>CAJHNH020001452.1:168094-485594 GCA_905116865.2 Candidula unifasciata
ATTCTACTTCTCTTAGTTCTGTTATATGTATCCATGTTCTTGGTTAAGTAATGTTTTTTCTTGTTCTCTCTCCCCCCCCCGCCCCCCCCCCCACCACCCCCCCCCCCCCCCCCCAAAGGTTCCACTGGCAGCTTCTAAAACCTCTAATTGTGGGCAAAATGGATCAAGTTATTGAAGAACTAAGGCAGAGGTTAAGTTCTGAACATATACCAGACAGACCCAATGTGGAAAATGTGCGCTTTGATGTCATGCGTGATCGAATAATGGATGCAATCAATAAATTTAATGGGTATGTACCAGGCTTTTTAATAAGCATTGTAAATGGCAAATGACAAATGCACATTTTTGTTTAAAATTAGTTTCTAATGTTTAGTTTTTCCCCTTCTCTGAATCATTTGTGTAGGTTTCTTGCATTTTTGTCTGTTAAGGATTAAATACCTAGTTGTTTTGAACCCCCTATTATTTTTTTTTTTTGAAATTTTAATTATACATCTTGACTCTTGTGAGAAAATTTAATTAATCAAAAGAAAGTTGTTATAGTTGATGACTGGCCATTTATAAAACTTACTCCATTGACGGTGTATTATTTATTACTGAAAACCTTAATCCCATTGCATCAGACCTGAGTTAAAACTTTTCAAGTATATTACCATCTATTTCCTTTTGAAGGACTTGCAAGATACATATATATGTAGTTTGAATGTCACAGTGAATTGTTTCCCTTTCCAGAGCTCCTTTTACAATCCAGAGATTATGTGAGCTCCTAGTTGACCCTAAACGACACTACAGACGCAGTGACAAGTTCTTGAGGGGCCTAGAGAAGGTTTGTTTTATATAGTTTTCTCTTCTTATTAGCATTTACAAGCTTCACTCTCTAGGAGAGAGAACTGGTTGTTTGACCACACCTTTACTTTGGTCTTGCTCCAGAACGTGAATGTTGCTTGCACATCTGTATTATGGATCTGACTTATTTGTATGCAGACTGTTGATTACTTGACTTTCAGAAAGATGCACCCCGACTTTGAATAAAACATACCTAATTGCCTCCTACAGCATGCTTGTTGGGGGGGGGGGAGTATCTTTTCGGTGTTTTCTAAAATGAAAACCCATCTGGGGAATTTCTTATAACAATAGTAGACTAATTCTCTACCTTTAGTCTTGATTAGTATTTGTGCTTGCCTGCCAAGTCGGTGATCTGGGTTTAATTCTCAGCAGAGACAATATAATTTTTTTGTCAATGAGTACTTCCTTAGGGTTGGCTCTACCTGCTGAAAATGGGTGGTAAAAAATGGTGTTTAATATCTACTCCAGAAAACACAAGGGACAGAACTGACCACCCTATTTTTATGTGTTGTAGCATAGAATAATGAAGCATTTATGCACTCAACAAACACTTATATAAAGTGTGGGTTCCAGGGCCCTATTATAAAGAAAACAAGAATAGACCCACTGCCTACCAACAAGCATGTCGTAAGAGTCAATTCATTAGGAGCTTTCTTTAAAGTCG
This sequence comes from Candidula unifasciata, assembly GCA_905116865.2. Lineage (NCBI taxonomy): Eukaryota > Metazoa > Mollusca > Gastropoda > Stylommatophora > Geomitridae > Candidula > Candidula unifasciata. The sequence continues at coordinate 169,602 of CAJHNH020001452.1, forward strand.
GAGTACATCTGCCTGAGAGACAAGGAACCAACAGTCTGCATACAAATTAGTCAGATCTGTCAAACGGATGCACACAGAACACTTAAATTCTGGAACAGGACTGCAGTCCCGAAGTGGATAAACAGCCAGAACTTTCCGCTAGAGTTTATAGCTGGTGAACGCAAAGAAGAAGAAAAATGCCTGAGCTAAGCTAAACAGCTTTCTGCCAGCATCCTCGTGCTGAACAAACTCCAAAACATGTTTTGCAAGACTGTCCTCTCCTGGCTGAGCTGGGAATCAATATGTGGCCACGCACAGAAGACCTGAAAACTAAGCTTTGGGGGCACCTAAGAGGCTTTGATATGACAACCCAGTTTATGGCTCACACGCATGACCAGAGATAGCTGATGATGGTGAATAATGAAGTCTTAACACTTGACACCCTAACAACAGTAACTTCTGTAGGGCTACCTTTTACTCCTGGTACAGTCAGGCTCAGCTTTGAGACACATACGTACCAGTGTTGCCACTTTTCTTTGACAAAAAAACATCCAAAACAGAGTCAAAAAATATCTAAAAACATTTAAATGCAAGGGAAAACATCTAAATCTGGATGCAAAACATCCAAAGTGACAACACTGATACATACACACTTCACAGTGTGAGAGAGTCAGTTATTGCAAGATTGTACTGGGTAATAAACGGACAGATACATTGGCTTCGAAAGTACTAGTAGTGGAAATCATTCTTCTGATTCAGTTTGTTTCTTCTCATTCGGGTGTCGATGTAGATATAAGGTTCTACTCTTATGACCGCCTCGACCTTAGACACACCATGCTGTTTGTACAATTTCTGTGATGTGTTATCTTTCTGTCTTGTTCTTGGTCTACCTGGTGATCTTCGTCCATCTACTTATGCCTTGTATGGTATAGCGTCACAAGGCATTCTCTCTTAAGTGGGCAGACCATTTGATTTGCTGTGTTTGTAGTAATTTAGAATTTGTTGTATGCAGCTCTCTCATATCCCCAATCCTGATCTTATCTTTTCTGGAAAGCATTAAAGTTAATTAAGCGAACATTCTAAAGTCTACCCATGAACGAAACTAGGTGAATACACAGTTTTTAGATTTAACAACTTACATAGGAATATGTAATGTGAAGTTATTGGTAGGTCCAGCTAAGAGAGATATTTGACAGAAATATTATGTTTTTAATATGCTTCTGGAAAGATTAGTATGTGCAAATCTGGAAAAGCTGACCTGCTGTGAATAGGCGCACAACAGTCATGCCTAAAACAAACAGATTGGTGAATAAAGAAAAGGCTGCCAACCTAACAATCCATGATCAGTTGAATAATGATATTGTCAGACAGGTTGTGGGAACAACACCTTGTACTAGAATCATCAAGAAACAGTGGATAAGGTGGTTTGGCCATCTCATTAGAATGCAGCAACATTGAATACTACCACAGGGCTACATCTCAGAAGAACCACTGCAAGTTCAAAAGGACAGCCATGGCAAAAATGGATCAACAACATTAAGATACTTTACTACGCCTTCACTGCATGACAATAGCCAATGCAGTCTGCGTACACTGGATCGCAATTTGTTCCTCCCCATGGTAGGCGTAGTTTATTATGATGATTTTAAAAATTATTTTGAACAAAGAAGTCACAAACAGTAGATTGCACAATTTATTGCCTGGCATATTTCGCTGTATCTCGTCAGATGAATACTACAGAAACAATTGATTAAAATGAAGCAAATAAATGAATCCTTTAAGCTAAAATACACAATCAACTATATTCAAACACTTATGTTTCTCCAGGGTAACCGTAAGGTAGCGGGCATTTCCTTTTGTCTGCATAGTTCTGGACTAAACCGGCTGATAGCTGATGCTTCCGCATATCTCAGTAATATATGGTTGGCCGAAGTGTAAAGAATTGGAAATGCCTCATCCTTGTTTACCCTATGTCTAGAATTTAGAAGATAGTACACAGTTGCTGATGAATTTTTTAGACCAGTCCCCTGATTCGTTGTTGTTGAGTGGTCTGCATTGCTTTTACCACCCATCCTAGAATATGTTCAGCAACCTGTTTCTCTAGTCGTAGATCCATTATACCAACATATGAAGCACTGCATGTGCATTTAAATTGGTAAATACAATTAGATTTTGCGTCAGTCGACTCTGGTGGCGTATGAATTACGGTGGTTTGAAATCTGAAAACCCTTGAAAAGTTTGACTGCTGTTTTGAGCTGGTCAAAAAAACATTCAAATCATCATTTCCATGAAAGGTTAGATGGATTTCAACTTTTTTTTTTCCAGTATTTATCAAAGATGCATTAGAAATAATTTGTTACTGTATTTTTTAAAATCTAAATTATGTCACTTTTTCCAGAATGTGTTGGTTGTTAGTACGGTGGATCCTTTCGGGAGGTATGTAACTTGTAGATGATACATATTAGTAGTGCAGCAGGTGAATAATGGCAGTGTAGAAGGTGAATGTGAGCTGTGTAGCAGGTGAATGTTGACAGTGCGTCGGGTGAATGTTGGCTGTGCGGCAGGTGAATGTTGGCTGTGCGGCAGCTGAATGTTGGCTGTGCGGCAGCTGAATGTTGACAGTGCGGCAGCTGAATGTTGACAGTGCAACTGTTACCTGCATTTATGTTTTGTCTCTGTTATGCGTCCATTGAGAGAAGTGCTGGACTGTATTCTATTCATGATGTTGAAATAGTTGCATATGATATAACTGAATGTAAGAATAAACTATGTGACATATAACAGACAATAGGGTGATGGTGACTGTGTGTCTATTTTTCTTAATATTTTAATTTAAATGTGAAATATATTGTTGAACAGGAAAGTGGTATCAGAATCTGGAATCAAGCATCTTGTTAATGGTATAGACAGCAACGGATCTCCTTTCTTTCCACGAGATTCAAACATAACTTCCAACTTGCCGCCTGTTCCAGGCTGGGTTACTACGTCATCACCTCGTCCACAAAATACTCCAGCAACAGAAACCTCAGCACAGAAGCCACCAGAACAGGTGATAATTCTAAGATAATTTGGTATATGTATACAGTGACATGTTCCTAAACCTTTCCTACTCCAGAAGATTTTTCTCTTATAAGGTTGTTAGGACGAGATGTAAGAATCGCTGTTGTGCTCTTTAATATTTTGCGTTCACTGACTGTATACTCCGTGGAAAGTTCTGGTTGTTCGTTCACTTTTGGACTTTAGTCTTGTTCCAGAACCTGAGTGTAGCGTGCACACCCATTTTACAGATCTTAGATTTAGCTTATTTGTATGCAGACTGTTTGTTCCTTGCCTCCTAGGCAGATGTACCCCCGCTTTGAAGGGAACTCCCACCCAGTCAACTAGGGAGGCAGTGGGTCTTTTCTTGCGGGCCTGAAACCCATGAGAAAAGCTCTTATTGTATCTGGTAATCTTAGTTTCAGCTTCATAGCAAACGAGTCACCCTATAGTTGCTCCGCTCCTGTGCCAACGAAAAGCACAGAATGTTTATCACAGTCCCTTGTGGAAAGATTGACAGACTGCTGTCCCAGCATACGGTAGCCATTGGAAGTGCTAACACAAACAGTCTGACATTAGAAATGCAGTTCTTCATGGATGGTAGCAGAAGTCATCAGCAGTTGTACACGTGATCAATTTTAATTACATAATGGCATCACAATATTGCGACAACAGGCATCGCGCCATTTTCTGAATCTACAATTCACACAACCATGTTGGTCACAGTTGAAAAACATTCCAGATGAAATCTGCAGCTCACTGTGTTACACATGCACTTAACTCAGAAGCTGGGCGACAAAACTTTATCCTTTCAGTCTACAAATGGAGCACAGATGCAACAGCCACTGTCTGGCAGAAGCAACAAAATTTGCCACGGCCAAACGGTGGCTGTGCCTAGCATCCATTTTGACTGGAAATGCATTGTATAAGTTGGTCTTCATTCTCTTAATGTTCTTGAATGCTGTTCTTGGATTGTTTCTTTTTTCCCCCTGTGTATTGATTGATCATGGCTCTCTGTGACAGTTGGTACCAGGGCATCCACATCAGGTGGCCAAACCATCTCACCAGGAGATTCACCTAATGTAAAGAATACTTACAATTTAAGCCTTTACCATTGGTAATTGTGTCTCCTATCGCATGTCATGCCAGTCATTTCTGGTACAGATGTTTTTTCCATGCCATAGTGCTAAATAGTCTAACAATGTTATGAAACATATTGCCAAAGGTGATTGATTTTATTGTCATTTTCTGTTACAAAGAGCTACAGTAGCACTTTAACTATCACACTCCCCTGCTGGCAAGTGATGTTGGACAGCAGCAATGCTGCCAACCCACACAGGGATCAGATGGGTATAAATGCTAGAAAGACCAAGAGCAAGATTCATAAATCTGGATGAACCTCAAGTATGAAAACATCAGGTCAATAGAATCAAGGAGTGTGATGTAATGCTCATCGTTAATTTCATTGAGAAACACAGGAACGGTACAGCCACCTGCTGGTCATCGAGAGCATTGAGTATGAAAATGACAATACCATGATACAAAGAAGTACCCAGAAAAAGATGGACTTAATTAAGGAGCTATTGACAACCACAGGCAGGACTGTTCAACTAAGGCTGCTCAGGAGCCAATATTTTCAAATTGAGGATGGTCACAGGCCAGAGGATCGAGCCCTAGAATAGAAAGGTCATTAAAACAATGGCAGTGATCCACTGGCCACTTGCTATGTCACTGCGGGCCAGATTTGGCCCTCGGACGGCCAGTTGAATAGCCCTGACCTAAGGCATCACAGCCTAGCAGCCAGCTGAACATGGCATAGTTTGGCTACCTTCTGTTAAACTGCTGGGTAAAGCAGATTTTCAGAAATTAAGAAGAATAAACTGTAATATAGCTTTAAACTTGTTTTTCATCGTGGTGAGATTATGTTTGTTCTTTGCAGAAATCCCCAACCTCCTCACTTCCTGCCAGCAGGGGAGATTCTGGCAACGGTTTTAGTTCTCTTGATGCAGACCAGAAGGAAGCAGCTGTACACTCAGAGGTTGTTGTAGAGGAGACAGTGGTAAGTATTCATACATACAATTTGAGTAACAGTTAGTTGGGATATGATAATTGCACTCTGGAAATCTCCATAGGTCTTCTTCTTCTGCCTTTCTATCTCCCAATGGAGCATAGGCCCTCAACCAACTCACACCAAGTCGTTCTATCCTTCGCCCTCCACATGTCATTCCCATCTTTCTAACTTTATTCTCCAGCTCTCTTATCCACATGTTTTTACTTCTTCAACTTGAAGAGCCTCCCATCATTTTGGTTGGCTGGGTTTTACTTGCTTCTTTTTCTGACTTATCCATGGTTGGTTTTTGTGGCTATTGGTTTTACAGGATGAGGTAGCCAACCTCAAGTCCAACACACCTACCCTTAGTCGCCTCTTATGACATGCTTGGTAGGGTGCAGTGTCACTTTTTTTTTGCTTCCCAGTGAGGGCCCTGGTGACACACAGGTCTGGCCATAGATGCTCAGATCCTTCCTTCAGTATGAATTCTAGCATCCTGTGACTAATTGTGCCAGTTCTTTGCTGCTTGATAAGTCTTTGTATTCTCTCGGTGTCTCTCGCTTGTGGCTATGCTGATCTTGACTCCTGAGTCTTTCATTCTGGTGAGCCATGTGGAATCACTGTCTCGAAAGTCCTCCACCCTTCCCACTTCTCAGAGGGCATTAATAATAGCAGCATGATCTATGGGTTGGCCTTCAGCAGTGATAGCGGATTCAGCCAACTTATCATCTCTTTTGTTTCCATCAACGCCTGCGTGCCCCGGAACAAACATAAAGACTACGTTACACAGTTATTTCCAGATGATGCTTTAAGGATGTGAAGTTATAGGTGTTTGCACCTGTTGAGCCATAACATTAAGTTGGGGCACCCAGCTGCTATGAGGAGGATGTAAAGTCAGTTATTCACATCTGTTAATCCAAGGCATTAATTTGAGCTATAAGGATATAAAGTAATAGGTATTTGCATCTGTTAATCCATGACATTAAGTTGAGCTATAAGGATATAAAGTAATAGGTATTTGCATCTATTAATCCATGGCATTAAGTTGGGATGATGGGCTGCTTTAAAGAGAATGTGAAGTCATAGGTATTCAAATCTGGTAATCCATCTCCATGGCATTAAGTCCAGCTATAAGGATCTAAAGTGAAGGATATTCACATCTGTTAATCCTTGGCATTACGTTGAGCTATAATTTTTTTTTCCTTAAGACCGAAAGTATCTGTTTGTGCCTCACTGTTCACTCACCTACAACATCTAGCTTGTCATGAAACAATTTACCACCAAATGGGCAGAACCAGTCAGTCTGCCTGTTTGTTTCCCAGCACACATTGCATTCCCTGGAGAAACTATCAAAAGGAGGCTAACTGTTGAGAAAAGAAAGAATATCCAGGTGTGCCAAAAGGATGGTAATGCATCAGCTTAGCAACTCAAATCTGTGCAGCATTCAGCACTTGATATACTAACTGTGGCTTGCCCAATTTATTAAATGGTTCATTACAATCCATATCCATCTAGGTTACCATGGACACAAGTGAGACCGGCACGGTGGCAACGGATGGGGGCGAGGCTATGGCAGAGGTTGAAGACAATGAAGAGGAAATGCAAGGAGATGACACAAGTGCTTCCTCATCCTCTTCTTCCCCTGAAGTATCTGATACAGGTTGGTGTTTGATTAAAAAAAAAATGTATTTCATTCATTAGCTGATGTTTGACATGGAGCTGTTTCAATCTTCATGGTCGTCTGGTAATGAAAGCAGCTTGTCTCTACATCTGTAAAATGAGATTGTCTCTAAAAACTTTACATTTTAGCTGTAAACATGTACATAGCTCACTTTTCTGTTTAGCAGAACAGTGCCTACAGCATGTACATGTTCACAGTAGTATGCAGGCAGACCTAAAAACACCTGAAGTCAACAACTGGAAAGAGAAGGATAGTCAGAGAGATGAATGAAGATGGGTGATGCCTGCTGCAGTGAATGTTAAGTGCTTTCAAAGCTGACTGTCATTGGAGTGGCTATATTTAATAGCTGTAATATTCATGTTGAGGTCATTTTAAAGTGTTTTGTTGAGAGTTTTTTGTTTGTTTTGTTTGGAGTTCACACATTTATCCTTTAATAAATATGCCAATCATCTCTAGGTGAGAGTTCAGCCGCACAGACAGAAACCAATTCTGCAATGACCTCATGTGCACAAGCATCGACATGGACTTCAGACAGCAGTGAAACAGACAACAGTATGGATACCTCCTCTTCTGATTGCAACCAGTATTCTAGTGATTCCTCAGTGTCATCACATGATGTACAGCAGTCACCCAGTGAACAGGCGGAGCTCACTTCATCTTCTGAAGCAAGCTCACCTCAAGAAGGATGTTTAGAGACAAATGATCTGGTTGATACCCTTGCAGAATCTAGTTCAGAGTCAGCTTCTTGCAGTTTGCATGACCAGGAGTCTTCAGCTAAAAGTTCCGATACTTCAGCTGTCACAGACAATGTGGCAGCTTTACCAACTGGCTCAGATTTTCATGAGTCGGATAATGGCGATTCTTGCAGCACGGCAGCTTCAGACAGTTCTACAGGTACTGATGAAATGCCTTCATCAACTGATTCATCTTCTTGTGCTGCTGACTTAAAGAGTCACGAACCTTTACCATCTACTGCTAGCAGTCTTACTGAGGTGGCCACCTCCTTGACCACTGATTTACTTCCCAGCAGCACGACTTTGGTCAGGGCAGAAACACAGGACAGCGTGGCAGGTCTAGAAAGACTTGTGGACTCTGTAGATTCATCTGTCTTGCAAGCTCCATTCTCTTCGGTGTCTGCACTGCCTCTGTTAGCTTGTAGCCTCGAACAAAATTCTGAACCCCCAACATTGTCTTCAGTTGACTCCTCGTTGGATTGTAAAGATACTGATACTAAGCATCACAAACTGTCGGAGGAGGGACTATCTTCTGTCAGTGCGTCTTACAGCATTCAGGAATCAACATCATCAGAAGCAGTAGCTTCATCATCAGGTGACACTTCCATAAAATCAGACACTCTGTCAGACTCCACTGTCGGAACACCAAATGCTACAACTGAGGATCAGAACACTGAACTCATTGAACCTCCAACTACAGTAGCATGTCGTGCAGAGGCTGCGGAGGGCTCTTCAGTTGTTACTAGTGACAGTGGAACATCACTGCCACCTCAGCTTTCATCACCTGACGACAGCCAAGGATTTGATGTTACAGAAAACATGTCAAATGACAAAACTGAAGCTGAAAGTGATCTCAGAAACTGAAATGGGATTGCAAAAATAGGTGTTATTTTGTTTATTCTGGAGTCGGTGACGTTGGCACAAGTTAAGGATAAACAAATGAGACTTGAAGACACAGAGGCAATATCACAGTGACTTGCTTGTTCAGGTATTTGACCAAAACAGAACTCTGTGTCATTAGATGTATGGGGACATTGACATTATAGGAAGTTAAAAAGCAAGTAAGAATTAGCTTAATCAAGCCTTTGGTATCCTAAGGTATCCACCCTTTTGGTGCCTGTGTTTAATTTCTAGAATCTGGTTCCATTAGTTCAGAGATTTCCCACATGTTTCATTGAATATGTAGGTGAGACTGAAGGAATGGGGGAGACTTGTCTGTGGAAATAGGCAAGAAAGAATAGACACTGTCAAACATTTGATAGCCATTATTAGGCTCAGTTTTGTGATACCTTTGTTAGATTCTTTTAATCAAATTCCATTAGTGGAGAGATCTCACGTGCCAGAGTGAAAGAGGAGAACGCTGATGCATATGAGCAAAATGTGAATAGTCGATATACAGAATTTTATACGTGATTGTTTTTAGTACGTTTTTAACAGTCAGGATTGCCGCTGTATTAGTTTTTATAGTTATGTAAAAGAATGAATCATGGTCAGTGAATGTGAAAGTTGCAGAGATATGAATTTAAATGAGAATTAGATGGATGTACAAAAAGAAAGATGTCTTGGAAGAAATTAACTCACACGAGAACTAGTTACCTTCATCAATCCACATCACAATAAGACAAAACTGAAGTTATGAGAATTAGATGGACTTACCAAAAGATAAATGATGTCTTGGAAGAAATTAACTCACACGAGAACCAGTTACCCTCATCACGATAAGGAAAAACTGAAGTACATGGTGACAGCAAAAGAGTTGGTGGGGTAGACCAAGAGATAAAGTGTTATAGCTTGTTGGAACACCTTATCAGAAATGATTTGCAGTTAATGACACAAATACTTAGGGGGTCTTCTTGTACCTGCAGTGTGGTTGAGACATTTGTTTCTTAATGATGAGTTAAAAAAAAAAAATGTCATCCTATACATGGAAAAAATCACAGCCTTCTCTATTAATTAGAGACGGTGTTGGAAAAAATTTAGTATATGAGGATGGTTTTGATTTAATTCTACTGTAGAAAAATAGTTTTTAAAAAAATTGGTCCCAGTGAAATTGATATTTTTATTTTAAAAAGAATGTTGAGAGTATTCTTCAAATACCTCTTGAGAATGTAATGAGAGAGAGAGAAGCAAGCAAAAACTGGGGTAGTGACGCTGCATGTGTTATTAGAGTTTCACTAGAGATGTGACTCATTGGCTAGACACTTGTCTGCTTATCTGAAGGCGCTGAGTTTAGATCAACATCTGGTGGATTTTGTAGAATAAAGCCTTGGCTTCCACATCAGCCTGGCCTAAGATGAGGGCTAGGAAATCTCATGGGAAGTAAAGGTGGCTAGCGTGATGCTGACCACATTAGCCATTCAATGTTGACTGGTCTGTAAAGTATGGTTCTAGTGCTATTTGCTCAGTGTGTTTATATGTAAAGAGGGTGTCTTTTACTCAGACATCTAACAGAAAGAACAGTTGCCCAGTATCATGCAAAAACTTCCTGAGCAGTTATTGTTGAAAAGTCTGAGGAGCCAAAGGAAAACTGAAGTAACAACTGACATAAAATGGTTTCAAGCTAGGGATGGGTATAGCCCCCTTCTGAAAAGCATAATATGTCAGGTAACTCAGGTGCATGGTGCTGAAAGAGCTATCAGTTTAGGAGATAATGGTGCCCACTTAGCTTCCTCATGCCATCATTTTTTTTAAACAGATGAGCTACGACCAATTAGTCATACCGAAGATCTTATTATAATTCATAAATATTAAGTTGCATTGTTTTTTTTTTTTGTTGTAAACGATATCACAGACCCCATACATTTGTTTTGCGGACCACCAAAGGGAAAAGATAATTGTATTTCATAGCAGTGTTACTGTCTTGTCTTGTCAACAATTGCCTCACAGCGTAGTGGGGAGTCGCAGTTTTCTATCCTGGGCCAGGTGTGTTGCACGTGTTGTTGTTAGTCCGTGTTGCCTCAGGATCTCTGATATATTGTCTATCCATCGTACTCTCGGTCTGCCTCTTGCTCTAGGGCAGTAGTGCTGTTCGTTGTATGGTCGTAGAGGCAGTTGGTCGGTTTGCATTCGCATCAAGTGGCCAAACCACTCTATTTGTTGCTTCTTTATGTATTGCAGGCATGGTGTGGTTCCTACAATTGCTCTTCTAATGTTCTCGTTTCGAACTCTGTCTCTCCTTGTGACATTGGCAGCCTTACGTAAGCATCTCATTTCGCACGTCGTGATCTTTTTCTCCTGTAATCTTGTTAGGGACCAGGTTTGGCATTGGTAGTGTTACTGTTCCCAAAAAAATGTCAGCAGTTCATCCTTTCATGTCAGGAGTTTGGCCTGGGTGGGAAAAATATGAATAAATGTTCAATTCTTAACATATTCATTCATTGAATTTTAGGACATATATAGACAATTGATTACTCTGTACTTCATAGTCAGATTTAGTCAGTACACTCATGTACTGGCATTAACAGATCTGCTGATTCTTGTAGCTAGCCATTTGTTACACTTCCAGTTACTTTATAGGAACAATATGCCGCTGTCTTGAGTGTTGGTTTGTGGCTTAGAGTTTAGTAAATGTGTTTTAACAATTTCATCATCCTCGAGTACTAGGGTTCAATTGCAGCGATGGGTGGTTTAAAAAAATGCGCTGTAGTGCTTTTTGGACAGTTGTACGAGAGTCCCACTGTGGAAGAGATTGGGGTCACACCGCATAAGACTTCCAAGGACTACAATGGGGTGCCAACATTTATTATAGAGACAGAAAATACTTTTTAAACAAATCATTTTCCATATGCCAGTTTTATATTATTTTTTTAAGGGCTTGATGTGGACTGCTGGTGTCTGAAGCAAAGTTATTTTTCTGTTTCTGAAGGGCAGCTATAATGGGAGCAGTATATGTTTTTCATTCATGGATTCATAGATGTGTGTGTCTGCATACATTCTTCTTCTTTAGTGATCACTGTACGAGGTCTTTGCCCCTCGTATTCTGTCTTGCAAGTTTAAACACTATAAGACATAAGAGGAAATGAAGATCTATCGTTGAGGAGTTCCTGTTGTCATGAGTATATATATATATATATATATATGATTGATGGGGCGGAAAGTTCTCGAGCAATGTCTGAAGTAGACACTAGTGGAGGGGTTTGCTGCACAGCTTTTTTCACTCTCTCTTGCCTTTGCCAGTGAAATCTCTGCTGCCTAGCTAGTCTCTGTGCCAAGATAAAAACAGTATGCCATCTAGAACGATCTTATGCAGAAGATTCCCGTGTACCAGAAGGCACAAATAATGCAGCTATGCCGAAACTAGCACAATGCAATAACGCCCTGGAACCACTAAAGAAGTAGCTTCCTATGTGTGATGGTGAAAGATTTGAGCAGTCTGAGTATCATCTCACAGCGCTTGTTCCGGCCAGCAAATAATTTTTTTTTCATGCTGTGCACACACACATATGTGTACACACACATACACGCTTACATTTTTATGCATAGTTAACATCCAGACCAGCTAAAAATATAGTGTGTTTTACCATGACATTCCAGTTTGCAGGCTTGCCTTTGCAGATAGTACACTTATTAGTCTTTTCAAAACAGATAATAGTTTGTCACCCACTTAAAGAGGCTGCAATATTAGGAACTGTGTCTGACATTGTAGTTTATTTTTTATTTTTTTGGTCTGCCTACGCTCCCTTCCTTTAAAGCCAGATGACTATAATCTAAGTCTCAATTATATTATTCAGTACTGATTATAACCAGTGCTGACAGACAGCTTTCATTTTTAACTATAGACATTTTACATCATTTTATTTAACCTTAGTTATAATGAGAAAGGTGCGCACGTAAAAAAATCCCTTGACAGTTAGGAATAAAAAAGAGCAGCTTAATGGCTCTGCCAGGGCAAAATTTGGAGTTAAAAATGTTCCCAAAGTATTTTAGGACCCTCGCCAGTGTTACAGAGTTTGTGCACGGCACTGGGATTCTTCAGACTCACACTTGAGTTAGAAGTAAAACGGATCACTTATGGGTTACAACCCTTGTGCCGAGATGTTGATCTGTTGTCAAAACAGAAAACACAAGTTTTGATTTACTATTTGATATTTTGTGTCACTAATTGGTCATATAACTTTTAAGCCTGTGTTTTGTCAGTTGTATATTTTAAAATTACTGTGCTTGCATGTTTTTTAATATGTTAAATGATGCATGCTTCTTGTCATTGTGAAATTGATTTCTGTATTTGTTGTATGGAAATTTTTATGTTAATTATATTGGTATTCATTAATTATACTCATAATTGTATGTTCATTATTTTTGTTTTCTTGCGGCACTGTTTGCTTTAAATGGGAAAGACACTCCTCAAACGAACTGATAATTAATTTGCAAAAAGAAATAAAGCAGGACAGAGCATGTAAGCACCTAGGCACAAACCAACAGACAAGGATCTTTTGAACAGGATTGTGGTTCGAGTTTTCCCCAGCAAAATGGTTTATCCTTGTGCTCTGCACTGTGTATATTGTGGGTTTTTTGGGGGGAGTTATCGCTGGGGCTTCATAACTTTGTGTGTGACGATTTCAGCTGACAAAGAGCCTGCCATTAGAGGTAAGCTGAGTCACACGGGATCGAACCAATATAAAATCATCCCGTCTTTGAAGACTTATCACTTGCATATTAACGCAAATACCACAGCACATCCTGCAAGTGTGCCCAAATTTGCCAGAGAATGAAAATGAAATCTACAGAAGCAACTCCACAAGACAGATTATGATGATCCTATGATTTCCTTGCTCTTGGCACTTGCTAGTCAATCTACCATGTGACATCTCTTTTCATTTCCCTTGACAGTTTTTGGCAATATGTTAACAGGATCATCTCTCTGAAGCATTTCTCAAACAACGCGGACGACCATATATGCTCTGTGACATATTTATCCATCTTCCTAAAAAGACTGAAACTTAAAGCGTTCGTTCCCCTACAATGCGGAAGTCTGAAAATGGCTCCAAAACAAGACTTATAGGCCACATAGTCCTGTATTGCCCCATAGAACCAAGTTCCTGATGACAGTTCATTCCAACTGACTGCTATTTCCTGCTCGTGTTCGTTGATTCCCATGGCTCTGAGGTAAATATATTTTAAAACTGTAAAATGGTCTATGTAAATGTCAGATCGCCTGCAACTGGGATCAAACTTGGCATTAGGAAGTGTGATTGCAACACTTAAGCCCCAGTCGCAGACAAGCATGGGTCAGTGTCAACATTTAGGTGTTTGCTGAAATCAGTGATACTGCAGCCTTGCTGTAAACTCACTACACAAGAGTGCTGACCATCCTTTTGAGGATGAGCACAAAAGAAATGGGAGTGACTGTGGTAACTACATGCTTGCCTGATGATTCAAAGGACTTTAGTTTAAATTCCCATGGACATATTTTTCTTTTCATAATCAGATTGGAAGCAGCTCCCCTGTCATGCAAAGGCACAACAGGTCAAGTCACCGTTTCTTAGCTGCTTACACAGACTGGAATGAAACAAAGAAAACTGCTGATAGGGAAGTCTGGTAATCTCTCTACCCCACGATAGAAGAGGATGGACTAAGTAAATAATCCAGCTGGACTGCCAGGTTGACCAGCGCCTAGGAAACTACTGTTATTAGAAGCAGGCTCTGGACATTGTAAGGAAGCTCTGTAACTAGTAATGGGCTGTGGACATTGTAAGCAAGCTCTGTAACTAGTAATGGACTCTGGACATTGTAAGCAAGCTCTGTAATTAATAATGGACTCTGGACATTGTAAGAAAGCTCTGTAACTAGTAATGGACTCTGGACATTGTAAGCTAGCTCTGTAAATAGTAATGGGCTCTGGACATTGTAAGCAAGCTCTGTAACTAGTAATGGGTTCTGGACATTGTAAGCAAGCTCTGTAATTAGTAATGGGCTCTGAACACTGTAAGCAAGCTCTGTAACTAGAAATGGACTCTGGACATTGTAAGGAAGCTCTGTAACTAGTAATGGGCTCTGGACATTGTAAGCAAGCTCTGTAACTAGTAATGGACTCTGGACATTGTAAGCAAGCTCTGTAACTAGTAATGGACTCTGGACATTGTAAGCAAGCTCTGTAACTAGTAATGGACTCTGGACATTGTAAGCAAGCTCTGTAACTAGTAATGGACTCTGGACACTGTAAGCAAGCTCTGTAAATGGTAATGGACTCTGGACATTGTAAGCAAGCTCTGTAACAGTAATGGACTCTGGACACTGTAAGCAAGCTCTGTAACTAGTAATGGACTCTGGACATTGTAAGCAAGCTCTGTAACTAGTAATGGACTCTGGACATTGTAAGCAAGCTCTGTAACTAGTAATGGACTCTGGATAGTTGAGGACAGCTGCCCACCTATGAGAAGGATACTCTGAAACTAAACTACCACTACCCGGTGGTCAGGCCTTGGTTGGTTATAAGCAAAGGAAGCATACCGTGAAAGAAAAGTACATTGAAGATAAAGACGCCAGATCGAAGGGCACTGTTTTGGAGAATATTTTCCCACAAACATGACATCACACATACCTTCTTGAATTTTAGAAGACTGGCTGCTGAAAATAGATTGGGATAGAGCGCTTAAGAGAATGTCCCGAGTTCTATGATATCGGTTCTTAAAACTCAGTACCATACAATAACAATGGATGGTACCATTACTAACGGCAGTATACAAATTCACTCACCCGTCACAAAATCTCAATAACATTCCTGAACAGTAGACAAATCTGTGTAGGTATTTAATACAAGAGACAGTTGCTAACACAAACAATAAAGCTGACCAGCCATTTCTGCATTATGTGTAACAAATATTTATTGTCAAAAATACTCATAAGAGCTAAAACATCAACTACTGCCCTGAAGTCTAAACAAAGTCAAATGACAATTTATTGGGGGGCTAAGAAAAAGAAATATGGAGAAAAACTCAACCAATTACTAATAAAATACAACTATTCCTCAATCAGTGCCTGTGCAGAATAGTGGGAATTAAATGGTAAGATATGAGCGCTAATGTTGAGCTCTGGGAGAGAACTAAACAAATTCCAGTGAAGAAAAGGTGTTGGTTGGCATTGGATAAGACACAGACTGAGAACATATACCTAGAATGTTTTTGCACTGGAACCCATGAGAGCATTGAAGTAAAGGCAGACCACCCCACACAAAAAATACAGAAGGGAGAGAGAGAGAGAGAGAGAACATAAGGAGGACACAGGATGAGCTGCATGCAAGAGCAAAGGACAGGATGAGTTGGCTGAGTGCCTATTCTCCACTGGAAGATGGGGGGGGGGGGGGGAGTAGTCAATTTATTTTTAAGGTATTATCTTCAGTCACCTATACAATCTTTTTTTAAACACGTATATAACACCAAACTTGTTTTCCAATGACGATCTATATTTCAGACATAATGTGGATTCATCATAGCTCTTCTTTTATACTGTCTGTGTCCACATTTGGGCCAACACTTTCTGTGTCTTCAACATTCTCATCGTCCTCATTCTCTGTGAACAACAAGGGCATTGCATTTAGTCCACGAGGAAGTAGACATTAAAATAAATTCACAAGCTGAAATTACATAAAACACTAAACTACAAATAGTAAGCTCCAAATTCAACAAGTTAAAAAAAAAAAAACAGGGAGAAGATAATTATGGATAAGATGGGGAGAAGGGTCAGTTTGCACAAGATGGCACAGGGCAGATAGCTTGGCACTAGTTGGTTGAGGATCTATGCTGCTCCACCTAGAGGAGGATAGAACAGGCCAACGACAGTTGCAGATATGAATTAGCTCACAATCAACTGGGACTGATCAGTTGTCTGTATGGTTCTCTAAGAAAGAAAAAAATGACCAGCACTCATTTTGTAAGAGTCAGATACTGCCAAAACAGTAGTGGTCAACCAATAAAATTTCCATTCTGCCACTATTAATTAAAGTTGCGTATCCTTTACAGGACGTTGCAGAACCAACTCCAGCATTTTATTTGCCTGTTGTGGTTTCTCTAGGCAAGTTTACGTCCAGTAGTTTGCCATTGCTTTCTGGGCGGTCGGTTTCTCGATACCACTGTCGAAACCAACGCAAGGCCCGCAGCTGGGATCAAACCCGGCACTACAAAGTGCATTCGCAATGCCACAACTAGCAGGTAAATCCCAGGCTTACTGTAATGGTCAATGAGTACACTAACCACTACATTGACCTGGCTCCTAAAAGTAGAAACATCCAACTAAGAGAGTAAGTTTAACCCCACCAGGACATTACACAGAGCAACAAACACCCGGTGACACAAAGAGGCAACATGTGGATGAGGATTACCTGTTGAGAGGTACCGGAAACCACGTTCAACCGTTAGGTTATATTGTGGCCCCTTTCAACAGCCAGGTTGGGGCTTCCAAATAACGAAAAATTGCATCCCACAAGGGGAATGACTGTTGCAGTGAAAACATCCGTCAAGTTAGTAATAATAAAGCCACACAAACAAAAACCACATCAAGAATACAAAATTGTGAATATTCATGGTCATAATATACAATGCTCACAGCAATTCTGTCATGTTAAACATAGTTATATAATATCCATATTGAATCCAAGGGCAAAATAGTTAACAGAAAAAGCAATATGACAGTGCAATAATAATGCACAAGAGACAAAATTACTGTACTTAGTTAATGCTTTCAATATGTAGTGTAATTGTATGTTTGGGGGGAGGGGTCGCCACAGCATGAGGAACTGTTTTAAAGGGTTGCTGCATTAGGAAGGTTGGGAACCACTGATGCCTGGCATAAACATTATATACAGTTGTAGCAAGTACACTAAGTCTTTTTCTTATTCATAATTTTAATATTGATTCTTTCCGTAGTTTACTGCTATGTTTGTGTCCTCGAATTCTGACACAATCATCACCATGCTGTGCCATTATACCAAACAGAGGACTCACTAATGACCCCTCCATTCTATTCTATACTGTGCAGTTTTTTTTCTCTACATTATGCATGAAGTCTGGTACGATGCCCACTGGCCTCTCTTATTAAAAATGGCCCAGAGTTCCTCTTGCATGCTCTGACTTCCTCTATCAATCTGTTTCACATTTCAGTTCATTTTATGATTATTTAATTCTGACACAATAAATAATGAATGATATCAGTATAAAGACAAGTAAAAGGTTTAACAGTGGCGCTCCTGAATTCTATTTTTTTAAACCCCATGTCCCTGGAATATCAGGTCATTCTGAAGGATCAATAATAACAAACCCTAAATTTATATTAAAATAAAACCGGAACTCTATTGCCAGGGAATTTCAGGTCATTCTGAAGGAATTATAATTACAAACCCTAAATTTATATTAAAATAAAACCGGAACTCTATTGCCAGGGAATTTCAGGTCACTCTAAAGGAATTATAATTACAGTCCCTCATATTATTTAAAAAATCCTTGGAACTCTTTATTCCCAGGAGATTCTGGGTCATTCCAACACTAAAATTAACAACTGTATCAGCAAAACCCAGATATTCTGCTCAACTTCTTAAGCAGTTATAATTTAAAAAAGGTAAAGTCGGGAGATGTGAACCAGCATTATTGCACACGGTTATAAACCATAAATGCCCTACCACCAGCAAGGACAGTTCATAAGAAACTGTCCGCCTGTGTCGCCGTTTGCACGCAACTCTGTAGCTACAAGCGACGTTCCTCAATTTACCCTAGAGTGTTAACTCTGGTACCTATTGCCTAGAGTCCTAGAGGCTGGGTGAACCGCCCGGTTTCCAACACAGGCCGTGGGCTGCAGCCAGCTGGATTTGAAAGCGAGCCTTCTATTGATTGCGCTAACACAGCCCTAAGTTATAATTAAGGCATCCTTAAGGGCTACATTATTACACAACCCTGCTGTTCTGGGCGTGTAAGGGTAATTATGTGCACATACACCTTCAAACATTAACAAGAATATGCTAACAGACAGGACACTTTAGCAATACTGCCATTTTCCTTTTTGTGATTTTATAACATGTCTGACTTTCTATACATAAATTTATATATACATATTATATTTAAATAATTTCAAAAATGAACAAACCAAGGAACCATATAATTGCTTTTTTGTGATGATATGTTAGTCCACAGATGACATGTATATTCAGAATGATAAATATCAGGTTAGGCTGAATACACCAACATCCATCCGGCTATTTAAAGTAACAATGCCTATTTTAAACCAGGCAAATGTTACAATGACTTTTAGCATCAGTAATTTATTTACAAAGCATTACAGGAGCTAGAGAGTGAAGTTAAAAGAATGGGGAGGAGTTACGGTTGAGCTGCATGCAATAGCGAAGGGCAGAATGACTTGGTGTGAGTTAGTTGAGGGCATATGCTTCACTGGGGGAAGAGAAGAAAGCGATTTTTGTTTCAACAGCAGTGGCACATCGGGCACATGATGGTACCATTTTTTGTGGACCAATTGATACACAGTGGGTGATGATGTGGTCAACATTGCACTGAATCTAATATTGAATGTTTTTAAAAGAAAAAATATACATGGACAAACTAATGAAACTATTAAAACAGTCAAACAATACAAACAAGAATCAAATTTTTTTTAAATACAGTGCGCTATGAACTGTTGGAGTCTGTTGTGCGTACTTGCTTCATAATTCCCTGGTGCCAGGTTCAATACCAGCTGCAGGTGATATGGAAGCAGACTGCCTTGCATTATTTTTGACAATGATACAGAGAACCAGAAAGCAGTGACAAACTACTGGATGTAAAAATGCCAGGTGAAATCACAACCAGCCAGAAAATGCTGGTGTTGGTTCTGCAGCGTCCTGTAAAGGACACACAGCTAACTAGAACTAGATACATTAGTGTACAGAATAGTCAGGAGATAACCACTCAAAGATTTGAAGAAGAATTATATTTTTATAATTTTTTTATCATTATCAAGTGCCTTGCCAAGCGTTGTGGATACATACTACCATCTCGAAGGAGGGGCTGGCTGAGGCCCCCCCCCCCCCCCCCCCCCCCCTCTTCCCCGAATGAGGTCCCAGAAGTGAAACAGGAAAACTATGACAAAATGAAAACAAGCTCGCCAAAAGACTACAGTAAAACAGTCTTCAGACAGCATCAACATTTTGCTGTTGTGTTAAACAAAGAAATATTGTTTCAGATTTGAAGCACACAAAAATTGAAACAAAAACATTTCAAAAACTACATACACAAAATGAGAAAATCATGTGAACAGCAATTAATTAACTATCAATTCACACAGTTTAATAGAATCTGGCGTTTGTCTGCTGTCAGATAACAATCTGCATGCACACTTTCACCGTCCCTTTCTACTGTTGACAAAATTAAGAAGCAAATAACAGAGAGCCACCCATCATGGTGAATTAGCTACTAATAATATCTTGCAGTAATAAACAAACTGGTGCAATCTTTCAGTAAACAATCACACTTTCTCTATCCATTATGTTCACAAAATGATCTGTTAAGCACAGTATTGTAAAGCAATCTTTCAGTAAACAATGACACTTTCTCTATCCATTATGTTCACAAAATGATCTGTTAAGCACAGTATTGTAAAGCAATCTTTCAGTAAACAATCACACTTTCTCTATCCATTATGTTCACAAAATGATCTGTTAAGCACAGTATTGTAAAGCAATCTTTCAGTAAACAATCACACTTTCTCTATCCATTATGTTCACAAAAATGATCTGTTAAGCACAGTATTGTAAAGCAATCTTTCAGTAAACAATCACACTTTCTCTATCCATTATGTTCACAAAATGATCTGTTAAGCACAGTATTGTAAAGCAATCTTTCAGTAAACAATCACACTTTCTCTATCCATTATGTTCACAAAATGATCTGTTAAGCACAGTATTGTAAAGCAATCTTTCAGTAAACAATCACACTTTCTCTATCCATTATGTTCACAAAATGATCTGTTAAGCACAGTATTCTAAAGCAATCTTTCAGTAAACAATGACACTTTCTCTATCCATTATGTTCACAAAATGATCTGTTAAGCACAGTATTGTAAAGCAATCTTTCAGTAAACAATCACACTTTCTCTATCCATTATGTTCACAAAATGATCTGTTAAGCACAGTATTGTAAAGCAATTATTACAGAACTCTATTAGTAAATGTACAGTGACCGTCTTTCAGTAAATAAATATAAATAATGCAAATAGTTTCTCGTCCCTTTTTGTCTTGTTTACAAAATGATGTATGAAGGATAGTTTTATGAATCAAATGACAAAAACCTTCTCTCATCGAGAATTGGTAGCGAACCACACCACATGTATAACCATGAGAAGGGACAAGGCAAAGATGGCCAGGTTGCTGGAGGCAGCGAACCTGCAGCTGATTCCGTACAAGGCCATCACCAGGAAGTGCCCGTTGACACTTGGAATGTCCTTAAATTTGTCCCAACTGACGTCTTTACGTTTGGATCCGGTTTTCTTGAGATGCTCTGCAAGGTTTGGTGGAAGCTCTGGCTGTTTAGAAGACCTGGTTTCTGAAAATGAGATAATGTAGGGCCTATGT
The DNA here is from genome assembly GCA_905116865.2 of Candidula unifasciata. Classification (NCBI taxonomy): domain Eukaryota; kingdom Metazoa; phylum Mollusca; class Gastropoda; order Stylommatophora; family Geomitridae; genus Candidula; species Candidula unifasciata. Next base: position 190,628 of record CAJHNH020001452.1, read on the forward strand.
AGTCACCACGAAGGAAATGTTGCAAAATGTTTTTAACAATCCAAAACTTCTGAAGTACTGTCGAAAATCTGGCAATGGGAGTAAGACTGACCATCAAATACAAGGTCCGACAATCAAGTAATGAGACTGAGTTAATTATGGCCAAGACAAAAATGTCATCTGTGAAGCAAAGCATGGTATCTAAAGAGGCAATATTCATCTATAATCTGGCAAACTTTTTATCGCCGCTCAACAAACAGACAACAAACAAGCCGCCATTTTGTTGACCTAGTCAGATATGTATTATTACGTAATCAGCACGGAGCAAAAAGCTAACATTAAATTATTTTTAAAACTCAGAAAAAGTGCCATTGAAACAGTTGAATTGATGCAACAAGTTTATGGGGATTATTGTTTATCTCATGCATAAATTTTCAGCTGGTATTCACGATTCAAAAGTGGTGTGGAAATGATTTCTAATGCACCTAGACCTGGACACCAAATTTTTGTTCGTAATGATGAACTCATTGCAAAAGTCAGAGAACGGAGACAAGAAGATTATTGTTTTACTGTGAGGACGATGGCAGATAAATCTTAAGTTAATAGAGAGACCATTAATAACATTTTAGTGAAAGAATTTGGCAAGAAAAAAGTTGCTTGCCGGTTTGTACCACATTCGTTGTCTGATGACTAAAAAACATCAGTGGGTTGAGTACCCAAGAGACGACATCAAAACAAGAATTTCTGGCCCTAAAACAAGTATGTGTTCTCAGCCTTCCACCCTATTCCCCAATTCGTCTCCCTGTGATTATTTTCTATTCTGAAAATAAAAGTTACGATTGAAAGGATGCTTTTTTAACAATCTTGATGACATCCAAAGAGCGTAACATCGACTTTAGTGGCCATAACAACAGAAGCACTACAGAGGTCATTCCAGTGTTTGTTAGATAGTGCCACTTGCTGTATCAATGCACAAGGGGCTTACTTTGAGTAAAATACAGATTATATCTTCAACTGTTGATTTTTTAAATTTTTATGGAATTAGTCTCATTACTTAATTGTCAGACCTTGTATGAATGATTGACTGAATGCAAAATAGCAACTATTAAACTCAGTGAAAAGAAAGAAACACTGACAACAAGTTAATGTTTCAAGCAATCTTTATCGTCTTCTACAGTCAACCTTAAAAGGGCTGTTGGGCTGTTAGGATTAGCTGAACTGCAAGGCTGTGTGGTATTTGCACCTTTTGACCCAAGACATCAGATTTCATCCGAATTATTTGTCTTTTATGATATGCTTGTTAGCAGGCAGTGTGGAGAATATTTTTTTTTTCCACCAATTTGGAAGTCCACAAGTGTGTGAGGAGTAGGAAGTTTCAAAAAGGTTCAAGGGTCAGTACTCGGTGTGCCTGACACACACAAGCATGAACAGTCTGTCACTACAGTCACACTATTCTGAAACTTCCGACTCCCCTCATACACTTGATGAGCCTGAAAACAAAAACAAAAAGCATGCACCACTTTACTGCACCTTCATTCAATAATAAATTTCTACAGGTTTTACCCTTTCACTGATGAAAACAATGGACAACAGAACTTTGCTCCTCTTTCATGCATGTCAAAAGTGGGGTGGCCATCTTCAAACTGTCATTATGACATCACTGTATTTGTCTGCAGGATGATGTCATGTGCTTACCACTCTTGACATCCTTAACAACAATACTCACAAGCTGCAAGACAATGCCAAGGATACTGTAATTTATATAACACTTTTAAGCTTTTGATCTGAAGCCCCCTCGTGCCTGAACCAAACAACAAAATGATGATGGAGACTGAGTAACTGGGAGATTATGAGACAGTAACAATAATAAATTATCCAGATAATATCTGTAATAGTGGCTGCATTTCTAATTACCCATTCATTCTACAGGAATTAATTAAATTCTTGCTTTTGGCGTCTGTGGCTTAGACGTTGCGAATAAGTTTTGTAATGCAAGGGTGCCAGGTTCGATACCAGTTGCAGGTTTTGCGCCTTGTATTGGTTACGACAGTGGTATGGAAAAGCTGACCGTCCAAAAAGCAATGGCAAACATACTGGACAAAAAAACTACAACAGCCACAAAAAATGCTGGGGTTGGTTCTGCATCATCCTGTAAAGTATACCCAACTAACTTTAACTTTTCAGAGGAAGGATTTACTTAATAATCTTTTTCTCCACAATTCGGAGGAGCAGATGGATCACCATTAGTATCGGAACTCTTCGCTGGCTGCTGAAGATGGGGACGGAGTGCTTATGGGAATGCCCCGAGTGCTGTGATGTCGGTTCTTGAATCAAATCAAAATCTTTTTCTTCTTTGTATTCACCAGCTACAAATTCGGAATGACAGTTCTGGTTGTTTGTCCACTTCTAGACTTTGAACTTGTGTTTGCATGCATGACCATTTTACATCTGGCTTTTTTTATGCAGACCGTTGGTTTCTCGCCTTTCCATCAGACAGATACACTACGACTTCAAAGAAAACATCCCTAATTAGTAGGTCTATCCTCCTCCCCCCCCCCCCCCCCCCCCCTCCAGTGGGAGCTCTGGAACCTATGAGGGAATACAAAACATTAAAAGGACATCTATAAATTATTGAACATTTAAAGAAAACATACAAAATATATGACACACCGCTGACTAGTAAATCTAACTCATCTGCTGCTGCAAGTTCCAAGATCAAGCAAGTACACACCAGGTATATTTGTGATACAAGCAACTGGCAATCATTCAAATTAGACATATACAAATTAACATCAAATCAACAACAAAATATAATGCTGATATGAGACAAAAAGCAACTCAAAATCTAATTCTAATGTGATAATTTTAATAAAGCACATGCAGGTCACATTAAAAAAAATTAACAATAAGTTTGATGCATTTGAAACTAGAATTGTTGTCTATTCAAACAGAAACTAATTTACAAACAGAAATTCTTTAAATTCAATGGTCCTTAAAACTGCTATAATTGTTTTAAATGTTAACACATAACTGAGAAAAGTAATGTTTCAATACACCCCCTACAACACCAAAAATGAGGGATAAGGACCCTTAGACAATATAAAATTCCAAATTGTGAAGTCCAGCCCCTGTTGACTAACTCATGCAGTCGCAGAGAAAAGACATGAGGAAGTGCAAACTGGGAGAACACTGAAAGTCATGATGTCTTGCTTCTTCTTATTCTCTGTTCCCTAGCTGTAAGCTCAGGCGTAAAGTCCCGGTTGTTGGTCCATTTAAAGTCTGGCTTTTGTACCAGGGCCTGAGTTTTGCATGTACATCCGTTTTACTGGCTTGTGCGCTGGTTGTTCTTTGTCGCTCGGGCAGATGCACTCTGACTTCGAAGGAAGTCTCCAGTTAGTCGACTCCTATGACATGCTTGTCGGGTTGGCAGTGGGTCTGTTTTTGTTTTCCCCACAATGGGGCCCCGGGAAAAGTCATGATGAACACTAGAGGCCGAAAGATAGATATGCATCCAGCAAGGATGACCAAAACTAGTTGTAGGGATAACATATTGTGCCCCTGACTTTTAATATGACCGCCAAACCACAATCGTGACATCAAATACAGGATTATAACAGAGATTAGGATCAACATATGTTTAGCAAAACATTTAAGAAAATTAACAGTGACTGTCACTGAATGTCTGTAAGAAAATCATGTGCATGCACGCAAGCATGAGTGCGCGCACACACATATTTCACTTCTCAGTCTGACCCAACCGTAAGTGGGTACCATGTAAAGTAATGGGAAGTAAAAGTGGCTCTCGCGATGTTGACTACATGTATGTATGTATGTATGTATGTATGTATGTATGTATGTATGTATGTATGTATGTATGTATGTATGTATGTATGTATGTATGTATGTATGTATGTATGTATGTATGTATGTATGTACATACGTTTATGTATGTATTTAAAAAAATTAGTTGTCTGTCCTTTGCAGGATGTTGCAGAAGCAACCCAGCAATTTTTAGCTGTTTGTGACTTCAGTAGGCAATTTTATGTTCAGCAGTTTGCCACTGCTACTGAACAGTCATGTCTCGACACACTGCCAAAACTAGTGCAAGGTTGTCTGCTGCCAAATAACCTGCAGCTGGGATCAAACCCAGCAATTCAGCATTACCAAACAAGTTCGCCTAAGACCTTTGTGTAAAAACATGTTATTTTAAACAAAATGACAGCATAAAAGTAAATTTTCCCTACTCGTAACTAAAAACAAAATTTTAAAACATGTATAAAATATCTTATTTCACATAAACTATGACAAAAACAGCTAAATTTTTAAAATTATATATAGTATATCATATATAGTATGTTCTCAAATATATCTCATGGAAAACTCAACCATTCCAGGAAAAAAACTAATAATGAACAAACCAAAATGTTGCAAATCCAAAGCAATGGCACACACAAATCACAGTACCCACTACATTCAATAAGCATGATACTAGCCACAAAACAGTTAGTGCAAACAACAGGCAGACCATCTAGTTGCAGAACAGGGTGCAACTCTTCTACTTCAAATAACAGAAAACTGGTAAACAACTGACAAAGAGAACCTGGCTTCTGCTTGACTGTGCCATCCCTTCTAAAGGCAGGGTAGAAATCAGGGAAACATGCAACATGGCAGGACAGAATCATACACTAGTTGAAACAAGTTAAATAAGCCAGATTTTGTTTTAGGGTATTAAACCCCCCCCCCCCCCCCCCCCCCCCCCCCCCCCCCCCCAAAAGACAGAAGAAAGACACTTTGAGGCAGGACCCAAATAAAACAACAAACAAACAAAACACATTCACCCCCCCCCCCCCCTTCCTTTCCCCAACAAGCTGTGGAAAATTTTATGCAACTTTAAGAAAGAGACATTGTACGCTGGTCTTGTTATGAGAAGAGGAATATGCCACGATAGCTGGAAAGATTGGCAGTAGAGGAGGTTAAGACAGAATGTGAAATATACTGGTTGCCATGACACATTAGCGAAAGGAATATCACATTGGTATCAACAGTTATAAGACAAGAGAAGATGACAATATATTAGGCACATCCTGAAAAGCAGCAATAAGAGAATCACCAAACAGGTACTTAAATAAGAAGACACTAATGTTCAAGGGAAATCCTAAACTGAACAATGAGAGAAGCCACAATGGCTGGACTCAATTCATCTATGGCTCCAAAAGCATTCAACAGGGGGCTGCGTGGTCTTGAGGCATGGTGCCCGCCTCAAGTGCTAGAGGTTCTGGCTTCAATCCCGGTAAGGGCTTAGATCTTTTCACGTGGACTTAAACTTCTAGTAATTCCCGCTGGTCTTTGGTTAGTGAGGTTGGACGCCCGTGTGCATTGTTGCGCACGTAAAAAAAAAATCCCTTGGCAATCGGAAAGAGTAACCTAACGCGCTGCCCGGACTAAATTTTGAGTTTAAAATTCCCAAGGTATTTTAGCATCCTCACCGGTGCTACAGAGCCTGAGCTCTGTGCTAAGCATCTTCAGACTCAGGCTTGAGTTAGAAGAACGGAGCACTTAAGGGTTACTACTCGTGTGCCATAATGTTGATCCGTTCTTCAAAACATAAGAAGCATTGAACAGAACATAGGAATCATCCCTGAGCCACTTCATGTGACATATAATGGCGCAAAAAAAATCATGAAGATAAAAAATGAATAACAACAAAAGAATGCCTTCAGAAACAAGATCTGTGGAGACATGAGCACCCTTGCTATCTGGGAAAACACATCCAAGAGGATTTTAACACTGAGAAATCATTATTATTTACATTGACTATCCCAAATATTTACTTTTCTCAGAAACCATCCCCTATATGGATTTCAGGGCACCTTTGGGGAGGGGCACTGCCCCATAACAAGCATATTGTGAGAGGTGATTAATTAAATGCACCAACCAATCTTTCAAGGGCACATGCAGACGTCAAAGACAAAAATCTCAGAAAGCACAGTAGATTCCAAGACAAGGAAAACTAATGACGGATCACAATCCTCCTCCTGGTGGGTTTTCTCTAACTGTGAAGAGACCATCACTTACAATCTATATTTATCAAAGAATGGACAGTTTTTCTGGTATACAATTACATGCAGTAAAACAATGAACCTCCTATGTCTTAAACAGTAAAACAATGAACCCCCTATGTCTTAAACAGTAAAACAAATTAATCCTCTTGGTGATGATCAGTAAAACAGTTTACCACTCTTTGTTATAACCAGTCCTCTTAATCACAATCAGTAAAACAATTTATCTATCATAATCAGTAAAACCATGAACTATATTCATTGGGAACCATCTATATCATAATCAATAAAACACTAAACTCTATGTATCATCAGTAAATCAATTAACCCTCTGTCATAACCAGTCAAACAATGAATCATATTTATCATAATCAGTAAAAAAGTGAAACCTCTTTGCCACAATCAGGAAAACAATTAGCCCTCTTTATCATAATCAGCAAAACAGTCAACCCACTTTGCCATAATCATGCAAACTTGCTGAGTAGGAAGTCAACAATATCAAGTGTTGGCATTATTTTATGGAATAAATAAGCATACAAAGCACAAAGAAAAAATGCTACTCCAAAAACAAAAAAGTTTAACTCAGTGACAAGATTACAATTTTCACATGTTGGTATTTTTATGCCAATTAAGCTAAGACAACGCTGTCAAGTTAAGTGTGAGTTGCAAATGAATACAGGGTGCCTCTTAATTTAAGTGTGAGTTGCAAATGAATACAGGGTGCCTCTTAAGTGTGAGTTGCAAATGGATACAGAGTGCCTCTTAAGTGTGAGTTGCAAATGAATACAGGTTTCCTCTTAAGTTTCCACACATAGGGGAAATTTAAAACAAATAGTATTTTAAATGAAAAACTGCAGAAGAACACAGATGAAGTTCATGCTTGCAAAGGCATTGGTGATATGTTTATCTTTCTTATGTATGAATATTTAGGGGACGCCCTGTATAAGAACAACAATAATGAAACAAGTTACAGAGGCACATACAGGTACAACTAGACAGTAACAAAAGCCGATGCAGAAAGCTATCAAAATAAATTCTACTAAAGCTGACATCATTACTCAAATGTGTTTGAATATTTAAAACTGAAAATAATCTGCACTGTGCAGCAAAAGAACAAACTGACATATTAAATTTTAAAAAAACCATGCATACAAAAACAAATAAACAACCCATGCATACATATCCCTCCCCTATTTTATTTCTTGGACTGCAGTCTAGAAGTCTGAAAACCAGTGACTCAAAGAGCCACTATTCAAATGTCAGTCCAACAGGGACAAATCCCAGATACCCATAAAACAGTTGTATCAGGAAATCCTATGGCCACACAAACTATTTTGTTGTCAAGAGTGGGAAGCAAGTAATTAAACAATGAAGGGTGTCAGTTTGAGTCATCAATGAACCAGGTTTTTTAAAAAGTAATGTTACAGCAGTTGGTAGATGCTATGTGTAAACTTTCCAAATTAAGGAAAGTCAGTACCCATGACCTGCCGATCCGCAGGCAAGCATCTAGACCGCGCTTTTCCAAGTGTAAAGTAAAGAACCTTTTTTTTTTTCACGGGGCACACAATACAAATCTGAATGCTAGACCTTTCGGCCGGAAGACTTTCGTAAAAACAAAAATATGAATATAATCAATTAAGAGGTTCAGAAAAAAAGCTAGTAGTAGCGAATGGGCACATGCAAATATTCCTAAGATTTTTAAATCAATCACAACGACAAATATTAAATTAAACTTTGAATACACAATGGAATCGCCCAAATATATTCACATTTAGTGCAAGACATAAAACTGTCACAGTCTGTGCACTTGTGTGTTTTAAAGATACAATTTTTTTTTCAAGTTAAAGATCAATTTCTTCTACTTGTCCCAGTAAAGCATATCTCCTCAACCAAGCTGTCTTGTTTTTGTTTTTTTCCATCACTTGTAACTCCCATTATTTTCTACTCACAGTATTCAACATTGTACCTTCTTAATGTATTAAGTCCCCCTCTGGTTTATTTACCTGTGGGCTCCAAAAAGAGACTATCTAGTTATACAATTACCAGGTTACCTACCCAATGAAAGCTACTTTCACCTCATCATTGTTAACTTTCAGTGCCCATGGATATATTTTCTTTCAGTGCCGATCAATGCATCAAATGTTTCTCAGTCATTCCGAAGATAACACAATGTTCTTGTTGTCTTCAATCACAAATGTTATACTGACCCTTTGTATCTGATATTTAAATTTAACTATTTCTGTCCTGTAATATCTCTGTTCTTCTTCTGCATTCGACATCTGTCATGCTTAACGTTCAGTCCCGCCTGGGTCACAAATAGGATCGTGCTGTTTAGGTCATTGCCAGTCCCCCACAGCTTCTCTTGTAGTGTAGCTCTCTTGGGCCAGATCCACAGTCTTTGCTGGGAGAGGTTAGGGCAGTACTGCAGTATGTGTTCAGGAGTCTGTCTTCCTGCTCTGCAATCACAGGCAGCAGATTCTTTATGCCTATCCTGTGCAGGTCTGCTTTGAGACCAGTGTCCTGTTCAAAGTCTAAAAACTGTTTGTTCTTTACTGCTGAGTTTGTTTATGCTGCCACTTTCTGGTCTGTAGTCTCCATTCTGCATTCTCGACTCGCCCTTGAAAGACTGCTTTAAAGCTGTTTTGGTTTCCTTGTAGCTCTGTGGTGGATGAGGTTGTGGAAGTGTAACATTGTTGTTGTTGTTAGGGCAACAATGCTGGTGTTGGCTCGTTCTAGTGGTTTGCTCTTTCTTATGCGTGACTCACCCAAGCCATAAATGCTGGACACACAAACGTATCTTCAAAGCAAGATGATAACGTTGCATTCATGTATTCGTTGTGGCACAACAATAAATCATTCCGTCGATGTCCAAAGTTCTCCCTAATCGCCTTCCACGACAAGATGACAGCTACACAATAGTTGCAGTTAACTGCCAGTCAGGATGTTCCATTAGAATGGATAATGGCATCTGAATCATCCTAACACAAATGTTCACATAACACTAGACATTGTCACTTAGATTCAATTCTCCTCAGGCACTTGAGCTTTACTAATGCTGGTCCTCCAGTTTCACAATGATATTCGCCTCATGCGTATCAACAAGCAACCGTCCTCTCGAGTGGTCAAAACACAATTGACTCTACCTACTCTCTTTGTTCAAACCTTCCGTTCTAGTCTCATGATTTTCCATACCTCTGTTCATGCTTTTTCTCCCTTTTCTCTTGTTTCCCTGGCCTTTTGACCTTGTCCCCTCAATTGTGAATTTTCTGGGAATTCACCTCGTTACAGGAAGATTACTCCCAGCTTTTGCCAGCTCATCCGCTCTCTCATTTCCTTGAATACCACAAAGGGTTGTTATCCACTGCAGGACCAATTCTGCTTCCTTGGAAAGCAATCCAATGTTGGTCCTTAAATCCTAGTTTGTCTTGTTTTTTGCTTGACAGTTCATGGAAAACAGACAGTGAGGCGCCCAGTATAACAATTTTGTGCCCTCTCTGTTCTTGAGTGATGAGGTACCAGGTTGCAGAAAAGAGGGCAGGTGCTTCAGAGAGAGTTTTTCTACTCTGCTGTTAGGATGTTTAATGTATACTCCACAGTCTCCATTTCTGTCTGCACCCATAGCAGAGCCTTTAGTGAAAACCTAAGTCCAGGTAGTACTGGGATACTTCTCTTCAAGCACAGCAAGAGCCAGGGCTCGTTGTTTGTAACTCCATATGTGCATTTTTTGAAGTGATTCTTGGTACTTTTAGAACTACATCTGCCTTCTTTGGCTCGCTTGTCCATGGTTCTAGCCTAAGCTTTTCACACAGTGCACATCATCTCTTTCAAGCAGATCTTGGTGCTATCTGCATGTTTCTCTGGCAAGATGGCTGGGGTTCTGATGCTTCAGTCTCTTTTTTTAAATATTTCTGATACTCTTCAAGACCTAACTATTAATTAATTTTAGGCTCAATATGAGGTAGAAAAAGATATAAATAACTGCTTGGGACCGATTGAGTTAAATATACAAAACAAAGTTATCCTTTATTAAAACATAACTAATTTTCCAGTTTCAACTTTTCATAAAAGAACAATAAAAACAGTATTCAAACAAAATTTGAAGAAAAAAAAAACAAAGAGCATGAAATATGGATAAAAAAGAAGATGTTTAAAATGTAAAATAGTTACTCACCTTTGGCCACACGAATGCAAACATTATCAGTCCTGGTAAATCCTGACTTACAACGGCATTCATAGCTTCCTGGCGTATTCTTGCATACTTCATTTTCTCCTTTGCATAACGTTTCATCAGCTTCACATTCATTATTATCTGTCAAAATATGGCATTTCATGTGAGAACATTCATGTGAATAACAAATTTTGCAATAACAATCATACAAAAATAACACTATGAAATAGTTAAGGAATTCAATAGGATGAATGGGGTTTTGAATTCCCAGAATGATGCCAGAATGGGTTAACTCTTTGGTCTGCCTTCACTGCGGCTTTATAGTTTAGATTTTTTTTATATGACTCTAACCTGTAGAATACCTCTGTTGTAGAAAAGAAAAATGGTGGAAAAACAAAACAAAACAAGAGGCAGACCCATAAGAAATTACCTTAAACAGAAGCCATTAGCATCAACTTGCTTGTACCCGCCCAATAAAGGGATTTTCTAGAAAGCTGTGTTTTTACCCGATATTGACAGGATAAAAGTAAATGTGGAAGGAAAAAATAGAAAGATGGGATGAATGATTTGATTCGATTCAAGAACCGACATCACAGCACTTGGGGCATTCCCATAAGCGCTCTGTGCCTATCTTCAGCAGCCAGCAAAGAGTTTCGATACTATTGGTGCCAGTAGCATTCTGATTAAACTTCCGTCTTGCCTTTACACTGAGCCTCGAGCACATGCCAGAACCTCTCATCAATCACCCCATCTCACCAGACTGTGGTGATAGATGGGATGAAAGAAATACAAATGACAAAATAAATGAAAGCCAATGAAAAAAAAAAAGAAAGAAAGAAAGAAAGAAAGAAAGAAAGAAAGAAAGAAAGAAAGAAAGAAAGAAAGAAAGAAAGAAAGAAAGAAAGAAAGAAAGAAAGAAAGAAAGAAAGAAAGAAAGAAAGAAAGAAAGAAAGATAATATTTGACACATACCAAAACAAAATTTAGTCTCATTCATGGAAAAGCCAGGACTACATTCGTTGCACTTGTCTGGCCCTGACCCAGTGCAGGACACACAGGCACCATCACAAGCTGTAGAAGGAGAAAACATGTCTTGAACACGTAAATATGTTATCAATATTTCAAATGGTACTACAACAGTCTTTTCCATGCTCAGTTCACGAAGGCTCAGGTGGCTGGGTCACACCTGGGGAATACAGGATGGCAGAGCCCCATAAGGACATCCTGTATAGGGAATTAAAGACAGGAAGAAGATTTCGAGGCTGACCTCTATTATGGTATAAATAAAGATGTGTGCAAGCGGGACATGAATGATACAGTTATTTAGGTGGACTCATTTGAACAAAATACCGTGTTGTGTGGAAAGGGCATATCAGGAAGGGAATGAGAATGAAGGAAGAAATTACTGCAGAAAGGATGAGAGCTGAGCTTCTGAAAAGAAACGGATTAAACACAAATGTTGACAACAATGGTCCTGATATCCCAAGATAGCACTGTAGAAGACTTTTCTTGACAAGGGCGAGTCTTGCTAGTCACACTTGCCATCTCCATGGACTGTGAGTCTCATGCCTCTTCAAAGCGCAGAATAACAGTATCGTCTGGAAAGACGGAAAGGTGTCAATCAATCATTTCAACTGGAATATCTTTTTTCCTTCCTGGTGTTCGCCAGCTGTGAACTCCGACAGAAAGTTCTGCGTGTTTGTCTACCTCCAGACTTTAGTCTTGTTCCAGAACTTGAGTTTTGCATGCATATCTGTTTTACAGATGCAGCTTTTTTGTATTCAAATCCCCCCCCCCCCCCCCAAAAAAGAGTCCCAGAATCCACATGGGGATCTGTGTTATAATTAGAATAAGTTAGGAATATTTGAAGATTGTACTGCTTTTCATCCATTCTTCTATATGTCCTTTAAATGTGGTTGACACAATGTGTTGTGGTTTACAGCAAAGCTGCAATATTTGCGCCCATAGGCCTAAAACATAAGATTTCAGTAAACCCTAAATTAGTTACCTATTCTTGTGTAGCCCAAAATAAGGCCCAGGAACTCACACAAGGTTTTCATCCATATAACAGCACTGACTTCACAAAATGTATTCTCAATGTTAAAGAGATGGATAAATGATGTAGCTAAAATCGTTATTCATAAATCCATCACCCTAGTAGCGCAAGACAGGAAACCACGACACTAGGCTAAAACCTGGTATCAGTGGGACGACAAAACCATGACACTGGGTTACAACCTGGTATCAGTGAGACGACAAAACCACGACACTGGGCTACAACCTGGTATCAGTGAGACGACAAAACCACGACATTGGGTTACAACCTGGTATCAGTGAGACGACAAAACCACGACACTGGGTTACAACCTGGTATCAGTGAGAGGACAAAACCACGACACTAGGCTACAACCTGGTATCAGTGAGACGACAAAACCACGACACTGGGTTACAACCTGGTATCAGTGAGACGACAAAACCACGACACTGGGTTACAACCTGGTATCAGTGAGAGGACAAAACCACGACACTAGGCTACAACCTGGTATCAGTGAGACGACAAAACCACGACACTGGGCTACAACCTGGTATCAGTGAGACGACAAAACCACGACACTAGGCTACAACCTGGTATCAGTGAGATGACAAAACCACGACACTGGGTTACAACCTGGTATCAGCGAGACGACAAAACCACGACACTGGGTTACAACCTGGTATCAGTGAGACAACAAAACTACGACACTGGGTTACAACCTGGTATCAGTGAGACGACAAAACCACGACACTGGGCTACAACCTGGTATCAGTGAGACGACAAAACCACGACACTAGGCTACAACCTGGTATCAGTGAGACGACAAAACCATGACACTAGGCTACAACCTGGTATCAGTGAGACGACAAAACCATGACACTAGGCTACAACCTGGTATCAGTGAGACGACAAAACCACGACACTAGGCTACAACCTGGTATCAGTGAGACGACAAAACCATGACACTAGGCTACAACCTGGTATCAGTGAGACGACAAAACTACGACACTAGGCTACAACCTGGTATCAGTGAGACGACAAAACGACGACACTAGGCTACAACCTAGTATCAGTGAGACGACAAAACCACGACACTAGGCTACAACCTGGTATCAGTGAGAGGACAAAAGAAGAAGATTCTCAATGTTAACAATACTTACAAAAACAAGTAAAAGAGCCCTGAGTGTTTGTACAGTACTGGTTTTCATTACAGGGATCCTCCAAGCACTCATTTATATCTGAAATTAAGTATTATGAACACGCATCAGTTAAAAAGTTTTTTTTTTTAAAGGAAACAAAACAATTTACCATTTTAGCGTCTGTATACATGTTCATCCCTCTAACGTGTAAATGCGTTGAACCCACCCATTTACAGTACAGCTGTAATATGCGCACCTCTGGATCAAGAACTCTTCTGCCTAGGTTAGCCTTCCTGGTTAGTTTTATGAGACACTGCATAGCATCACTGTTTTCCTATCATCCTTCTTTCCTTCCAGTGTGTGTGTTCTGGACCTCATTTGCAACAGATCAGCTGCCACTTATCAAGCATGTTGTTAACTTTAATTAATTAAGGGTCTGTTTAAATCTGATGTGCCAGAAAGGCACAGATATCGCAGTCTAGCTGTAAACCTTAAACCTTCATACTCACCGCCCATTTAAGGGCAAATGGAGAGGAAGAATCTTTGTTTTCTAATCCACAAGTGGACCCTAATCCAGCAGGCCAGGTCCACAGTAGCAATGTAATGCTACTCAGAGGGAGAACATCAGCATTCCATGACATCCAAGAAGGCTTCAATGAATGCAAAACCAATATATGGCACTGTGGTACTGAAATCCTCATGCCCTTACCAGGACTGCTTAACATCACTTCTGTACACTGAACCTCTCACCCACCACAAGCTGTGTTTTCAGAGGCCAGGAGGAGACAGTCAACAGACGTGTGATTTAAAAAAAAAAAAATACTAACACAAAGATGAATGCTTATCTTCCTCAGCACGTTGGACTGTTTTACACATGTCTGACAAAATTTCATGACACTTTCCACATTAGTACCTCAGAGTATTCATTGTGACAGTGCAAGGAGAGACCATTTTGAGTGACTTTCTACCCCACTAGGACATCACACAAGCGATAAACACCCGATGACACAACGTGCCACCATGTGGATCAGGATCACCGTGGAGAGGTCCCAGAAACCGCGTTCAGACATTTGGCCATTTTTATGGCCTGCCTGTGGCGCGGTGATTTATGTCACAGGTGTGAGGGGAAGTTAAGTCCAACATGATGTGTATAAGGAGATACTCCGTACGTCACTCGGGCGCCAGTCCTTTACTATCCTGGTTGTACGGAACCTCACGCAAGACCCCTACAGCACGTCCTCGTCGTGCGCCACGGATAATGTCTCAAATGAGCATTAACAGAGCTGTCAGGGGATCTCGGAGTTTGGCGGCCCCCAGAGGTGATGTGTCCTTGTGGCTCTCATCAGCCCGCCCCCAAACGCTTGGGTGAAAAATGTTATCAAAACATGAGTAGGTTAGACAAAAGTACAGCTAAAATTACAACCCTTGGTTAAAAGACTGCGGAGTAAAGAGAACATTGCTCAATGCTCATCCTCGGTTAATTCTCAGTGTCGTCGTCACCGCGCTGAGGTGCACCACAACAGCAACCATACATGGGCTGGCCATCCTTGTGCATCCTCGGTTGGCCCTCAGTGTCGTCGTCACCGCGCTGAGGTGCACCACAACAGCAATCATCCATAGGCTGGCCAGTCACGTACATCCTAGGTTAACCCTCAGTGTCGTCGTCACCGCGCTGTGGTACACCACAACAGCAACCATACATCCGATGGCTAAGCCTAAATGTCCGACAAAACTAGATCATACGGATCAAAATCTGACCATCAAAATTTGCACTGAACTGAAAAAGGCCGAATGTCCACACCCAAAGACCCCACTCGCCCGAGTGTTGGGACAAAACTGATAACGATATGCCTGATTCAGGATGTGAAATTCTGTCGGGCTAATGTACCTATCTGTGTGGTCACAAAAGTCCAAAACCAACGGGCTGCTCCCCGCTGACTTCCAGAGGGCGCAGCCCCTGTCGAGCGGAAGGCCTGATACGGTTGTGAGGTTAAGCAGGCATGTGCAGGACGTGACGATTCCTTGGGTGAGCCCAGAACCAGAGCGCCATGTGCCGGCTCTGCATGCATGGAAGCCTCCTTGGATGGCGGGGAATGCCCATGATCTGCCACTGCCTTCCCTTGAGGGCCAACTGTTTCACAGGGGGCTGCCCCAAAGGGGTACTCCGGGGGCAATACCTGCGGCGAAGGAGACAAGGCGGACACCACACAAACCAGGCAAAGTCTCGACCCACACAAAACAATGGCCACAGTCACCCTAGAAATAGGCCTGACGTCTTCCTTCGAAGTCAGCGTACAGCTGCCCAAGAGGCAGGGAAATGAAAAACGGTTGTACACGCAAAAATCAGGTCCAGGTGAAAGCCAAAAGTCCAAGCGGACGATTAACCGGGACCTTCCACTGGAATTCACAGCCGGTGTTCGATGGGAAAAAAAAAAAAAGATAGCCTGCCTATATTGCGGCCCCTGGCAAAAGCCAGAGTGGGGCTTCAAATGACAAAAAATTACGCCCTGAAAAGGATGTAAGGACTTGAAGCTATAGAGACCATTTTTGGGGGTGGGGGTTTATATACAGAAAACAGGCTAATGCAAGGCTCTCTCTCTTTCGATCCTGATATTCTGAGAAGTATGTCCTTTGGTAACAGACATGTGAAACGGTGTCTCCATTCAGTGGGATTTTCGCTCAATAAACATTTGAACTTCTTCTGCGACTGCCCTAATAAGGGCAGCTGGTATGTTATATGGTAGTTTACACCTAAGCTGCGGTATAAGGGCCTTTTGGCCTAATACATCTGTATTCAGCATTAGTAACTTTTTACAACATACTTGGCAGTGGATCTATTCTCTCCCCCTCCCCTCCCATGAGGCCGCAGAACCCATATAGAGGTTTAAATTCAATTCAAAGAGTATTTTTTTAAGCGCATCAAAGCAGAATTACAATAGCAAAATACAGACAATTTAAGTATAGTAAAAGACTGTAAGAGGCAACAAGAATTCCAAGTGTCCTTTCAACATTTCTTCATAGTGTATTTTTTTTTACTTGAATTCTTAGAATAAGTTCTGTACTTAGCACTGTTTACTCCTTATTAGGTTTCATTGCTGCAGTCACTTGAGTTTACAATATGTAAGTAAAAAAAATGGCAAATGAATGGGGCCATTTTTATACCAGTGTCGCATATATCATAAACTTCTTCTTACAATTCATGCCATGTAGCATTGGCAATCACATCTATCCATTACCTTCTGTCACATGTAAAGTAAAGATCCCTTTTTCATGCCTTAGGCACATCGGGCATATGGGAAGAGCATCCCATATTTTCAGACCAATCGGCACTTGGTGGGTAATGTGGTCAGCATTACGCTGGTCATCTTTACTTTCCCAGGACAGCCATCCTGGTACCCATTTTAGATTGGGTCGACCTGTGACGCCCCATACCTTGATAAAAATCCCCGCAGCCAGCAGTGGGTTTTGATCGCGGTATGTTGGAATTACGAGTCGGACTCTCAACGCCTTAGCCATGGACACTGCTTTCTGTCACATGTACTTTCAATAAATTCTGAAACAGATGATCTTCCATGACATAATATAAAACAGTGTAGTATCTTCTCTCTCTGTATCTTTTCCTCTCCAACTTTCCTACTGACAAAATGTAGAACAGATTTCTCCTTCTCATTACATGACAAAAGAATGTAGATTGTCCTTCTGATGTGGGCAGTCAGTTCTCCTTGGTGAGTCAGTTTCTTTCAAGACATTTGTCATTAATTTTTTTAATTTGTCCAGTGTATTCTTCTTATTTATCTATATAATCAAATCGCCGCTGCATCCAAATACAGTCGTCTCTGGATAAGTAGAAGTGGCAGGGACCTAAGAACATGCTTCCACTTATCAGGACTTCTACTTATCCAGACAGCACACACAATAGAGACAATTGCCGGGACTAAGCTGGTCATGTCGACTGAACCGAAATTCGACTCATCTGAGTTCAACTTAAGTGGACTCGACTGTGATGTTAAGTCACATTTTACAGACCAATGGGCACTTTGTGGGTGGTGTGGTCAACATCCTGCTGGTTGCCTTTATTTCACAGGACATTAGGCTGGTGCCCATTTTGAGGCTGGGTGAACCTGGGTTAACAATAAGTACAGATGACATACAAACCCTGACAACCAAGTTCCTCATTTTCCAGCCAGCCATCTTTACAGCCATCACATCCTTTAGGTCCTTCCTCAGAACAAGTGTTTTTACAGGATATGTGGCACACTGGGGAAAAAAAGATAATCAGCCTTCCAATTTCACAAGTTTACATCCCCATTGAGGTGCAATAACGCTGTAAATGTTAACTGTAATTTAAATAATGCGGATACAAACAATACATTGCACAATTTATTGCCAGGCATATTTCGCTGTATCTCAGCAGGTTACTACAGAGTTACATCAACATAAAATAAAGCACAAAACTGAATAAATTTAACTGAAATGCGAATAGTTTCTTTGATACATTGTCTCTGTTTCATGGCCGCCAGAAGCTCACCGTAGTCACTGACTACCAGGGTAACTTCAAATGTTAACTGTAATTTATTATTTTATGAAAAATATTTCAAATTTATCACCACACACACATGTAAAAAGAGCTATCGTTTAAACAAACATGTCATCATGATATTTCCTTTTACTCACACAAACATGGCAGAGAAACGTGGGAGATAGCTAGACAAGGAAGGAAACAGAGATAAAATCTACACATTAGCACCTGTCTGGCATGAGAATCACAACCTATGGCAATGGCAAATGTGACTATCAAGACCAAATGCATTAAAGAGAATCTTCTTCTACGGTAAGTGCATGAGATCATTCAGGATCATTGTTGCCATTACATGTATTTGAGATGTTCAAAAAACACAAAGCCTGGGCAGTATTGTAGGGAACATGTGTTGCCCATTAAGCATTACCATCTTGGCCTGCTCTGTTAACTCCAGAGGTAACACTAATACATCTAGAACAAAGCATGCTGCAGAAACTGCCAAATCAGAACAGCAGTACTTTGCCTGTCCACATGGCGTAGCTTGTCTCTTAGACCAGCTACCAACCAATGGCTAAGGGTCTGGTGTGTCCTACCATAACATTTAGGTTTTCAGGTTACTTTTTCCTATTCTTAAGGCTAGGAGCCTCCCTAATGTGCTCAGCTGACCCAAGCTACTAGCAAAAGTGGGATGTCAGATTTGGTCTTCCAATATTTGGCATTAAGAGCAAACTGGCAGTATCAAATACTGGTACATGGTAACTCAGACATATATGACCAAGACTTAACTTACAAGATTCTCACCACAGAAGACTGGGCTATGTTCACAAAAACAGCAGCAGATGTACATCAATCAATCAATCAGGAGCCATCTCCATGGTGCAAGTTGGCTTCCCCGGACCTCCAACATGCTCTGTCTCTTATCTCGGTTGCACACTCTTTCACTGTTGTTTATCCATCTTTTATTGTTGTCATTCCACTTGTTTTGTAATCGAACGTCTTGCTTTCAAATTTTCCCTCCAGAAAGTGTTTAATCTCTTAAAATATGTCCTCAATTTTTTCCCCTTTTCTTTCTTAAACTTCTCTCTTTTCACTCGCAATCTCATCAGAATCTGTGCACACCTACTACATTCAAACTCCGTTTTGGAGACGCCCCCCGGAAAAAAAAAATTACACACACAAACACACCAAAATGTTTATGTTTTATGTTTATTTCATGAATCAACATCATGGCACACAGGTTCAAACCATAAGTGCTCTGTTTTATTTCTAACTCAAGCCTGAGTCTGAAGAATCTAAGCACAGTACACAAACTCCACTCCACCGACCAGGATCCTGAAATACTTTGGGTAGATTTTTAACAAAAAGTATTTCCAGGACAGCACAGTTAGGCTTCTCTTTTTGATTTCCAACTGCCAGGGGATTTTTAATGTGAGCAGCAATACACACGGGCGTCCGATCTCACCACCCAGAGACCAGGGGAAATTACTAGAAGTAAATGTGAAAAAATCCCAGCCTTCACCGGGACTTGAACCTGGGACCTACTTCACTCAAGGCGAGCACCATACGTTGAGACCACTCAGCCCTCTTACATACACACAAAAATTAGCAGCTATGTATTTACCTTTGCAAAGAGTGTGCGTCTCATTACTGTAATCCTCAAAGTAGCCATCCTTACACTGGTTGCAGAGATCACCCATATAACCTGAATTACACCTGCATTTACCACTGCCTCCACGAGTACCTGCACCCTTGAAACCATATCTTTTATAAATATATTTATAATTCACACAACAAAACACATGAATAATTAATGTACAATTCAAAATTTACTTAGAATATATTTGGAAAACATTAATTTATATCTTCTTCTTCAGCATTCCGAGCCCTTGAAGTTCATTGCTGCAGAAATCACCTGCCTCTATTCATCTCTCCAGTTGGCCTTCTCTTTCCAGTTGGTGACACCAAGTGTTTGTAGGTCTGTCTCGACATTATCTCTCTATCTTCTTCTTGGTCTGCCTCGAGGTCTATAACCATTCATCTCCCTTGTGTATACAGTTTTTACTTCTCTGCCATTTGACATTCTTTCAATATGCCCCAATCATTTCAGTCTGTTAGCTCTCATAAGGCCAGTGATCAGTGGTATTAATTTATTTGCATAATTTAAATTTTATAATATATTAATATTTTCACACCGTATAATGAGAGCTACAGTGAAGCAGCGGACAGACGCTCCCCTGCGGATTGGAAGGTCAAGGGTTAAAATTAAATAGAGCCAAACCAACCTGGCCCCACTGTAATGGGTACGAGATAAAGTCCTGGCAAGTAAAGGCGACTGGCATGATGCTGACCTCATCACCACCGAGTGCTGATTCATCTATAAAATATAGGTCTAGCCCTATATGCCCAACATGTCTGAAGGCAAGGAAAAGGGTCCTTTACTTTTACATAGAATTACATGAGTGTGTATGCACACGTATTTAGGGTGAATGGGCGTGTGTATGTATGACATAGTAATTTACAGCATTATTATCAGGGATCACTGAACTCTTGAGGTGTTGTCCTTACTTGGAATTACTATTTGGTAATTTAACTGCGACATGTACCGTTCAAAATTCTACTATAAGTATAAAATATACATAATTTCCAAAAAGGGAGCTGCCATGGTCTAGTGGCTAGATGCTCGCTGGTCATGGGTTTGGTTCATGATGGGGGACGAACTTTTTTTAAAAATGACATTGGCTCCCAGATCGACCCAGCCTTGAGTGGGTTCCAAGTGCAGTCCTATAAAGTAAAGACAGCTGGCATAATGCTGACTCCATTACCCACTTAGTGCTGTTTGGTCTATAAAATACAGGTCTAGCCCTATATACCCAAAATGCCTGGAAAAGGGTCCTTTAATTTACTTAATTTCCAAAGCGATAAGATAAATAGTTATTATCACAATCAACACCAAAAGAGGCATCTACTCACATCACAGTTTCCATTGCCAGAGCAGGGTCTGACATTGCCTCCTGGGCACTGGCTACAGTCTTTACCAAACGTAAAGTTTGGACAGCAAACTGATCATGTTGATAAAAATATTGTTAGTATTGCTGTGAGACTACTTTGTGTGTGCGCATGCATGCGTTTTTAATACAACAATTCTGTTCATTCTCCACAAGTAAACTCCGCTTCTGAGTTTTAAGTGTTTTTCAAAACATAAATATGTTTAGAATGCTACAGATAAACTACTACTATCAGAATAATTCCTACACTATCACCATTTATTACAAGAATTGGTGCTTTATTAATATCCTACACCAAAAGGGAAATCCACAGGTCACAGGACAGACTAATATTTCAGGGAGTGGTAGATAGGCTGCATGCAGTCGTGAGACCTAGGCTGCACTCTCTCGTTGGATGTAGGTGGGTTGATGTTAGGGCCAGTTTTAGATGTTTTGGGGTTGTTAAAAGCATCAGAAAGCCAGGAAACCCAGTCTTACCACCCTCTAAAATGCTGGAGTGTCCTATGACGTCCTCTGGGGTAGGATATAAATAAAGCACCCAAGAATAGGCCACGACCAAGCTGGTGAAGAAATATCCGACCTATGTCAATAAACATGGTGTGTCTCTGTCAGTACTTCAGCCCTGACAGGCTCAATCCTCTCCAGGTGGCCACTTCCTTTGCAGCCACGTTAAAGATAAACATCAGGACAAAAACTGCTTCAAGTACATGTCATATCATCACTATTCACATGTGGGTTTCAGACCCCCATTTTGGGGAAAACAAGAACAGACCTACTGCTCTCCTAACAAGCTTTTTGTAAGAGTCTAATAATTAGGTGTGCATTTGCCCGAGAGGCAAGGAACCAACAGTCTGCATACAAATAAGCCGGATCTGTAAAATGGATATGCATGCAACACTCAAGTTATGGAACAAGACTGAAGTCCACAAGTGGATGATAGCCGGTGAATGCGAAGAAGAAGAGAGAAATATCATCCTTTTATGTTGTCAAATGCCTTGTCAGATGGTGGGTACATGATGTTAATGGTACTAATGTGATGACGTCAACAGTAAAAATAAGCAGAGTTGTGCAACAGTTGTAATTTGTTTAACAACAGTGCTGTAAAGATAATACGGATGCAGGCAAGAAAATGGTGTGTTATATTATGAAGATTTATAGTATAAATCTAACAAAGTTAAAAAAAAAAATCAAAAATTATGATCAATAACTGGTGTATTATATGGAAGATTACCATTTATAGAGTGCTCTCTCTTTTTGAAAAAAATTCAGCTGCCCTTGCTCAACACTAAAAGCAGGGGAGGTAATTTGCTGTCATCACAGAGGTTTTAACACCAAGTGGCAGAAGCTGTAGTTGTAGAGGAAGTGGAGTGAGTCTGAGCTATTGCAGAGGTTTTTACACCTACAGAAGTGGATAGTCTGCTGTCGTCACAGAAATTTATCATCAGTTCTGGTCCCCAGAAGCCACACTGGAAAGACATACTGCCCCCACCCCCTCCAGACCTAGCAAGTGAACAGATCATTATCATTTAGTATTCCATTAGTGGTCTTCTTATACTGTGACTCGGGCCTCGTGATGATCCCCATTGTCAACAATTCGACCCCTGAGTAAACTGCCCTGTAATGTATTATACTTATACAGCTGAATATTTTCAACTGCGGATGCTACAGTAACAACGAGTTTGAGCGTGTCAGTATAGAGGGACACTTGTCTGTAAGGATGTTATATACCACACAGAGCTCAAAGTCTATTCTTCCGTTCTATTCTATTTTGTGCGATTTTTTTCTTCTTCAATCTCATGGATGGAATCCAGTCCAGCACCTGCTTCACCTCGGTTTGTCTCAGGGTTTCCCTTGAAGGCCCTCATCTCCTCAATCACACTTTTCCCATTTCTTTTAAGTGCCTGCTGGGTAATTCTCTGCTTCTCCTCAGGGTATGTTCTGCTTCTCCTTAGGGTATGTTCTATTTACTAAAATCTGCTTTGATAAATGCTGATATTAGTCACTGTCCAAACATTTATCTTCTTTCTTGAATCATCCCATTTCATTCGCTCTAATCCCTGTGTGGGTTACAGTGTCCCATTGTGGGGAAAAAACAAGACTAGACCCACTGCCTCCCCAACAAGCATGTCGTAACTGTCGACTGACTGGGGGCTTCCTTCAAATTTGGAGTGCATGTGCCCGAGAGGCAAGGAACCAACAGTCTGCATATAAATAAGCAAGATATGTAAAATGGATACACACGCAAAATTCAGGTCCTGGAACAAAGCCAGAGTCTCGAAATGAACAAACAACCAGGTCTTTCCGCTACGCGAATGCAAACAAACAAACAAAAATATCGTCTGGAAAGAACAAAAGGTGCCAACTAATCATATCAGCCGGTGAACGCAAACAACAACAATTTGCTCTAAGAAGTAACGGCAGCCGGCGTAAAACTGACCCCAGTATATATTCATTCATGATTCATACGGCAAGCACCATATGCCCCATATGCATCAAGATGTGAGAGAATGAGCACTTGACTTTTTAAAACTTGGACAGTGCATGGCTGCCACAGTCAAAACATAATGTGTAATTAACTGCAATGTGGCTCTGTCTAGGGTTTGATTGCACTCGTCACATTGCTATACTGACGTTCTTAGTCACAGGTACTAGGAATACACCAGGCGACGAACACTCAGTTATTGATCTTTATTCGCTGTTCTAACAACCACACTGTCATGTCGCTCACTTGTGTTCTCATGGTTGCTACGCATGGCTGATTTATGAAATTTCTAAATATCTCAAACTATGATTCTCTCTGCCACTACCTTTCCGATCATACATCAGGATCGGACTAACATCTTGTTCTTTGTACCTGTACACAGTCGAAACTTGCAGTCAGGAGACATTTATTTCTGCTCTCGCACAATTACACGTGGTCAGACGGTCTGCATTCTTCTCAACTGTTCTCCTGCATTCGACTGCACACATCTGGGTCCAAACTTACACTGACTTCCTATCCTCTCTGGGTGCACACCTTCCATTCAAATCTCATGCTTTCCTCATATCCCTATTCACTCACCACTGGATACTCAAGACGTGCTTTCCACACTTTCGTCTTGTTTCACTGGTCCTCTGACCTTATCCCCCAATTGGGATTTATCCTAGATTCACACTACGGTAATATAATCATGAGAGTGTACATAAACAAGAAAATTCCTTGCCTTGCATATGTTCGATACACAAATAATTGTACAAATCTGTTTCTTTCTTCTGTGCAAACTCTTTGAACCAATATCTCTCTACCAGCTCTTCATACTCTTCTAATACGGAATGGCACTGAGGACAGAAAACAATATTAATATGTCTAATCAGCGGGTTTTTCGCTTATTTAGTCTCAGACGTTTATTCTAATCAGTAATTAATCAGTCTAATCAGCTGCTGAATCAGCCTTATCAACAGTTTTTTCAGTCTTGTCAACCATTTAATCAGTCTAATCAGTAGTGTAATTAGTCTCACTAGCTGTTTCAATCTCACCAGTTGTTCAATAAATCTGATCTGCTGTTTTAGCCCTTTCCCCAATAAAAACCAACAAAAATGATCTTTTTCAAGACTATGTGGTGGTTGACATAGTGTTGTGGTTTTCAGCTAGGCTGTGGCATATATGTCACCTTTGGGCCCAACATATCTGATTCAGCAAATTCTTCATTGGTCACCTGTTATGAAATGCTTGTTAAGGTGCAGTGTGTCTACTCTTTTTTCCCAACAAGAGGAGATATTATAATATCATTCGTACTCCCCATTTGGGTTACAAGGCCACATTGTGGGGAAAACAAGAATAGACCCACTGCCTCCCCAAAAGGCATGTCCTAAGAGGTGACTTTGAATTGGAGTGCATCTGCCTGAGAGGTAAGGAACCAACAGTCTGCATACAAATAAGCCAAATCTGTAAAACACACGCAAAACTCCGATTCTGAAACAACGCTGAAGTCCAGAAATAGAAGACCAACCAGGTCTTTCCGCTCGGGTTTACAGCCGGCGAATGCAAACAAACAAACAATATCGACTGGAAAGAAAGAAATGTGCCAACTAACCAAATCAAATGTTTCAATAATGTGAAATGTTAAAAGAAATCTAAAAACATTTTTTATTATATTTATACTTTCATGTTATAAAGCACAAACAGTAAAGAAGACAGCTGACTACTAGTGATTCTAAAAAATTAACACTGTACTATCTAAAGCCACCACCCACATATGAATGGAAATATTACTGTGAGAAAAATGACATAAATGAAGCAAGCATCTATCCATACCAGTAGTCACTACAGTGACAACCCAACGGCACACCACAATGACAGAAACAAAACATTTACATACTTTGCTAAAAGTAACGAGGAAAGATCGACTGAGGAAAGATCGACTTAGGAACAATGATTTTAGGAGGAGGCTCGGCAGAGAACCAATACTGAACTTTATAGGTAGACAACAAATCAAATGGTTTGTTCATGTAACAGGATCGGCACCAGACAGCTAATCAGACACCACAGAGAAGAAAGGTTATACAGATACAGCGGTATCAGAACCAGAGGTCAACCAGGCAGAATATGGACGGCAAAAATATGAGAGATACTAAAAAGCATTTTATACGAAGCGAACAGAGATCTCTACTGCCCTGAAATCGTGAGGCATTTCAAGAGTAGAAAAAAAGAGGGACATTATTCTTCTTTTGCACATTTTCAGTAACTTTAACATTTTTAATGATTTAGAAAAACCTGACATGCAAATATGAATATTTTTCATGCAGTCTTAACCCTTTTAGCACGGGAAGTTTTTCAGAGGTCTAGCCAAAAACACGGAGCATTTTTTCAGTGAATTTGGTTATTACTTTATTTAATTTTTTTGACAGATTTCTCTTATTCTGACCCCTATGAAATAATATATCTATTTGAAGGATATAGATTGAAGTTCGTGATTTTCACAATATCGTTAAAATTAATTGATGTATATGCAAATTATCTCATTTGCATATCTAAAAATAGAAAATATGAATTTGAATTTTCAACTTCAATGCTTGAAACATAAAACTAAAAACAAAAAATTTTTTTATTTGAAATCTTTTTATTGATCTTTGGCCTTTTTACAAACGTTGTAAGCTATTCAATAGTCAAAAACAGGTAAATATATGTGAAACAGCAATAATATCTTTAGGTGACATGTGTTTTTCACCATCAGTCAGCACTAGAAATGGATGTGCCGGAGTGTCAACACCTTCGGCTGCATATACCCTGAGCCATGGTTGGGCTGTGGTCTGAACACAACAGCGTCCCCATCTGATTCCCACTATTACTACTAACACTAAATCCTGCATCAGTATCAACAGAATTAGTGTCATCACTTGATTCAAATGTTTTATCAACATCAAGTTTAGGGGCAGAAACATACGAGTCAGACATTCTTTTAGCGGTTCAGGTCACTATCTAAAAAATTCAACAACAATTTTCACATCGATACCAAACACTCGAAAGTCGCCATGTGTAAAGCTGATACCGCAGTTAATATAAATGAATCACTTTCAGTGTTTCAAAGTAGGAGATTTCTTAGCGGTTCGAGGCGAAACACGATCGGGCCGATCATCGGCCGTTCCGTGTTTTTGGCCAGACATCCGCCGGCCGATAATCGGCCCGTCCATGCTAAGAGGGTTAATAGTGGAAACTGGAAACCATTTTCTTCTTCTTCTTCATGAACTCTGTAGCTTCACAGAATATCCTCAGATATCTCAAATATCTAACAGAATGACAGAGTTTGAAACCAAACCCAAAAGTGTCAAAGTATGAAGCAAATGGCTAAACCACTCTGCATTGGAGACTGACGACTTCTACTTTAACAATTCAACACAACAATCTAGAACAGTAAAGACAATTAAGAAGACCAAGATATGCTTTGCTTTATGTAAAGCAATCTTGTGTGTGTATCTGTTCCTTTTTTTGGTTCCCTTTCAACCCATTATTTTACATTTATATATCACTTCTCATGTTGAATTAAATTACTTGAGTTTAAAAAAAAAAAAAAAAAGAAACACACACAAATTAAAATGATATATTTACCTCTTTAGAACCATCATTACATAAGTTCTCCATGATCTCTACCAATCGTACTTCACTGAAAAAAGAAATCATTGTAAAACAGAATTGTTACCTGGAATGGACAAAATTATTTACATTTTTCATGTTTTTTAAAAACAAATCATCAAATAACTTTTACTATGACAGACAATCACATGTATTTGTAATTCAAACAACTAAGTTATCACTTCAAAATAAATGTTAATAATAAATATATTATAATGAAAACAGCAAGAGATGCAGGAGAATACACAGGCAGTAGAAAGTGATTAAAAAACATACATTAAAAAAAAAGGTTAGTTGCGTATCCTTTACAAGATGTTGCAGAACCAACTCCATCAGTTCCTGGCTGTTGTGTGGTTTCTCTAGGCAAATTTACGTCCAGTAGTTTGCCATTGCTTTCTGGACGGTCGGCTTTCTTGATACCACTGTCGAAACCAACGCAAGGCACGTGGCCCACAGCTGGGATCGAACCCGGCATCCCGGCTAAAAAATTAACTAAATAAGTTAAAATGAAAACATTAGGCTCTTTTTTAAAGGATGTATTAGAGGGAAAAATGTAAGGGTGCAATAGAAACACAAAATTACCTACAGGCAAACATGCCTGTGAATGAATTGCACAGGACAGAGGGTACATGGATTTATTGCAGCTGCCATCAACATGTAGTTAGCTAATGACGATGATTTATAATTAATTAATCACGCTCATGTTCTCATACCTCGTTGCATAAGAGCCAAGAGATTTTTCTTCCCATTTTGTATTGCCACCTCCATAATTAGATTTCTGAGTTGACAACAGACCCTAGAGGTAAACAAATAAGAAGCACAAATTAATGACAATGTAATTTAAACAATGCTTTTTCATAATTAATTATTTTTCAGACCTAAAGGTAGGGCAGAAGTCGATGACTAATGGCTCAATCTTCAGTTGTATGAGGGGAAGGAAATAAGTAAGTCACAAATGGTTATGGGATGGCAGGAAAATGTAGTTGGTCGTTTCTAAAGGTGTTATTAAGTGACAGCAACATCAAACTTTATGTTCCAGTTTGTTAGGTGGCGCTAGGTGCATTCGCAACACAGAAACAAAATGTCACATGTACTAAGTAGTGTACCCAAAAAGAACAACGTGTGCTCTTGTGCATTTGGGTGGGGATTGGGGGGGGGGGGGGGGGGGCAAAAGTGCTGCCTCCAAAAGACACTTATAAGAAAATGCTTTTTTGTTTATGCTGACAAATGTTTATCTCATAATACGGTGTGTGCTGATAAATGTTTATATAAAACAATGCATAGTTGGGTGACAAAAATTTCTCAAGGATGTTCTAAAATTGTTAATGAAGTCCGATCTGGTTTGTTGAAACTGCAACAGACGCATCCATGCAGCCGGTGGAGGAGATTATTAAAGATGGCAGGTGAGTAGCGGTTGACTCTGTAGCAGCTGCAATAGGGTGCTCACATGGTTCATAAAACTTCTGGTCCACTGAAAACCCACCTTGGTGGGAGACATTTTGCGAATGATGCATGAGTTGTATGTGAAGTGAAAATGTGGTACAGAAAACACAGCATGCAGTTCTAAGCAACAGGTTTGGGAGGAATGATAAAACAATTGTACAAGTGCATCAATGTTGGTGTAAATTATACTGAAAAATTAAGGCACAGCGTATGTGTAAAAATAAAAATGATTTTTAAGTTGTTATCATATGCAGCTTTTTTTTTTTTTAAACTCTTTGAAGACGTATTGCCAGTATGCTGGCGAATCAATTTATCCCTCGTGGATATATTGCCAGTATATTGGCGTATGACAGAGACACTCTAATTTTGTTACCTTTGTGGGGAAAACAAACTTTTATGAACAAGTTTTTGAACAATTAGGATTAATAAGTCCTTTCTTTTGCGAAGTTCATCATGGTCGGTGCATTATATCCTGATTTTAAAAGAAAATTATTTAGATGGGATACAATTTTTACGTGATTTTTCTACACAAGTTGATAAGGGAAAAGGTCTAGAATTGTTCATACTGCTCCGTCGTTGATAAATCTCTGCTAGATGGTGACAACAGTCTTGATATTAAGATTGATGTCTAAGTGACAAACCTACTAGTGATAATTTAGTTTAGGATATGAAAATTGAACAAAATATTTCAATCAGATCAATGTTTCGATCAGCTGTTTTTCCGATGTTCGGTTTTTGTGAAATCTGATGTCATACAAAAATGATCATAAGATCCAAAGTATTTAAATTAACTGTTTCCAATGAAGACTAGCTAATACATAATTGAACAGAGAAGACATCTGCATTCTTAGAACTGGATAGCAGTTTTTTTTTTTTTTAAGGAAAAACTTTTTACGGACATAATTTTTATAGGTGTCTAACATCCTTGAATGTTGTGTGATTTTAATTATATTTTACTGCACTAATTTATCTTTAAATTGATATATTATATGTCTCGATACAGCCAATACTTTTTCTTCAGGAAGGTTTTTGCTTTGTTCTGTTGCAGTAAAAAAATTCCGCTCAAAATTATGCTGTCCAAACCCCAGAAACAATGTGGCATTGAAAGAGTTGAACAACCATCTGTGACTTACTGACGTCCCCTCGTAACAAAAATGAATTTTTTCCACCTATAATGCTCTCGCGCTGACCCGGATCTGCAAAATGGGTATTAATTTTTAGGAATGAAGATGAGAAAGATATTTTTCTTTAGTCGCGCAGCCCAATAATACCATGACCCAGCAGACGTGAAAACAAAAAATATCACAATTCTAAGATACTTTTCCGTAAAGTGTTGTGTAAATTGATTACTTTTACTTTAGTAATTCAACACAGTAGTTTTGTTTGAATCCCCCCTCCTCCTGCCCCTACTTTCATTCTTGAAAAGGCAGTTGGCATGTTGTGTTGTGGTTTACAGCTAGGCTGTTTTATCTGCCCCTTCCTGCCCAACTTATCTGATTTCAGCAAATTCCTAATTAGTCAACTTGTACGGCATACCGGTTGGGGGGGGGGGGGGGGGGGGGTATCTATTTTTTTTCTTCCAAATTGGGTCCCTGGAACAATTAGTCAACTTTTATGGCATACAAAGGGGGAGGGGGTGTCTTTTTTTTTTTTTTAAATGGGTCCCTGGAACTCCCACACAGTACATTGCCTTATGGTTGGTCTGGCCTCAGATATTTTTGGAAATAATAATTCTTCTTCTTCATGGTGTTCACCATCTGTAAACTCCGACAGGAAGCTGACTTCTGGACTTCAGATCTGGCCTATTTGTATTTAGGTTCCTCGCCTCTCAAGCAGACTCACTCCAACTTCAAAGGAAACAACCCTAATTAATCTACGGTTATGACATATTTATTGCGGAAAGGGGGGGGGGGGCAGTATATCTATTCTTCCTCCCCCGCCCCCCCAAAAATGGGGTACCAGAACCCACACTGTGATAACAGAATTCCTATATGTGTGGCTACTGCAATTTGTAAAGTAAGTGATCAGCTCACTTGACTGCAACCTTTTCCTTCCTGAAAAAATCTTCGATACTTATTTTATGAGGCCAGACCAACCCATGCGCTCATGTTCTGTGTGGGTTCCAGGAACGAGTGCTGACTCGTCTACACAAATATGAGTCTAGCATAATATGCCTGATATGACACTGGTATGAAAAGGGCCCTTCTTTGTAGTATGTTTTAAAAATCATACATACAAACCTTTTGAAAATTTTCTACAATATCCTTGCATACACTGCATTTTGCTGCTGTTTTCTTTGAATCCACTTCAGACAGTGAGATAAAGAGGATCAAAGTCAAAACTATAAAAGTGAACATATTCTTGCAGCTCCTGCCACGGACAGCCATGACACAGTGATCAGGAAACATGTTAAATATCCAGTTTCTTTTCTGTTTTAATGTAAACAATTGAGCACTCATTATGAAGACAAAAGTCAGCTCTGGTTAAGCCACTGATCCATCAGCAATCAGTAAGTGAGTGAAGTATTATGCTTTTTGATGTCTGCATCTGGAAATGAAACAAAAAATACTGAATGAATGAAGCAAATTCCTTCCACAGCTAGTAATGGTTGTTATTAATCTATCTATTTCCTCTTCATGTCTTCATGCACAAAAGGCATTCACAAGTGATCCATATTGCTACTTGTCTGCATCTTTTTTGCCCAATAGTATTCCATGACTGTTTACACTACATCCTTTTCTACTGCCCTTCTCCAGGTTTCTTTAGTTATCAAATGGCAGGTTGTTTTCCCTCCAACAATGTTAGTGCATCTATGTGTTACCAGAGCTCATAATGGAAGCAAAGAAAACTAGGCGATCTTCCAAATAACAGGCACATATATCGGCGGCCAAAACCACATCCTGACAGGGCCTCGGTCACATGTAAATTGCCGACTTACAGCGACTACCACCACCGCCGAGAGTATCTCCCACGCCGCTACGCGCTGCGTGAAGCAGGGCTAAACTAGATGGCTGGGACTCAAGAGCAGCAGCTACCGCATCTCCTGCAGCCTCCATTTTTTTTGCTTGTTAGTCCCAGCCATCTAGTTTAGCCCCGCTCCACACCACATGTAGCGGCGTGGTAGATACTCTCAGCGGTGGCGATAGTCGCCGGAAGTCCACAATTTAAGTCGTCGGAAGTCCGCATTTTACATGTGACTGAGGCCCTGTTAGGGTGTGTTTGTGGCTGCCATAATATGTGCCCGTTTTTCAGAGGATAGCCGAAAACTAATACTGCAATATAAATAGACACAACAAAGAATATGGCAATATGCTGTACACACCATGAGGAGAAACAGACAATCACAGAACAAGCTCTGAGATGGGAAACAAATGGACTGGATGTCCAAGAGAAAACCTGAGACAAATACCATTGCGTTGAGTAGATTCAAGGACCGTCATCAAAGCCCTCATTCCCCTAGGTGCTCTGTTCCCATCTTCAGCAGCCAATGTAGAGTTCTAATACTAGTAATTCCAATGGTGCCTGTAGCAGTTCAATGGTACGTCTGTCTTGCCATTCCTCTGAGTGTCGAGTATCAGCCAGATTCCCTCGTCACTCCTCGCTACATCACAACTGTGATAATAAAATTGGTGTTCCAGACAATGTTCTTCCCCCATGACCTCCGAAGAGAAGCACATGCTACTCTCCACAAAGCATGCCTGTCCACTGTTGCAAAATGCCAAGAGCAGCAGAGAGTATACCAAGGGATGATCATGATCCTATAATGCATGTGTGACAAGAGGATCAGTTAACCTGATGATAAACCTATAATGCATGGACTTTTAAGAGGAACCTACCATGCATGGCCTAAAGGGTGACTAAGATGGGGTGGCAGGAGTCTGGCTAACTAATTCTGTAGAAACTGCATCGACAAAATCCCAAGCAAAATTCTATGAAAGGATTCAGACGAGTTGGTCGAAGACCTATGGACTATTGGGAAAGGAGAAGAAGGAGAGGTGGAGAAGAGTGGGAAGTAGATTATGAATAAGTAGAACTGGCTATCCTCCGAATAACGGCCACATATTATGGCGGCCAAAAACAGGGCCTTGGTCACATGTAAATTGCCGACTACCGCCATTGCCGGGAGTATCTCCCACGCCGCTATGCGTACTGGGGCTAAACTAGATGGCTGGGTCTCACGAGCAAAGCTGCAGGAGATGCAGAAGCTGCTGCTCATGAGTCCCAGCCATTTAGTTTAGCCCCAATCCATGCCGCAAGTAGCGGCGTGGGAGATACTCTCGGCGGTGGCGGAAGTCGCCGGAAGTGCGCATTTTAAACCGCCGGAAGTCGGCAATTTACATGTGACTGAGGCCCTGTTAGGTTTTTTTGTGGCTGGCATAATATGTGGCCGTTATTCGGAGGATAACCGAAGAACTGTTGTCTGAACACTACAGACTACAGAGAGGTCTTGCGACCTCCTCTATGATTTCAAACTGAAGTTTTCTTTTATCACTTTTAATAAAATCAAAATCATTACAGGCTCAAATTCTATTTTCATCTAATTATCATGTTGCGGTAACGACTTAAAATAACCTTGCTGCCTCGTGGATTTAAATATACTCAGCATTCTTTCTTGAAGAATGGCTCTCTTAACTCAGCAATGACAGTGACAGCAGTGATATTATTAATTATGAGTACTAATTAGTAATAGTATAGAAGTATAGTGGATAGTCAAAGTCAAGACAATATTAATAGTAATAATAGAGACCAAAAAATGCGTCCGTTTAATTTTTTGAGATTGCCGTCACTGCCCTAAACGAAATGATATCAGTCACTACAGTTTCCTAAAACTAAAAGCTAATTCCAAAAACTAGAGCCTAAAGTCTGTATGTGCCTATTGGTTTGCTTACTGCGGTTTAGCTGTGCTTGCCTGGAAAAAACAGCCCGTTCGATGCTGGAACTGATAATGTCGTCGCCGTCTGCAATTTGTTTACGCCGGCAATGTTTTCCAATTTTATCCAACCAATGCTAGCCACGTATTCTCTCCGTGTCTTGTCGCTGGTTATTTCAGATAGTTAAATTTGTACTTCGCATTCTACATATGTGCTATTTCTTATTTCTTCAACCATTTAAAGCGAACTTTTCTTTTAGTTAGCCTTTCTGTATTTTCAACAACATGCAAAAGTTACTGACATCAAGAGAAATAAGCAATACATTAAAAATTAGAATTGTCAAATGTTATGTATTCTCAACCTTACTGTATGGCACAGAGACATGGACAATGAACAAACAACTGGAAAATCGTATCAATTCTTTGGAGATGTGGATATACAGAAGATTAGGTCGTATTTCATGGAAACAAAAGCTATCAAATACAGAGGTACTGAGGAAATTGGGACTGAAAAGAGAGTTGCTAGGTGAAATAAAAAAGAGACAAGTGAAATATTTTGGCCACATTAAAAGACATAACAGTATTGTAAAGATCATCCTAGAGGGAAAGGTTCAAGGTAGGCTTGCAAAAGGCAGACAGCGTTACAAGTGGGAGGATAACATCAAGAGATGGACGAACAGCAGTATGAGTGAGTGTACATCAAGGGCAAGAGACAGGGCTTGTTGGAGATCCACTGCAGCCAACCTTCATTGTGGAGACGGCGCCTGATTGATTGATCTGTATTTTACCAAAATGCCTGCAATTATATTTAATACTTTCAGTATCCCACAATAATTTATTGTTTTGATTTAAATCAGAAACTTTTGAGGATAAAGTCTGAAAAATAACGTTGTTATTACGTCAGGTGCATTATTGCACAGATAAATCAACATATAAACACAAAAAAATGAATTAATATAACAAGTGAATGCTATAGAAGAAAATTACACTGTCGTTGGACTAACAATAAACGTAGGATGAGTTTCATTGTGCGGACAACAGGGTTGAGCATGTATGGGGAAATAAGAATACGTATAACGGTGGCCATTGCATTTTTGCTCCATTTGTAAACTGGAAGGATGTAGTTTCGTCGCCCAGCTTCTGAGTTGAGTGCATGGCGTGACACTGAGAGCTACGTGTGTTTTTCGTTGGCACAGGAGCGGAGCAACTATGGGGTGACCAGTTTGCTATGAAGCTGAAACTAGGATTACCAGATTACCAGATTACTGTGTGTACAATGAATTGACAAGATTTAAAATGGTCTAGGCGGAATCCAGCAGCTCCATTAAACATCCAACCTACTTCAGGAATGAGGCGATCAAATTATAGCACTACAGAACATAAACTATTTGTAGGCATAACTTGGCCTGACTTCCTCATTACAATGAAGCCCCTAGACTAGATAGTCTCCTATGTTAGTCACAATAACACAGTTAAACGTGTAATATACCACTACTTCTAACACTCCAGACAATTAGGAACAGTGAAGGATGGACAAAAAACCAAGAAAGTAAAAATCAAAAAATTTCATGTAATCATTATAACAGATGTAGAAATAAGGCAATAGGAATTCAATAGATCAAATATTACTGAGGAAAATACAAGTTATGACTGGATAGCACATGAGTTTCTTCTAGTAGCAGCCATCACCATCATTGCTAAGATGTGGAACGTTGGATTTCTGGAACAGGCACTTAGGAATAAGATTAACCATAACTGCTGGTACTTCACTTATCTGCCGCCAGGTCTGGTTCACTGGAACAAGTGTCTTTTTACACATCTGGGATGGCTGGTACAATGATCAAGAACTTCTCTCCTCAGCATATAGGAATAACTGGATACAATATCTATCAATTTGCATCCAAGACCCTGTCAAAGCTCGGGGTATATCTTGGAACTAATGTTCATTTATAAAAAAGGGATTTACTGTCTTTTGCCTTAGGTAAGGCAGAATAAATACCAGACAACACACTGGATCCACGGACAGCTCCCTGGGGATAAATCTCTCACGAATAGTACTTTTACAGGAACAGTTCGTCACCAACTGGACTCATGAACAATAATGACTTGAGGACCCATGTTGGTGTCTTCTGGCTGCTGGTGGTAATGTGGATCATTTTCGAATTGGACTCCACGGAAGTTAAAATCCCATGATCAAAAGGATTCCTCTAGGATGCATAAATGATCACTAGGAATAGACAGATATACAGACACGGGCAGTAAGCGTGTGTCTTCTCTTGAAGCCCAGTCAAGAATCAGTCCGACCCAAGCGTCTTTATCGAAGAAAGAGGGAAGAGATTCATTCGCTTCTAAGCGGTAATTCTGCCATTTGAATTTTGGCTTCTTTAATAACGAATCTCTCACCTCAAAGGTTGAATTTGAAAATGTAAGGTTCCCAAGACAAAAGAACATTTTGGAGTACGTAACTAGACATATAGACACCTAATTACAAAAGATTTACTATTTACCATATGACCATATCGCTAGTGCGTAGATGCCCGATTTTTAGTACCGTGCCAAGTAGGCTGACATCTTCCGACTTCGACGGTTGAGGTTTATTTTCAGGATTCCCCCTCGCATAGGCTGATTGCCTTCCAGGGCTTTTGAGCTCTGCCTACCCACATTTTCTGTCGAGCTTTGTTGCCCAGGGGATCCACATTGCGAGAAAAGCTATGGGGGACCGGTGGCGACCTTAAACGCACAATCCTATTTGTGACCTAGACGGGACTCAATGTTTAGCATGACTGATGTCGAACGCAGAAGAAGAAGAAGAAACTTTTTGCCTATAAGGCAAGTCGATTTTTAACAGAACCTCGTTCGCATAGAGGTGACAAGATCTAGACAAGACGAAAGGGGTGTGGGCTGTTTCGTGACAGCATGCCAGATCACAGGCTCCCCCCAAAAAAACTCTTCCATGGTGAGCTGCAAAATGGCAAACGTTCCTAAGGTGGGCAAAAGAAACGCTTCAAGGACACCTTCAAGTGTTCACCTAAAGCATTTAGGATGAATGACACCAACTATGAGGCTGCCTCTCAAGACCGAAATGCATGGCTTGCAACTCTACACAAGGGCGCCGCTACATGTGAAGCAAACAGAACAGCAAAACTGATTAAGAAAAGGATGGACAGAAAGACGACTGCAGAAGATCCCCTCTCTGGCACAACACTCATTCCCTGTCCTCGCTATCCAAGAACTTTTTGCGCCGACGAGGTCGATGCTGTGTAGTCTGTTACTTTTTTCTTGTATATGTTCATGTTTATGTGATAGCAGTCCTATATCATCTGCAAAATCAAGGTTCTCAAGCATTGTGAATGGAGTCCACCGTATGCCTTTCAATGTCTTGTCTAGTGTGTTTTTTAGTATCCAATCGATCACAAGGTTGAAGAGGAGATATGACATAACACATCCCTGTCTTACACCTGTCTTTAATGCCGAAATACTTATGCTTAAATTTGAAGGATCAAAGACTGTCAATTAAAATATTAGTTTGAAAAGCATGACTCCAGCTTTTACAGAGCAACGAATGTATTAACTGATTAGGTCATGTCCCCTAGTAGGAAAAACAAAACAAAAACAAAAAAGTTTTCATTTCCTAATTTTATTTATACTTAGTTAATTCTTTTACTACTACTGCTACTACTAATTCTTATGCAACTACTGTCATTTCTGTCACTGCTGCTACTACTGCTGCTGCTGCTGTTACTACTACTGCTGCTGCGAGTATTGCTGCTGCTATTGCTACTGCCACCGCCGCCGCCACCACCACAACCATTGTTGCAGCTGTTGTAGCAACTACTGCTACTATTAATTTGCAAAATTATGTCTAGACCGTGGTGATGCATTCTCTGCTTGTTCGTATCCCATCACGCTGGACTGGCACTGGAGGAAACATGCAGAGGACACTTACTAGTCTCAATCTACGAAGCGATGCATGGTTCTATGCACAAAATATGCCTGATCTCACTGATCTCGTCATTCTATGTGAGTCCGTTACACTGACGACTCGTGTGTAGAGCTGATTTTCAAGCAGCCGGCGGACAGTTTCAGTGACTGCCACAACCTGTTCTGTCCATATGTCAAACTTGCAACGAATGTTTACACATTTCCTGCCCTGTATTGTGCAACTCGATGTGCTGGGCGGGCGCGAAATGATGGTAAGTTGGGGTGGGGGGGGGGGGGGAGAAGAGTAAGAAGGTAGTGATGATGTTGTAAATATTGACAACTCTTCCTCTCTTCCATATGTAAGCTGCTTTAAAGTCAAAGGGTAGGAAGGATGATAAGAAGGAGAACATAAGAGAAGGAGAAGGGGAGGACGAGGAGAAGGAGCAGATGAAGAAGAAGAAGAAGAAGAAGAAGAAGAAGAAGAAGAAGAAGAAGAAGAAGAAGAAGAAGAAGAAGAAGAAGAAGAAGAAGAAGAAGAAGAAGAAGAAGAAGAAGAAGAAGAAGAAGAAGAAGAAGAAGAAGAAGAAGAAGAAGAAGAAGAAGAAGAAGAAGAAGAAGAAGAAGAAGAAGAAGAAGAAACAGCAGCAGCAAAAGAAGAAGAAGAAGAAGAAGAAGAAGAAGAAGAAGAAGAAGAAGAAGAAGAAGAAGAAGAAGAAGAAGAAGAAGAAGAAGAAGAAGAAGAAGAAGAAGAAGAAGAAGAAGAAGAAGAAGAAGAAGAGGAAGAGGAAGAAGTAGAAAGAACAAAAACAAGAAGAAGAAGATTAGGCAAACGGCTTAACCCTTGGTTTTAATGGACCCCCCCCCCCCCCCCTCACACACACAGAGCAAAATGATTTTAAAATAAAATTGGTCTAGCACCATATGTCTATTACACCAATTTTTTTTTTAAATTACT
This sequence comes from Candidula unifasciata, assembly GCA_905116865.2. Lineage (NCBI taxonomy): Eukaryota > Metazoa > Mollusca > Gastropoda > Stylommatophora > Geomitridae > Candidula > Candidula unifasciata. The sequence continues at coordinate 228,829 of CAJHNH020001452.1, forward strand.
GCACTGTACATCTAGACTTAATTTAAAAAAAACAACAACATGAAAATTTAAAAAAATTAAACATTAGGCCCTACGAATTATAAATTTTTGGGTTAGAAGCAGTTAAAATAATACCAACGCGATAAATAAGAATTGAAAGCGACAGTTAATGATACAGTCGATTAACGGAACAATTAGAGGGGGACAAAAAAATAATAATATAAATAAGCAGAGTCAAGCAAACGCATGGTTATTTGCCATGGCATCATCATAATATACAGTGTCAGTATGCGTAGGCTGTCAAGTTTCGGCCTTTGACACGATCACCAGAATCACGGATCAGTTCAATGCTTGTGTCTCACCCCCATCCATCTGGCCAGGCCATCCAGGTATTTATCTCTTCGCCTTTCTCTTGCTCTCTTTCCATCAGTAGTACCAGTTAGTACCAAGTTCCCGAAACCATTGCTTCTCATAATATACCCCCCCCCCCCCCCCAAAAAAAAAAGGGATTGACTGTCTACAGTCCATTTAATCTAATAAATAAGTTGACGACATCGATATGTCTCGATGAGGACTGCTTTAATTGTTTTTCTCTCATTCCATGATCTTTAGTGCATGACAGCCTAGCATATGACACCACAACATCTAGCATGAGAATGGAGGTGGAGGCGGTAACTGCAGCTCTCCGGTGGCTAGAGAACAAGATGCATACACATGTCGTAATTGTAACAGACTCTGAAAGTATTCTGAAAAAGGTGAAGACAGGTATGATTCGAGCAGAGTGGCAAGCTTCACTGAAATGGTTCACGGGTGGTGGGCGTACTTTAGATCTTTTCTTCGGGCAATGCCGGTGTGGAAGGTAATGAACAGTCAGACAGATTGACTGGATCCGCACCACTGGGTGGTGAACTGATACATGACAAGGCAGATGTTGTCAAGACCCTTTGGGAAGAAGCAACGGAATCAGTAGAGAAAGAATATTATTATGGCCTGGAGAGAATGAGGCAGTGTAACCAGAGGATCTGGTCGGCTTATTACACTCAGAGGAAAGGCAAAACGCACATTTAACCAGATTGTGACCGATACCATCAACCTGGAACTCTGCGCTGGCTGCTGAAGATGAGGAACGAGCATGTATGGGAATGCACTGTGATGTCAATTCTTGACTTAACCCAAACTCAACTCAACTCCTTCCATGATTATAATTCCATTCTTTTCGGAAAGCACATCTCTGTCGCGAGTCCATTTTTTTCAATGTGTCAATTATTAGCCGTTTTTTACATGTATACAAAAACACAGGTTCTATTTAAAACTTTAACATGAGTACTGAATCACTTAAAATGTTTTCATTGGTAGCATATAGTATTAGTGAGTAACTCACATTTGACCTGTTGTCAGACTACTAAGAAAAGCAAGGTCTTCTTCTTCTTCAGCGTTCTGAGCCCTTGAGGTTCATTGATGCAGACATCACCCGCCGCCACTGATCTCTCTGGTTGGCCTTCTCTTTCTTATTTGCAAGTGTTTGCAGGTCTCTCTGGACATTATCTCTCCGTCGTCTTCTTGGTCTGCCTCGTGGTCTGCGAAAATTCAGGTTCCTTGTGTATACAGTTTTTAGCTCTCTGTCATTTGACATTCTCTCAACATGACCAGGCCAATTCAGTCTATTAGATCTCATGATGCCAGTGATCAATGGTGATTTAAACAGGTTATGAATTTCAATGTTGCTTCTCACTCTCCATTTCCCGCTGTTTGTATCTTTGATGGGTCCAAAGATTCGTCGTATTTCTTTGTTTTCGAAAATGTGTAACTAGGCTTCATCTCTTTTAGTTGTGCTCCAAGTTTCAGAGCAAAAGCAAGGTCTGGTAGGTATCAAACGGTGTTTACTTGAGTTGCATTGAATTGAGGGTAATCAAGTCACGATATCACAACACTCTCAACATGCTCATACACTCTCATACTTCAGCAGCCAGCTAGGAGTTCTAGTTCCGATGGTACCAAAAGCATATATTTAAAAACAGTTTCCTTGTGTGTGCATGTGTATGTGTGTGCTCGCGCACACACACACTGTCTGTTTATTTCATAAGTCATTTAAGAGTTAACCATTCTTTTGGAGTCGATTATTTGGGGACTGACACTCTTGTTTGGCTTTGATTTGTCATGGGTCACTTTTCCGGTATACGGATACCTCCATTTCATTGCAGTCTTCCCCCAGAGATAACACTTTGTCAACCTCACCCGCAGTGCAAGAAATCCTAGCACCAAGGACCCGAATGTGGGTATAAATCATAATCGCTCGTGCTTTTAGAAAATGAAAAAGAAACATTTAGAGGGCAGAAACATACACAATTAATAATCGGGGGGCGGGGGGGGGGGGTGAGATTGTGGATTTTACATGAAGTTGTTGAATTGTTTGATTCGTTAATAAACCATACACACGGAAGACTATTTACTGTATTAGGTCTAATGCATAGACGCTAACGAAAGCTGAGCCCACAAATGGACGCTTACAACCAGAATTAAGACAGGGTGTTGAACAGTTCTCCTGAAACTATGGACAAGTACAAATTCGATTATACTGTGTGGCAAAGCTGTCCTTTCTCTCTCAAAGTTTAAGAATCAACGAACTTAAATGACCGTTACAGGAATTTCATGTTTTGCAACTGGCGTGTGATGAAGGAAATTAAAAAAAAAACATGAAAAATGTTTGCTTAATTGAAAGGAGAGATTGTTACATGTGGGTGGGCTACAGCAAGAAATTGTTTTGGAATGGGCTATCTGAATGTCACAGTGAAGAAGCATAGTGAGTGTGGAGACATTTCAACTGACCGGTACAGAATTCAGAAGATCGCACAGGAAATAATTGAATGTATTGTCAGCTCTATGCGACAGATAGACGACACACCATGATGATGATGAACTAAACATATTAGAAGGCATATAGTTGGGCTACACAGCACTAACCAATTATCTTTCCCAAATAGATTTGAGGTACAGTTTATTACTGAGTGAAAAGAAACCTAATATTTCTCCCCATCTGTCCAGTTAACATTAATATCCTAAGGTTTAAACCTAAACCTGATAGCCTAATAGCCGACACCTACAAGGTCTGGAAACTTCGGCCAATCAGCGCGGGCCAAGTAATAATGTTGTCTTCTACTTGGGGAACGCTGATTGGTTTAATGCCCGCTCGTGGTGTGTGACGATTGGTTAGTTTTTCTAACGGAAGGGGATCTTATTTAATGGTTGCAAGCGTTGAGGAACGTGCTAACGACTGACCGTCCGTACCGGCTCTCTTTCTGTCATTTATTTCTTATCTTGTCCTCGTCTGAAAAAGCAGACGCTGGATTTTCAAATATGGCGAAAATGAAACAGTTTTTAGTCATTGGAGTAGCATGTTGTTTATTGTTTGCAGGTATGTTTAAATAATTTAGACGTGTTTGAACTGTTTGTGTAGTTTGTCAAAAAGCCAGACTGAACAAATCGGACTTATGCGACACAGACTATGAATGACGTCCTCGTTTAACCCGACACAATAAGCGATTAATACACCTGGTGACACAAAGTCAAGTGCCACCATTTGGATGAAAATCTCCCAGGTGCAACTCCCAGAAACCCTTTTTGAAATTGTAAGGTTATATTTAAATTACTATTAGTAGTATTAGGACCCCGACGCTGGACGAGTAAAGTAACGTGAAGTCACAAACCGGGGTGGGGTGTGTCCCATGTCGGGATTGTCACCTGTGACTACATTTTTATTGGTTGACAGTTTACGAACGATATGTCAAAAAATGCAATGTAAAATTCAGAGTACTTAGTACATATCTAATGCAAAAACTTTAAAGATTGATGAAGACGGCCTACTCTCAGTAGTTACGACAACTACTTAACAGTTTAGTTTAACAGATAACAAAGACTTCAAAATTCAAGTATATTAAAAATAATAATTGTTGAAACAGTTAAAAAAAAATATCTTTTCGGAACAAAAGGTAAATCACTTAAACTTGCCAGGAAGATTGAAATATTAAATAAGACGCAAAAATTCATTGCAATCTAACTGGCAGTTAATGAGAAAATGGCTTGCAAGTGTGTTTATTGTTGAATGAACTATGGTGTTTATGATAATGTCATGTGCCTGATGTGCCTCCGGCATGCAAAGGGTCCTTTATTTTTTATTTTTACTGGGACATGCTGCAGCTTTCCACAGCACCTTACAGTGTATTCTAAACCAGAAAAGGCAACAAAATAGTTCCATAGTTGTCAATAGTGGAAAGATGAGACAGATCACATTCATTAGTTGAAATAGAAATTGTCATTTCAGAATAAAAATTGACAAGATTCTAAAGCCACAAATATTAAATAAAAACTAGTTGCTGGCAGAAGATTATTCGACTCTCCTCTCAACTACGGCCGGTAGACGGCCGGTTAGTCGGAGTTCTGTCCCTTGGCTACAGTGCAATTACGGAGTGGAGAAGGAGGGAACGAAACAATTGACACAATTACTGCGTGTTGGCGATAGACAGCGTGCACTGCCCTGCTATAATCATACGGTTTGGATTAGGGTTTGGGTTGGGTTAGGGTGTGGGTTACGGTTAGTGTCGCCGCATCTCGTCTTCGCACAAACTCATAGTAGCAACCCTAAACCTAACCCAAACTCTACCCCTAACCCAAACCCTAATCTAAACCCTAACCGTATGATGACAGTAGGGCACTACAGCTGTCTATCGCCAACACACAGTAACTATGTCACTTGTTTCGTTTCCTCTATTCCACTCCGTAATGCGTCGCAAGAAGCGGTAATTGAACGCGGTCGCTAATTTGAGTCGCAGCGCGGGGTCTGCAAGCCATGTTGACGTCACTTTGTGTTGTGATTCGAGCCTTTTCCACTCCGTAATTGCACTGTAGCCAAGGGACAGAACTCCGACTAACCGGCCGTCTACTGTTGTCTACCGGCCGTAGTTTACAGGAGAGCCGATTATTCCACTCATTATTTTAAAAACAAAAGTTTCAGTGTTATTAGGTAAAGTTTACATTTTCAAAAAATGTTTCACTATGTTGCTCTTTGGGCCCGCCCCCTGAGCAAGTTGTCTAACTAGGCCAAACTGAGTTTCCCATGCTCGTAATCTCCTGTTTTTATGCATGACTTGTTCACACAGAAAGTAGCGATATGATTCTGCTAGCAGTCATCTAATGCATTGAATGTTAGTTATTCCTCCCAAAAATTTCTCTTTATGCATTCAGCTATTATTGTTTTGATGTAGACAAAATAAAATTATTTTAAAAAATCAGCACTGTTCAGAATTTTGCTAAAGTATCATAAACCGGCCCTAAATCAGACTCATAACTCCATCTCTACTGCCCCGAAAAGTGGTACATACAGACTGTAGGGCTGTCCTCCGAATAACGGTCCTAGATTATTGAGGCGGAAAATATACCCTAACAGGGCCTCAGTCACGTGTCTATTGCGCACTTCCGGCGACTTCTGCCACCACCGAGCGTATTCCCCCACGCCGCATGAGCGGCGTGGATTGGGGCTAAACTAGATGGCTGGGACTCAGGAGCAGCAGCTACCGCATCTCCTGCAGCTTCCTTCATTTTATTTGCTCATGAGTCCTAGACATCTAGGTTAGCCCCAATCCACGCGGCGTGGGGGATACTCTTGGCGGTGGCGGAAGTCGCCAGAAGTTCGCAATTCGGCTGTGGTGTTATAGTCCCCGGAAGTGCACAATTAACATGTGACTGAGGCCCTGTTAGGGTATATTTTCCACCTCGATAATTTAGGACCGTTATTCGATTGTAGTTACATTTAAAAAAAAATCATAAACCTGTGCTTTCAATGACTAGCACACATCTCCATAATTTTAAGTTATACTTTTAGCAGATTTTGCAGAAATCAAACAGCAAGCAAACATGGAAATAATTCTCACTATTAGTGGGGCTAATTACTATAGGCTTCATTAATATTTAAGGAAATCCTTAATAACTTTTATGCCAGCGTTCAAATGGGTGAATAAAAAAAAAATAAAAAAAAAGGCTAATTGCATATCCTTTGTAGGACTTTACGTTGCAGAACCAACCACATCAATTTTTAGCTGTTGTGGTTTTTCTAGGCACATTTAACGTCAGTAGTTCGTCAGCTATTGGTACCACGGTCAAAACCAACGCAAGACAAATCGTCTACAGATGGGATCAACCCCGGCATTACGAAGTGCGTTTGCAACACCTAGGCTACAGGTGCCGACTTCATTACCTACTATATTTCGTTATTGTTCCAGCAAGCGAGTACGTAAATATGAGAACAGCCATTACCATAATGTTCTAAGTAGCTGAGAACCCACAGGATGGTGAATCTCACGCATTCAGCGAACCATGTCAGCTAAGCTTGCATTACTATGGGCATGACATGGGATATAAGTCTCAGACATGCATTCATGTTTATTACTCAGTTTCAAATGAAGTATATGTCATTTATGGAATATTATAATTGACCTAGACACTTGAGTGAAGTTGCAGTAAATTTTATTTTGTCAGCTCTGACAAGCATATTTGTTTTCAGTAGGCCATGACTGTCATTCACTGTCCTTTGCTTATTGAAATACAGGAACATCACCAGTGTCCTACCTTTGCCAGTTAAAGGCTCTTGTGTTGAAATCTAGTTTCAAATGCTTATGTAAAATGTGCTGCTCTGTTTCTCTGGTTGTTTAGTATCCATGGTAGTTTTATCTTTCAGGTTGTGATTGTTATGTTCCCTGTACTTGCTTTGTGTGTATTGTCTGATTTATTGACAAATCAGTTTAATTTCTTTTTGATAGTTGTCTTCTTTGCTTTCCCCAGCTGTAAACTCCGGGAGAAAGTTCTGAATGTTGGTCCTCTTTCTGGACTGTAGTCCTGATCCAGAAACTGAGTGCACATCCATTTTACAGACCTGACTCATTTATATGCAGGCTGTTGGTTCCTTGCCTCTCAGGCAAATGTACTCCAGTTTCAAAAGGAAGCTACCAGTTAGTTGACTCTTACAACATGCTTTTGGTTAGACAGTTGGTCTCTTCTTGTTTTTCCTACAATAGGGCTTAGTGAGTTATTATTGTTTTCAAGTTTTATGGTTACCATCAATTTGCTTGATTTATAGTTCATGATAAATCAATTTATTATAATTATAGTATATTGTTTTATTTCATGGCTGCAGTTGCTGCTGCTGCAGATGACGACGATGATGAGGATCTCACTCTTGATGATGACATTGGAAAGAGCAGAGAGGGTTCCAGAACGGATGATGAAGTTGTACAAAGGTAATTAGCTATAGGACTAACTAACTAGAATTTAAGAATGCATGGCGTTTTATTTCCAGTTGCCATAATTGTAAACTTGAAGATAAGAGAATCTTTAGTGCAGGACAGCCTAGCATATGATAGAACAACATCTAGCATGAGAATGTAGGTGGCTAGAGAACATGATGCATACATGTGTCATAATTGTAAGAGACTGAAAACATGCTGAGAAAGGTGAAGACATGGATGCTTTGAGCAGAGTGGCAAGCTTCACTTGTTAGGTCACAGGTAGTAAGTATACTTTTGATCTTTTCTCCAGGCCATGCTGGCTTGGTGAAAATTGAACAGGCAGATTGGCTAGATCTGCACCACTGGGTGGCAAATTGATACATGACAAGGCAGATATGGTCAAGGCCCTATGGGAACAAGTAACGAAGTTGGAGGAGAAACTAGATTATTATAGTCTGGAGAGAATGATGCATCTGGGTCTGGCTGACTCACTACACTCAGAGGAAAGGCAAGACGGACATTTAACCAGATTGCGATTGGTACAATTAGTATTAGAACTGCGTTGGCTGCTGAAGATGAGGATGGAGCACATATGGGAATGCCCCAGGTGCTGTGATGTCAATTCTTGACTCAAACTCAGCCGAAAAAAAAAAGGAATTGATTAATTATATTGCTTATAAGTTGTACTTTGTTGCAATTGTGTGTTTTTTTTTTTTTTTTTTAAAGTCTGAGTACATCTGCTAGTGAGGCAGGGAATGATAATTGACGCAAAGCTGGGACTTTCTCCTGGAATTCACAGCCGGTGAACCAGAAGAAGAAAGAAGAATAGTCAGCAACAATATAGACATACAGCAGGGGAAAGCAAGGTGTTATGCCTTGCATTCATTTTAATTCAGTTATACATATTACATCACTTGTTGTGGCCTTAATTTATACTGAATCAGTTATACTGAGTCAAATGATATAGCTAACTAAAGTAATTTTTGAGCAGCCGTTAAGTCTGTGTCTTAGGCGCTGTGAATGCACTTTGTAATTCCATGGTGCTGGGTTCAGTCCCTTGCACTGGTTTCAACAGCGCAAGAGCCGACCAATCGGTAAGCAGTGGCTAACTGCTGAATGTTCTAGACTTGTTTCTGCAACATCCTATCAAGGACACCCAGCTAACTTTTTGACTTACAGGACAGTGAAATTAGCCATCATAGAATTCCAAAGGTAAATGTTATGTATCTCATTGTTTTCATCTTGTTATGTAACTTTAAAAAATATATGTGATTTTTTTTTTTTTTTTTTTTTACAGGGAAGAGCAAGCCATAAAACTAGATGGGCTAAGTGTAGGACAGATGAAAGAACTCAGAGAGCAATCTGAGAAATTTGCATTCCAAGCTGAAGTCAATCGTATGATGAAACTGATTATTAATTCTCTATACAAGAACAAAGAGGTAAGACTTTGCAGTGACTTCCTGAAGTGTCTTGCTGTGTAGAGCAAATTAAACATTTGGCTTTAGCAGCTGAGATTTCAGCTGGTCCATAATGATATGCATGTTATGATGTAGGCTTAAAAAAGGAGTCAGTGTGAAAAGCAAAGTCATGTAACTTGCACAAAAGAAGGATATTGTTTAATGGCAAACATGCTTCTTTCACTTATAAGGAAGTGTACAAAAAAATAAAGAAAAATCCCTTGATCTGTAAGCTTTTTCTTCAAATACAGAACGAGAAAACAGTACAAGTGATTGACATCCAGTTGAAATAAATTATAGATACCTTTTTAAAACAGTTGATAGATTTAGGGTGGCGGTGTGTACTGTATACCTTTCTGTTGTATGCATATTGCACAAATGTACAAGTATTGATGGTAACGTTATATGAATAACTAAAAATGGTCTGACCAGAAATAGCTAGACATGATCGAGTACATAACTTAGGTTTTGCTTTTTTTTTCTCTCCAGATTTTCTTGAGAGAGTTGATCTCAAATGCTTCTGATGCACTGGATAAGATTCGCTTCCTCTCGCTGACGGATAAGAATGCTCTAGCAGCAACTGATGAGCTAACTATCAAAATAAAGGTAAGAGAATAACAATTTTATAGAACATGTTGTGGAAATTTTAATTTGTTATTTCTGTCTGTTAGGTAACAGCAGCTAAGATAAATAACAATTCAGTAAAGCATTAATACAAATTCCAGGGGACCCACACACACACACAAAACCAAGAGTTTGTGTGAAAAAAGTGTGTGCTAACTGGAGACTCAGATTAATACATTCCTGCTGGGACCAAATTGACGTTAACAAGGTTTTACTGTTGATTTATGAAACTTCTTTCTAATATAAATTACCTGTCTTTTTGAGAATGAATAGGTTGTGATATAATTGAACTGAGATTGCGCAAAGAAATTGTTAATGAAACTTTGGGTTTTTTGTTTAGTAAAATGTTCTTTTTCACAAACTCCCTAGGCTGACAAGGAGAACAATGCTCTGCACATCACAGATACAGGCATTGGCATGACAAAGGATGATCTCATTAAAAATCTCGGGACAATAGCAAAATCTGGAACCAGTGACTTCCTGGCCAAACTTGGGGAAGCCAACTCAGCCACTGAAACTAGTGACCTGATTGGACAGTTTGGTGTTGGTTTCTACTCTGCATTCCTCGGTAAGCAGTCTTCTTCTTCTTCTTCTGTTGTCTCACTGTTACCAGGTTGTAGCCCAGTGTTGTGGTTTTTCTGTATTTGTCTTGCACTTTTTGGGTGGGTTGGGTGATGGATTTTGTTAATCTTTTTAAAGGTTTTAGCTGCACCATTTATCCATCTCTTTCTTGGTTTTCCTCTCGCCGTCCTCCCAGATGTTCTGCTGTAAAGTCTTATGCAGTTTGGCCTGGCTACATTCTCACTAGATGGTCGAATCATTTAATTCTTTGGCCGTCAGTATAATCCAGACATGGTCGACTTGCTCTCTTATGTTGGTATTCATGGCCTTGTCTCTTCTTGTGTTATTAGTGACCTTGCGGAGACAGCATATTTCACGTCTAGTTATTTTCTGTTTTTGTGCCCTATTCATTGTCCATGTTTGGCACTGATTACATAAAGTTGAGATAAAGATGCTAATAATCATTTGCTGTTTTGCTGGAAGGGAGACATTTGGGTGTCTAAGCAGTGGGCTAGCTGGTAGGTGACAGCATTTTCCTTCTGTACTCTTGCTTCTATCTATCTCTGTCGAGTCTGCCATCTCCATAAATATGCTTCCTAGATATTTGAATTCTCGTACTTGTTGGATTGTAATACCATCAACAGGAACAATATTATGTTTCCTGACAATCCTCATTACCTCAGTTTTTTAGGTGTTTATTCTCATATCATACTTTGTGAAGGTTTCATGTAAGTATTCAGTGTGGTGTTGTAAATTCTGGTAGGCAGTCACCATAATCAAATGCCCTTCTGACTGGCAAGGGCGACCATGTCTTTCCACAACCTGTGACTTCCAACAATCTGTATCAGTTTATGTGCTGACACCCCTCCATGCCATTACAAAAGGCTGTCAAAAATCTTCTTACGTTGTCTTCCTCTGTCTCTTTTTCTGTAAATCTTTCTAGTGGTACCTAGGCAATACTCTTTACCTATATTTATTTATTTACACCCTGATTACATTTTTGCATCTACTGAGCAGACTGCCATGCGTTTCTTGGTTCACTCCAGAGGCAGCCTACTTTTCTTGTTCTTTTACAGTGGATATTTGCTGCACTGTCTCACTTTATCAGAATTGTTTGCTGAACAACTTCTGTCCCTTGTATAACTCTTTCAGGCCCAAACATTGAATACTCTGCGGTTAAAATGAGCTAAAGCAGCTGTCTAAAAGAGTTTTCTTTCGGTATCTTTTAAATATTCATTTCATTTAAAAAGTTAATCCTTTTTTTTAAAATGAGATTCTCATTGATTTTTTTATAAATGCTGTATATTTCCATCACTGCATTTACAAATACACTCCCCAAAAGTTGTTGGATTATAAAATGTCAGCCCTTTCGGTTCTGGACTTTATTAGAAAACAAAAAGTGACGCTGAAATTCATAAAAGACTACGAAGGGGCTCTGCTTACTGCTACCAATGATATCATGGACAGAATACTTCTCAGTTTCTTGGTGTTGAGGAAAGTCATGGCCCAGAAATAACGGATGGTATAACACCAGAGATGGTCAGATATATGTGAGCTGCAAGTGAGCGACTTCTGAAGGTTCTTCAGGCAGCCTGGTGTAGTAAAACTATACCAAAAGACTGGCAGATTGCCATCATTATACCTATATTAAAAAAGGGTGATAACAGACAATGTGAAAACCACAGAGGCATATCCTATCTCAGCTTTCCTGATAAAAGGTACTCTAGAATTCTCGAGCAGAGACTTAGAAGTCTGGTTAAGCCACAGCTGGATCAGACCCAGTGCGGCTTCAGAGAAAACCAAAGTACTCAAGACCTTATCTTCACACTGAGACAAATAAGTAAAAAACCCTTGAATATAAGAGTGAGATGCACCTATGTTTTTTTGGATCTAGAAAAGGCATTTGATTAGGTACCTTGGAGCAAGCTCTAGGACTGCTTGGCAGGGGAAAATCATCCTAGCACGCCTGATCAGTGCAATACAGAAAGCTGCAGGAATTATGTAATAACAGCAGACCAAAAGTCATAAGAATTTAAGACCATTAGCGGTGTTAGACAAAGTGATATTCTCTCACCTTATCTTTTCAATCTTACAATGGATGATGTCATGAAGCTGTAAGGAGAAGACATAGAAGTACTCAGTAGGTTACTGGAAGATGAGACCAATCTGTATATCAGAGCTGGCATTTGCAGACGATGTGGCCCTGATAGCTAAATCAGAGGCACACCTTCAGTACAACTTGTCTGGAAGGAAGAGCTTGAGAAGAGAGAGATGACTATCAGTATCTCCAAAACCAAAACCAGAGTGATCTCAAGAGAGGAAAAGAAACACCAGATCATGATGAAACAGTATGCACTAGAGCAGGTCAATCAGTTCAAATACCTTAAAGTTGTATTAGACCGAAATGGAGGCATAGGGACTGAGCTGGCTACCCGAAATGTAGCTGCTGGGAGACTCTTCCAGGCCATTAAGCGAGGGTTTCTTAGCAGAAGAGAAATTGGCAAGAGAAAGAAAATGGCTGTCTACCACTCTACCTGTGTACCAGTCATGGACAATGACAACAGCTCACAGAAGCCAGCTTCAGGCCTCCGAAATGAGATCTCTGAGAAAGATGGCCCAAGTGACGAGAAGGAACAAAGTCCGCAATCACACAATACGTCAAGATCTTGATACTCAGTCTAAGCAAATATTGGTGTTTGTGAATGTTCATTACTGCTGATGCATATGTACTTTTGTGTGCAGTTTGTGATCTACGTAAACAGTAAACATGTAACATTAATTTACAATGTTTTTTTTTTTGCAGTTGCGGACAGGGTGATTGTGACATCCAAACACAATGATGATGATCAGTACATTTGGGAGTCGGATGCTGAGAGCTTCAGTGTTATTAAAGATCCACGTGGTAACACTCTAGGCCGAGGCACCACTGTCACGTGAGTTTCTTATCTTTAATTTTGTTTTTGTTGTTGCACAGAAAGTGTAAGTATTTCGGCACAAAGGTACAACCAAATAGTATGTATTATTACCATCTAGAGAGGCAAGAAGATCGAAAAGTATCAGCTTTTTAATTGTGAGTTTTTATTTTGTCAGCTCATTAATTGTGAATTTTTTATTTTTATTTTGTATTATTTACTGCCTTCATTATTCCACTTTTTAGGGCATTAGGGTGATATTTAGCTTGGGAATGAAAAGCCACCATAAACATGTGTAAATTAGGAATCTCACCAAGGATTTGAACAGGGGTGTCCTAAATGAGAGCCTAATGTAGATTTGATATAATATTGCTAACAAAAAAATAAGTGCTATGTCATCGGATGAGAAAGCTGCTTTTAAATTATCATTGTCACTTTTCTGCACCTAAAAAATAAAAAGCATATTAGATCACAATTTCATGTTCTGTATGTTGTTATAATTCACCTTGTATCGCAGAAACATAGTTTGTGCTGTGTTAAATAGGTGGAGTATATGCACATTTCCTTCGAGCAGTTGTTATCTGAACTGGATACCTCACTTCATGTTAAATATTTCCGTTTTGATCTCAGCTTGCAGTTGAAGGAGGAGGCCCAAGACTATCTTGAAGAAAACACACTGAAGAACTTGGTGAAGAAATACAGTCAGTTCATTACCTTCAGTATCTACCTCTGGACAAGCCAGGTACATAACATCTAGAATTATAGGCTGTGATTTGCACTCTAGGTCATACAAACTCAAGTCGGTTATTCAGTTAATGCAGTAAAATTTGAAGTAAAATATTTTGCCACGCTTAGTGGGAAAATTATTTAAGTATAATCAAGGTTATACATAACATCTAGAATTATAGGCTATGATTTGCACTCTAGATCTTACAAACTCAAGTCGGTTATTCAGTTAATGCAGTAAGTTACGAAGTAAAATATTTTGCTACACTTAGTGGGAAAATTATTTAAGTATAATCAAGGTTAGAGTATACATTAAATCTAGAATTATAGGCTGTGATTTGCACTCTAGGTCTTACAAACTCAAGTCGGTTTTTCAGCTAATGCAGTAAGTTACGAAGTAAAATATTTTGCCACACTTAGTAGGAAAATTATTTAAGTATAATCACGGTTAGAGTATTCATAACATCTAGAATTATAGGCTGTGATTTGCACTCTAGGTCTTACAAACTCAAGTCGGTTGTTCAGGTAATGCAGTCTTCTTCTTCTTCTTTCTTTCGCTAGGTAATGCAGTAAGTTACAAAATGAAATATTTTGCTACACTAAGTAAGAAAATTTAAGTATAATCAAGGTTAGAGTATGACAGAAGATAAATTTCTTAGTAATTTCTTTTTTTGTAAATATTCTTCGCATCCCCCTGTGAGTTTAGGGGCCTCATTTTTTTTTTTAGAAAGAAGAAAAGGGAATAGATTGACTGGACTCCTAACAAGCATGTCACAAAAGATGACTGATAGGGCTTTTGCCTTTGAAGTGGAGTGCCTCTGCCCGAGAGATTGGAGCCAACAGGCTGCATACACATAAGCCACATCTGTAAAACAGTTGTGCATGCAAAATCCCACATTCTGGAAAATGACCAGTCCATAAATGGACTGACAACCAGAACTTTTACTGGAGTTTACAGCAGGTGAACATGAAGAGCTTGTCTGGTTTGTCACCTTGGGTGTACTGGTACTCTTCTGGCCGCTTTGACCATCTATACATTCTCTGATGTTATGTGCTAATGGTAATATTAAAATAAAATTAGATTAATTATGGGTAACAGTTCCTTAGACTTTCCTGAACTGTATTGTATTTACCATAGTTTGTCCATCTTGTAATATATTAATTAATGTTAAATAAATTCACTCAGTAAATGTCTGTTCCAAAAAAAAAATCCTAATTAATTGTCAAATTTATTTCAAAACAGGAGCAACAGGTGGAAGAGCCTATTGATGAAGATACAGCTGAGAAGGAGTCGAGTGATGATGAGGAGGATGAAGAAGCCAAGGTCGAAGAGGAAGAAGAAACCGAAAAACCCAAAACCAAAAAGGTGACCAAGACTGTTTGGGACTGGGAACTGATGAACAGTGTAAAGCCTATTTGGACTCGCAAGTGAGTTTAATATACTGTGACTAGTCTCTGCTGTGTTTGTGCTTGTAAATGGATTGAGTAGCAATTATAAATGGTTCCAGCTATACTGTCTAAAGTTGCTGACTGTCCTCCTAACAGTGTATGCCAGTTTATAGTCTTTACGACTTCCGTTTTTCAGATGGTGATGAGCAGCTGTGTTATTTTTAGCTGGCTGTGTTTTTTCTTGGAATGTTCTATTCCCTTGTCTTGGACTATCGTTTCTAGTGCAGGATACATTGTGTTGTTTTGGGGGCGTGCATTGGGGCTGTGCTGTGGTGACCAATAGTTTCCGCAGCATTGAATACACTGTTTTCGCAGTGTTTTGATTGCAGCGGCCAACTTTCTTGGAAGACAGAATCTTGTCAGTGGGAGCCGCTAACTGTCTAGAGAGCACACTCAGTAATAGCTGTCCCTAGAAATGGAAGGTGTCAACCTTTTTATTTTTATTTTTGCACATGTGTGCGGGAGGAATCAACACATACAGTTAACTCAGTGGCCATGCATAAATATTTAACAACTGGGTACCACCATGTTGGGTAACAATCATTTAAAAGCGGCACTGGGTCCCACATCTGAAATAGGTCCACCCTTCGCCACAGACAGCCCTGCGGCTTCCTGCATTACTAGTGTAGGAGAGGGTATCACTGCAAGTCAGTTCTTCTCTAGTGGAGCTGTTAAAAGACGTAGCCACGCCCAGTCGATGTGACAATTAAACATTGGGGAACCAAAGTTTATGGCTCCCAGTAGATTAAGCGCATGACCATAGTTTTAGCTGGTGAATGCAAATAATTTATTGATCCAGTGCATCTTGATTAGAGACATCCTTAGCCCCATGAATACTCTTCTATTAGACAAAATTTTATATTAATATAGGAAACCCACTCAGTTACCTTAACTAGAACAGACCCACCTATCACAGTATACATAATTGTCATTTATCATTATTATTTTGTTTTGCTTTACAAATTATTTGAATATCAAAAATATAGTCATTATAGAGTATGTTTATTTTTGTGTTATTTTTTCCCCACCCCTGCTCTGTTGATAAAGGCTAATCTGCGCAATGCCCTTGGTTTGTTTATTGATTCTGTAAAGCCGACATATATTTCATGTTTATCTTATCTTCAATAATGGCCTAAAATCAAATTATATTGTGCTATTTTATAGATTTTCACCTAACATCCTCACCTGTGTATTTTGTTTGTCCCACCTGCCAGACCATCAGAAGTTACAGATGAAGAATACAATGCTTTCTACAAGTCTATTTCCAAAGAAAGCTCCGAACCCCTGGCCAAGATTCATTTCACTGCAGAAGGAGAGGTGACTTTCAAGTCAATACTGTTTGTGCCTCAGACGGCTCCCCATGACACCTTCTCCAACTATGGAAAGAAGGTTGATCACATTAAGGTATTTTTCTTTTGCTCATATTTTATACTTGGTAAATGTCTCTGACATTTTGGCTTGATGAAATAGTTAGTGACGTAAATAAGTAGTAAAAAATAATAAGTATGAACATATTTAGTAATTTTATATATATATATATATATAAAGGACCATTTTTGCCTTGAAGTTGAAGGATATTTGAATATGGTACTAACCCCATAATTAAGACCAATCACTACTTGATTTGGACCGTATCATATGCGTCGCCTTTGATGCTCGATATTTCCTAGGCCCTATTTTAGGATGGGTTGACCATTTGATCGGGGAACATGCATGCTAGCCACTACACCACCACAGTTCTTGTGACAATACTTTCAGTCCAGAAAAATAATGTTGCACTACTTGAAGGCGACACAACTTGATCTGCTTGTCCTCAGTTTACTGCTTGCTGAAATGTCTAATGCACAGGTTACAGTGCAGATTCTCAGTTGTTGACAATAATCTGCAGTATAGCAGAAGATGAAATGTAAAAACTGGGGAGATGATAGGTAGGGATATGTTTGATTTCCTTACATACAACATGGAGGTGTCGCAGGGGGATTTGTTGTTGTTATTTAGTGAGTGCTGTAAAGTCGGGGAAAGTTAATATGTAAGAGGAGAGAGAGAGACACACCCACATTGAAAATTCTCTCTTCTCTCCCCCCCCCCCCCCCCCCCCCCCCCCCCCCCCCCCCCCCCCCCCCCCCCCCCCCCCCCCCCCCCCCCCCCCCCCCAAAAAAAAAAATACTGAGGTCTGTCTGGACTGCAACTTGCAGTTGTACCATGTAATTGTCAGAATAAGTATCGCCAAGCATCATTGTCTTGCCAGTGTTGTATTTATCCGCAGTCTTCAGACTTGTGAGATACCTAGCTAAGTGAAAGACTGCAGAGCCTGTTTGCACCATGTTTCAGATTTGCATGTTCATTCTCAGGAAGCTTTCGTCTGTTGTTAAGGCACTCTAAAACCATTCCTTTGATACTAACAGTAGTAAGTACAGTAAAGGACCCTTTTTTCATGCTGTCAGGTGTATTGTGCATATAGGGCTAGGCCTATTTTTTATTTTTTTTTAGAAAAGTCGGCATTCAGTGGGTGATGTGGCCGACACAACAGCATACCGGCCACCTTTACTTCCTAGGACTTAACCTGGTACCCATTGTAAGGCTGAGTCGATCTGGGAGCATTAGCCATAAAAAAAAAAGAAGTTTAACTCTTTTCAGATTAGAACTCGCAACCTTTTAATCAGCAGGCGTGTGTTCGGCTGCTGCACCATGGTGGCTTCCACTAACATTAATACTCATGTTTGAAAAGTGTGTAGAAGTTTTCAGTGAAAATACAGTGCTGGTCGTGAAGGTAGTTAAACCAAAAAAAAAAAAATGGGACCTTGAACAAAGAAGACACAAAAATTAGACTGCAGAATTTATTGCACAGTATCTTTCACTGTATCTTGTAAGGTGTAAACTACGCTAACAAGTCACTATTGTGAAGCAAATGTTTATTAGCTGCAAACACTGGTCTTCCATCTTTAAAAAAAAAAATAATAATAATACTTGTAAACATGTAATGGGACATTTTTAGTGGCCACATTTAGAATAGATGCTTCAACAGTTTTGAAAACGTGCAACTAACGATTACTCTGAATAAATTGTTGACAGATGTATGTGCGCAGAGTGTTTATCACTGATGACTTTGAAGACATGATGCCCAAGTATTTGACCTTTATTCGTGGTGTCGTCGACTCTGATGACCTCCCACTGAATGTCTCCCGTGAGACTTTGCAGCAGCATAAGCTGTTGAAGGTCATCAAAAAGAAACTGGTGCGCAAGGCATTGGACATGATCAAGAAAATTGACAAAGAATCCTATGATAAATTCTGGAAGGAATTTAGCACAAAGTAAGTCTTCTTTCTGTTCTATAAATACATCTTCTGTGTCACTGAGGCAGACCAGGTAGCAGAGAGTAGTAACATTTAAATCTCATGTGTGGCCTAGGAGACACTTACGGAGGGTTTACTACTACTGGACTGACTATCTGTTCCCTCAGTAGTCTTAACCATAAAATCTGACCATGAACATGTCACCTGAAAAGAGAATAAAAATAAATAAGCTGGCCAAGATAGAAACGGTGTTTCTCCTCCCAAAAAGTTATGAGTTAAGAACCAACATCATAGCACTCTGAACGTTCCCATAAACACTAGATCCCCCTCTTCGGCAGCAAGCATCGAGTCCTAATTTTGATGGTACCAGTAAGAGTGATTGTATATCTGTCTCATCCCTCTGCCAGAACCCCCTGTTCACTCCTCGTTTCATCATTCTCTTCAGACTTGATGATCTGTGTACCTCCACTGTTTCCTCGCCCCCAAAAAGCCCTTAAACATCTAGCTTGCCTTGCATTGATCAGTTTACTACCAAGTTGTGCTGAACCAGCCAGTCTGTCCATCAGTTCGTTTGGCAACACATCTGCATGCCCTGAAGAAAATACTCCCCTGTAAAGATATTGAAGGAATTACATACAGGGGAGAACAAAATATTAATAGACATTGCATGGAGCTGTTGAAGTCCTGTCTTATGTTGGGAAATCAAAGAAAAAAAGGCAGGATGCAGAAGACATTAATTCTTCTTCTTCTGCCTTTCTAACACCCTTTAATGAGGCACAGGCCCTCAGCCAACTCACGCCAAGTCGTTCTATATTTTGCTATCGCATGCAGCTCTCCCCATGTCCTCCCCATCTTTTAAACTTCACTCCCTAGCTCCCTTCTCCATGTGTTTTTTATATTGGTGTTTCTTTGTCTGTGGGTTCCAGTGCAAGAAGATTCTAGCTACATTGTTCTCAGGTTTTCTCAACAAGTGTCCTATCCAACGACAGCGTCTTTTCTTCACCTCATGGTCCACTGGAACTTGCTTACATCACTCCTGAAGTTCTGTATTAGTGTACCATTTAATTCCCTTTATTCTGCGCAGACACCAGTTAATGAATGTTTGTAGTTTATCAGTAATTGCCCTAGTTGTTCCCCATGTTTCCGCTCCATATAACAGTTTTGATTTAACGTTAGAATTAAAAATGTCAAGTTTAGTATTTTAATTTCTTTTAACCTCCACAAATTCCCTAATGCTGTGAAAGCTCCTTTTGTATTCGTATTTTAATATCTCTATCAGTTCTCCCATCTTTACCTACATTACTGCCCAGATAGGTGTATGACTCCATATCGAGTGGGGTACCATTAAGAGAAACCAGATTACTAATTGCCAGATTTATTCTCATTATCTTTGTCTTTCATTTATGGATTTTCAGACCTAGCTGCTGTGATCTCGCATCAAGTGTATTCAGTTTATCTTGCATCTGATTCCGTGAATGGGACAAAAGAGAAATATCATTAGCAAAGTCCAGATCATCAAGCTGTTTTGCAGGGGTCCACTGAATTCCATTCTTGGTTTGAGCAGTTGCTATCTTTATTATCCAATGTTGCCAGTAAAAATAGGAGAGGTGACAAAAGACTTCCGTATTGCATACCTGTTTTCATTAAAAATATATGTTAGCTTTTCCTCATGAAGAACTCAACATTTCATATTTCTGTAGGTTGCCTTTACTAACTACTAAGTTAATAATGAAGAGGAGAGAAGGCATAATGTCAAAGACATTCATGCATCTGAAATGTGTAGCTGTTGAAGATAGAGCATACACTTTAATCATCCATTGCATTTTCTGTCTTCAGCATCAAGCTGGGTGTTATTGAAGACACATCAAACAGAACACGTCTGGCCAAACTGTTGAAGTTCTACTCCTCCAACTCTCAGACTGAACAAACCTTTTTAGCTGATTATTTGGAGAGGATGAAGGACAAGCAGGAAGCTATCTATTTCATCGCTGGAACCAGCAGAGAAGAGGTACATGATTTCTACATTGGATTTTTTAAATATATAAAAAAAATGTTTTTATTAAAAGGTCGTTTTTTTTTCTCCATGAATAACATCTAACCTTCGATAATCTAAGAGATTTACAGAAAATAACATGTTTTAAATGACATGTTCTTCTCATGTGACTCCCTGGCTCAGTTTTTGGGAAATTAAAGTGAACAGATTCACCGTCCTTAACAAGCATGTTGTGATAGACAAAACTAAATATGTGGAAGTTAAATGTGTTTAGCTGAAGGTGTAGATTTTGCAGCGTAGCTTTAAACCACAACATAACGGGCTAATCGCCCTTTTAAGGGTGAAAAAAAAAAGAGTTAAAGGAGGTTTATGTTGTGAATTCTAGTAGACAGTATAATATTGTTTAAGAGCTTGTGGGCTGCCTTTGAAAAAAAAAAAAAAAAAAAAAACACCTACAAGGTAGCCATTACATCCACTCTGCCTACAGTTGCAATTGTCATATAGGATAGTATATATTTAATGAGGTTTCTGAATTCATTTTAAACTAGTTTACCTGTGACATCCTTTTAAAATATAACTAGTTCTGAGTATTAAAGGTCTTCAAAGCCCCATTTTTGTTAGGCTTTTAAAGAGTGAACACAGTAGAAGAATTCATTTTAAACTAGTTTACCTGTGACATTCTTGTAGAATATAACTAATTTATCAGTCATTTTTGTTGTCTTAATTTGTCTGTAGGTGGAAAACTCTCCCTTTGTGGAGCGTCTGTTGAAAAAGGGTTACGAAGTCCTGTACCTCACAGAACCTGTTGATGAATACTGCATCCAGTCATTGCCTGAGTTTGAAGGCAAGAAGTTCCAGAACATTGCTAAAGAGGGCTTGAATCTGGACACATCTGAGAAGGCCAAAGAAAAGAAAGAGGCCCTAGAGAAGGAGTTTAAGCCTGTAACAGACTGGCTGAAAGACATTGCTCTTAAGGACTTGGTAAGTTTTCTTGGAGGATTTCAGGGACATTGTCAGTTCCAGAAAGTTTAACATACTAGGCTTTATTCAGTTTTGTTCATTAAATTAACCTGAAACTATTGCATGCCAAAAGTGTGGTAGAAAATAAAGATAACTGTTTCACTTTGGTTGTACACACTCATACCCTTTGACCCTCTTTCTGCTATCTTCACACTTGCATTACTTGCTCACCTGCCCTTTAACTGTGTCCTCTGGTGAAGTTTTAAACACAAGTAAATATCTTCTAGAGTACCCCGTTAGTCATTAGCTGAAGGTTCCAAATTCACTGCAGATGGGCTGCCTTTAAGTGCTCCATTCCTATGCAAGTGGAAATCACAAAATGTCCTCCACTGTCCTATCGGGGAAACTACCTGTCAGTCCCAGCAGAGTCTTGAAGCTCATAAGACAGCCATCAGATGTGCCAACACTAACGAGTCTCACAAACTAGAATTGCAGATTGCTATTGATGCAAGCAGTCAGTGGCAAAAGCCGGCATTTTACCTGTAATACTGCATAAGTACACACCATTCTAAACATAATCAGCTACCCGCCATAAAAAAAAAAAAAAAAAACAACGGAAGTTCGCAATACAAAACTGAGAAAGGCACAATAGAAAATAAAAATACATTGCACATGAAGTCCACAGCTGGCAGTGTTACACCACAAACTCATCTTGGTAGCTCGGCAATGGAACCTGTTGATCCTGATCCAGAAATGGGCAGTTTCCATAAACTAACCCTGGCTACAACTTATCAGAGCATCAGTGACCAGCTGGTTATCTGGCATTTAGTATCCTGGGGGGGGGGGGGGGGGGGTGAAAGATTGCTCATACATTTTGGTGGACAACAGGCCTCAGAATTTTGTAAGCTTTGAATAGTTTGGTCACCTACCAGTGAAGGCCATAGTCATGTGACACAATTTCTTAAAGGACAGTTCTATATTTTGTCTGCATTTTGTTTGCTCAATTACAGATTGAAAAAGCTACAATCTCTGAACGTTTGACAAACTCCCCATGTGCCTTAGTTGCAAGTCAGTATGGTTGGTCAGGAAATATGGAGAGGATCATGAAGTCTCAGGCATATGCTAAACAGGGTGATGCATCATCCCAGTAAGTTGTTTTTATCTTCTTCTTGCATTCACAAAAAATTGCAGGGTTATTTACAAATGAAAACACTTGAAGAGTTGTGTGTTTAAACATTCATTCATTGTTGACCATTATCAAGAGAAGTTATGAAACCGAAGCAAAAGTATATTAGCAAGCTTCACAATTTAACAAATACAACCAAAACGTGAGCGTTGCGGCTATGGAGACTTTATCAGCACATACAAATCAAACAATACTACATACACACACAAAATCAATTAGCTGGTATCTCGAAGCAGCCGGGTCGATGACTTCTCAGCAGACTGCCTGTACGCATCGGCTGGGGGAATATACCTCCCTGTGAAGTACTAGGGCCATAACCAAATGGGTTAGAGATAACACTGTGAGGGCAGTTCAGTCCCCTAGGAGTTTAAATGGAACTGTGTTGGCAATTCAGTCTGGAGGTTGTTAAAGTGACATATTGGCCATATCATCTCTTTAGTTATTCAATGCTGCCATAGTGCTTTGATTTCAGTCACAGGCCCGAGGGAAAACTAAGGCTGTTGTGTTGTGTGTAGGGCCATACTGATGCCGTACGTCACTTCGGACACCGGCAGGCTCTGTGTTGGTTTTATGGACCTCATTCAAGACTCCTGCCACACGTCCTCATCAAGTGCTGTGGATAATTACTTATATAGGCTCAAACCCAAATAGCAGGGGATCCTGCTATTTGGGTTTGTCGACCGAATGTCCTACTAAATGAGCATGCCTAAGTCACATTATTCTAACGAAATTGGTCAGTTTTGTAAATTATCTTTAGCTGTCATATATGCAGCCTCTTTTTCTTATAACTTTACACACCAGCTTATTATGGCTGTGCTTTTGTGGTTACATAAATTTTTCAGGGAGCCGATGAGCTTTATTGCATCAGGTATGGTCTCATAAAGCTCAGTCTCTTTCAGCAAGATTGGCTGTTCTCATGCTGAGAGCTGCAGCGAAAGCCAAGCTGCATTCGTGAACTGCACAAGGGGGTCCAAAACCGAATGCTTTACCTTCATAATGCGAGGCTAAAGTTTTAACCACTTGAATATAGAGACCCTGTTGTGCTTACATGTAATAAGTAGCAGCAGAAGAAAAATATTAGCAATTAAACAGAAGTTGACATACAGAGGATGGAGGACACCTGGCAGTGATTATATATACAGAGTATCTAGGAACAGCATATCAATTCATCATTTGTTCATTAAAATGTTGGAGAACTTTCTGTGTGTGTTGTTTTGTATTCATTTGTGAGTGCATGTGTGTGTATGCTTTGTAAACATGGTGATGATGTCTTTTTCTTAGATTCTATGCCAGCCAGAAGAAGACTCTTGAGATTAATGCAAAACACCCTCTTGTCAGGAAGCTGAAAGAACTGGTTGAAGTAAGAGCAGTTTAAAAACAAATGTTATTTGTGTGACCTGTGTTTTCAGGAAAAAGAGAAACTGTTGCTAACTTTTAAACACTTCATTAAATTATGAAGAGGTAGTAGATAGGTGCATCATCCCCAATCAGCAGATCCTTTACAGAACTTCACTTTCCTCATGGCAGGCCAAGTCTCTGTTTCTGTAGCCAGTGCATTGTCAATGTATCCATGTTTGTGGAGGTCTGCCTCTGCCTTGTCCTGCAGATACTCTTCCCTCAATCACCATTCTCCCCAGGCCACCATGAAGTTTAACATGGCCAAAAGACTTCAGCTTTTAGGTTAGGATACTGTTTATGAGGAGGTCCTCCTTGCTGCTCAGATCATGTCGGGTGTGTTTTTGTTCTTCTTGGGTAACAAAAGCTCTGGTTTGTTTCTTTCTTCTTGTTTCTTCTGCATTTGAATAAGAGTCCATCACTCACATCCATATAAGTTCCCATGGCAAAGATGCATCAGCTCAGAATTTTTACTTGAACTTGCTTGCAGGTGCTGTGCCAACTTTTCAACATTTCCTTAACATTTCCAGTTTGGGAATTCCCCGAGTGCTGTGATGTCAGTTCTCAACTCAACTCAAACATTTGCTTCAATTATGAAGTGGTAGATAGGCATATAACCAAGTGTAATAATCCATTTTGTTGTCTTGTTTCTCATCTGTCTGTGTTCATGCTATTCATCATCATCATCATGTGACCGGCATCTCACCCAATCACCAGAATCACAAATCATGTCAGTATTCTTGTCTCACACCATCCACATGACCAAGTCATCCAGATATTTATATCATTCTCTTGCTCTTGTTCCATCGATTTTGCCAGTCATTAATCAGATTCTCAGTCCACTCTTTCTTATATAGTCCTTAAAGCACAGACTGCATCTAATTAAAAAAAAATCATTTTATGGCTTTCATGTATCTCGGAGGAATGCCTCATTTAAAAAAAATTAATTCTGTTATATTCTTTGCATTCTTCTCAGAAACCTAATCTCTGCTGCAAGTAGCTGTATTATCAGCTTGTCTGCTTATTGTCCACTTCTCGCTTGCATGTAACAACATAGGTTCTCTTTAGCACTTTCACACTTTTTCCTACTGCAGTAGACGCGTATAACCATCACTTGACTCTAAGTGCTTTATCTGGCAATGAGATAATTGAAATATGTATTTAAACAAAAAGAATTCACGTGAATTGATCTGCACTCATAGAATATAGATTAGAGGTCATACTAGACAGTATGGCAATTGAAAGTCATGACAGTATTCGAACCTATCACCTCCAAATAAAGAAATCACCTTGCTGAAGATTGCAACCCCCCCCCCCCCCCCCCCTAATCAAAAGTTTGTTGTGCTGAGTTGAGACAAAGAATCATAAAACAAGACACTAAATTTGAAAACTTGAATCAAGATAGCAAGGACATTCAGTCATGAACATTGATAAGAGACCGTTGGTTCTGAACTGGATTCTAGGCCTAATCGAAATGATTGCACAAGATAGACAGAATTGAGAATCAGCTATGAGCCTCATGAAATGATGACACAAGATCATGAATTTAGTCACATGGGCGTCATGGCCAGGTGTGGCATATAAGCTGCGTGTGGACTTTCCATGATGCTCTTTTGATTATAAAATAACATTCATTGAAGCTTATGATATATTGCTATAATTATTGCTTATGATGTCCTCAGACTAATGCTAATGATGAAACTGCTAAAGATTTGGCTAAAGTGTTGTTTGACACAGCCACACTGAGATCCGGTTTCCAGGTTAAAGATACACTGGACTTTGCTCAGCGCGTTGAAAAGATGTTGAGAATGAGTGTAGATGTGGACCTCAATGAAAAGGTAAGGAAAGTTCTCTCTTGTTCTCTTTGTCCTTATCTTCACTTTATTCCCTAAATGCTCCCTCCTGCTCTCTTTATCTGATGTGTACATGTGTGTGTTGACAGTTTGATAAATATATATTTTCAGAATAAAGTCTTAGAAACACTGGTTAAGAAAAGACAGATGATATACAAATCTTCGATGTTGTCTTCGAAACTAAAAAGTATTCATGATTTTAAATTGGAGAAAGAAGTTAATTGTTCAAAACTGTTCATAATGCAGTTTAAAAGAAATATTTAGAGTTAACAAAAATGAGTTGATACTTTGTGTGTGTGTGTGTGTGTGGGCGAGAGAGAGGGGTGAGAGAGAGACAAAATTTGCATAATAAAAAGCTATAATTTGGTCTGCTGTCTACTTTGAGGTTCCTCAAATTGCCTCCTGCATTCACATGTTCATGCTGTTAGTGTTTAAAAAAAAAACGTATAGAGACACAAACACACACACACGGATCATTTGACCATGGTTGGCTTGACTTGACTTAGTCACAGGCAGTGAGGAAAGTTGTGCTTTGAATTCAAGGAGACCCTAAACCTCAGCAGGCTGTGGTTGTTCTACAGAAACCCATGCAGGATTTGTGCCGTTGTGTCTTTAGTGTTCACTGGGAACATTTCAACAGGCTTGATTAGACCTGGTGTGTCTTGTAGACCATTTTACTCAAACATGTTCATGTGAAACAACCGACTGCCTGTTCTTACATAACAACTAAATGACACAATCACTTTTATAGGTTGAGGATGAACCTGAGGAGGAAGAGGATGTTGCAGCAGACAATACTAATGATGATGATGGTGCTGAAGATGATGGAGAGGAGGTCACCGATGAAGATAAAGTAAGTGCTTATTCATAGTCAGGACAATTTTTACCACGTGTGAGCATGTGTTTATCTATATATACATACACACAGGCCCTGAGTGGTTTTGAGGCACGGGGTCTGCCTCGAGTGCTGGAGGTCCCAGGTTCAGGCCCCGGTGAAGGTTAGGATTTTTTCACATGGACTTCTAGTAATGTTCCCTGGTCTCCTGGGTAGTGAAACCAGGCGCCCGTGTACATTGTTGTGCATGTAAAAAAAAAAACCTTGGCGTTTGGAAATTGACAAGAGTAGCCTAACGGCACTGCCCGGGAAAAATGTGGAGTTGAAAATCTACCCAAAATAATAAAGGATCCTCGCCGGTGCTACAGAGTTCGTGCACTGCCTGAGATTCTTCGGATTCAGGCATGAGTTAAAAGTGGAATGGAGAACTTATGTATTACTACCCTTGTGCCTTGTTGTTAATCCCTTGTATAAATCATAAACACGCATACATATATATAATATATTTAGTGTGAAGTTGGAGGGGTGGGGGAAGCTATACCCAGCATATGTTGTCTTTAATGTATATTTTAGAATGTTTGAGAGATTATTTGGATCTGTATATAAATAAACAGTGAGCTCTAATTCATCGGGAGATAGTATTATAGAGGTGTGAAATTACAGATTACATCTCTAATCACCTGGTCCTATCAGAAAAACTGATGGTCATATTAGAGAGTGGTTTTATAGTAAATACTTATTTCTTCTTCTTCTCATTCACTAGCTGTAAACTCACGGAAAGTTCTGTTTGTTCATCCACCTCTGGACTTGAGACTCGTCTCAGAACCTGAATATTGTGTGCACATCCAATTTGCAAGTCTGAAATATATGTATGCAGACTGTTGGTTTCTTACCTCTCAGGCAGATACACACCGACTTCGAAGGAAACTCCCAGTTAATAGACTCTTACCACATACTTGTTGGGGAGGCAGTGGGTTTGTTCTTGTTATCCCCATAATAGCGCCCCGGAACCCACACAGGGAAATAATTATTTGAATGTGGTGGAAATATTATTTTTCAGCTGGACATTGAATCCGGAAATTTGTTAGTAAACCTATTGCTGTGCTTTCATGATGCCTTAGTTTAGAAATGTGTGTTGTTTACATTTGTTGTTGGTGCATAATTATAACTGTTCATGTATCATATCAGCTTGGTTGTCGTAAAGTAAAATCTGTTTTTTGTTTTGTTTTATTGTAGGATTCTGATGAAGCTCCCAAGGATGAGTTGTAACAAGCTGGTCAGACAGTTTGAACCACTAATGTGATGCACTTTGAAATCATTACCATTTTCATTCTCGTTGTACCATATCATTGTATAGACTTTCATTATGTCTGGGAGCATTGTTCTTATCAACGTCCAAGTGTTGCAGATAAATTTACTTAATGTTTTGTTAAGAGTGTTGCTATAGAAACTTCTCTTATTCATGAAGCTTTATCATTCACCCTCACTTTTTGAAGGTGAACTATTGTTAACTATAACAGACACTTAGTGGACATCATTTTGTGGTTGAAGTTCCTTTGAGTTAACCAGCATCGCTCAGTCATCGGGAGAACAACATGATTTCATTTCTTCAAGAACAAATTTCAGAATTGCTGGAATGTATTTTGCTGTGTAATGTCTTATCAGAACATGCAGGATTCATTGACAGAAACAGCAAATATTTAGATTGTATATTATTTTTCAATGAACAAGAACAATTTAGTCACTCGAGCGTGTAAGATTGTTTCCTTTGTGTGGGTTGTCAGGTGAATTTGGTGCCCAGACTTACATTTTATTTAGCTTTTGGACAGGTAATTATGTGTGAAACCAAAGTTACTGCTGCTTGCATTTTGTATTTTTGTGGGGAAAAGAGCAGGCTTCTAAATGCAGGTGCTTGTTAATTGAGTGTGCAATAGCTTTTGCTGGCGTGTTGTGTTGTTGAACCACAGTATTCGTGTGAGGAAAATAAACATCTTTTTAGCTTACCTACTCATTCATGTTTTTTTAAATACTGAAACAAAATATTTTTAATAACCTCGAACAAGTGCTTTGCATAAAAATGTTCCATATTCTGTATTAAATGATCGTGTTAAGGTAATTAGTATATGGGTGTTTGTAATTATCTTGTTTATCCTCAAATGGAGCATAAGCACTCAACTAGCTGCTACAACACCAACAATCAAGATCTGATGAAAGAAAGACATGAGAGCCTATGATAAATATTTATCATCTGGTTGACTCATAAAATTATCTACTACTGAAAAAAAATTTACAAATATAAATTTGTTCACTTAATTGAAATGTCTTATGTATTTGTCTATTCCCTGCTGGAGGTGAATTTGAGAAGTATCTCATAAATATAGGCTTTTGAAATTGTGTTTCTTGAAAGATTTATTTGGTAATATTTGTATGTTCTGCTGTAATCCCTAGGGATAAATGAGAAGACAAATGTAGACTAGGGTAGCTGCATGAATAAACTGGAGGGTTTGCTGTGAAATTTGAGCATTTTTGGCACAAACTTTCTTGAGAACGTTAATAATGGTCTTATTTCAGTGGGCTAATATTAGAAAAATAAGTTTTATTGCAGATTCTTGGATCTAAGTTTTATAGAAAGTGATGAAATCTCCATATGAAAGTTATTTGATAAAATTAAAGTCATTCATTGGCACCTTTCCCTCTTTCCAGATGATAGTATAATGTGCATGGGACTCACAGCCTATCGCGAGGTCGAGTGACAAGCAAGACCTGCCCACAATAAGGTCTTCCACAATTATACCATGGAATTTCAGGACCACTATTGTCAACATTTGTTTTAGTGTGTTTCTTCTCAAACGCTCAGCTCTCATCCTTTCTGCAATCATTTCTTCCTTCATTCTCATTCCCTTCCTGATGTGCCCCCTCAACACAACATGGTCCGTGGCATTTTATTCCCAGGAGTCCACCTAAGCACATGTATCGCTCATGTCCCGCTTGCACAGATCTTTATATCGTAGTAGAGGTCGGCCTCGACATCTTCTACCCATCTTTAATTCACCATAGAGGATGTCCTGAGGGATAAATTAATGAAGGTATTAGTGTGTTTGTTAATCAATGAGCTTGTTTTTTAAATGTGCGTGAGATTGGACAAATAAATAATTATTAAGTGTTGATCAGATGTTTTAAGTTGATCTTGTGTTAGTGCTTTGAACATATAAGAGGCTTAGCTGGTTGATTTTCAGAACATGAACTTGCATTTTGCTGACAGAGCTGCTGCACTTGGGATTTTCAGGTTGATGAAATGTTTTTACTTGTTTGGTTCAGAATGATCAGTTTCTCATTAGTCAGTGTTTGATTTTGGCATTGCACACCTCCAATACAAAGGACCATTTATTCTTTTTGTTGCTTTGCTCACCATCACTAACAAGAAAGTTGAGTTTCTACATAATAAATATGGGGAGAGATGTGTTTTTATGATTATTTTAGGACAAGGAAAATGTGTTCTCTTCATAACTGTTGAACTTCTTCAATATATGTTATTTTTTTTTTTTTTAAACCACAGTAAGATTAGAGCTGTCTTTGGTTGAAACCTGTATACCATGATGTCATTGGCAGGCTGTGTGACACAGGTGATTCTATGATACTACACTGTGTAGTGATGGTGGTGTTGTTGTTTATAATATTAAATGTGGATTTATACAGTTAGTTTTGTCTTGTTTTTGCTACTGTGTGGGTCTGATTATCAGGCTAAGCTTGTGTTTTTGTTTGTTGTGTTTGTGGCAGTCAGATGATAAGTCATTAACTAATTTTGAAACCACTATTGTATGTTTTATTTACATGAAATCAGACTACCATTAGTTTACCTGGTTGACTCAGCCTAAAATGGGTAGCAGGAAGAATCCTGGGAAGTAAAGAAATCAGCATGATGTTGACATCATCATCCATGGAGTGGTCTTTAAAAAAATTTAGGGCTAGCAATATTATGCCTCAACGGTGAGAAATGGGTCCTTTACTTTTTCCGCTCACTTTACATGAAATCACAGAGTGATAATCAGATTGATATGTGCCGGGTAATGACCAGACTGATGGATATGCTTCTGTCACCCCTGTGAGCGGTGGGCTAGTTACTTTATGATAAAGTGGACATGGTGAAGGCTCTCTGTGGACATTGCAACAGAACAGAGTATGTTTGTTTGTTTTTAGTATCCAGAAGCCATGAGTTGTTAACCCTTAGGCTCGGTATTATGGATATCGCAACCTTTTGGCCTTGATTCCATTGTAAATACCGTAAATCTGGGAGAAATGTGGCTTTTCTGCCTACCCCCGGGATTGAACCCGGACCACAAGGAGTTCGTCACCCGCTCACCGCGCAATCCGGTTTAGCCAACTACGCTAGAGAGCCGGGCATAGAACAGTGTCCTTATTCATTGGGGAGTAGGCAAAGAGTCTAGGCAGATTTTAGCAGACGGGGGAATGGACTGGTGCACATTTAATTAGGTGATAACTGGCAGCAGAGTAATGGGACTTTATTGGCTACTGAGGAAGGGGACTGAGCACATATGGGAATGCCTCAAATGAAGGAATGTCAGTTTTTTTTATACAAATTCATTCAGATTGATAACAATTCTACCACAGTATAATGAGATACTCTCATAACCATTGTGTTGTTACAGTAATCTGATAACTATTCTCCTGAAGTACAAAAAGTTACTCTTAACTGATAACAAAAAAATCTCAGTCTGCAGAGTAGCGGGGACTGTACCAGCAGCCATGTGCCGTCAATCCTCAGGTTCAAGACACCGCCCTACAAAGTGGCACAAAACAGACAGAAAATGCTCTCTCATGAGCAAACATCTGTCTTGTCATTTCCTTTTGGCACAAGACAGGCAGACAATGCTCTCTCATGAGCATACGTCTGTCTTGTCATTTCCTTTGGCACAAAACAGACGAGACAATGCTCTCTCATGAGCATACATCTGTCTTGTCATTTCCTTTTGGCACAAGACAGGCAGACAATACTTTCTCATGAGCATACGTCTGACTTGTCATTTCCTTTTGGCACAAAACAGTCAGAAAATGCTCTCTCATGAGCATACATCTGTCTTGTCATTTCCTTTATCTTTACAATGATGGCAGACTCATAGTGCTGACACAGATGTTTAAAAAAACTTAAGAATGTTGAATTGAGAATCGACATCACAGCACTCGGGACATTGCCTTAAGTGCTCCATCCCCATCTTCAACAGCAAGCGAAGAGTTCCAATTCTGATGGCACCAGTAGCCGTCTGATTGTTTATCAGTCTCATCCTTTTCTTGAGTGTTGGCCAGAACCCCTGGTAACTCCTCTCAGCGCCATTCTCTTCAGACCGTAATGATCTATTTGCGCCTCCGCACTGTTCACTCGCTCCCAAATGGCCCTCACAAAATCTAGCTCGTCATACATCAGTTCACCACCAAGTGGTGCAGAGCCAGCCAGTCTATCTGCCAGCTCATTTCCCAACACACCGGCATGGCCTGGAGAAAATATCCAAAGGATGCTAACTACCCAGGACCTCTGAAGTGAAGCTTGCCACTGCACGAAGCATACCTGTGGGGTATAGTCAACGCTGTACGAACTGGGCTAGTGGAGAATGAGGAATCCCTGACACTAACACGATTGCGTGACATGGGAGTTAAGCATGGTGATGCACGTCTTTGCCGTCTTCGAGGCCGAGAAAGGAGACAATATAACCAGCTTCTCATGGGGACAATTAGTAGAAGTACTTTGGAGTGGCTGCTGCTTCGGAGAACTGAGCACGCATGGGTATGCCCAATGTGCAGTGACATTAATTGTGATAACAAAACATAAAATAACATCTTAGTAGGGAGTCGGCAGTACGAAACCCAAGTTCAAGGTGTCTCCTTCGTGCCAAAGAACTGCATGGCTGTTGGGTGAACAGTCGTTAACGATGGCAGGCAGGTCGTTGTAGGGGCGACGCCTGCTGGTGGATGTAATGTCCTAAGCCCCTTCCCCAGCTAATAACGAGGGTACTGCTGGGGTAACCGTTAATTAACCCTCATAAAATTCTTCCGGTCAAAATGGACGCTAGGCACGGCCACCATTTTTTAATTTTTTTTTTTTAAAGCCGTGGCAAAATTTTTTTTTTTTGGCCAGACGGTGGCCGTTGCATTTTTGCTCCATTTGTAGACTGGAAGGATGTAGTTTCGTCGCCCTGCTTCTGAGTTGAGTGCATGGCGTGACACTGTGAGCTGCATTTGTTTTTCGTTGGCACAGGAGCAGAGCATCTGTGGGGTGACCTGTTTGCTATGAAGCTGAAACTAGGATTACCAGATACCTGTCGTCACCTTTCTCAACATGCTCTGTGAGTCAGTTACAATCATGGTATGTGTGTACAGCTGATTCTAAAGGCAGCAGAGACTGCCTCCACCTCCATTCTGAAACTAGATTTTTGATTAAAAAATCCAAAGGATGCTAACTACCCGGAAACTCTGAAGCGATGCCTGCCACTCTGCACGAAGCATACCTATCTCCACCTTTCTCAACATGCTCTGTGAGTCAGTTACAATCATGGTATGTGTGTACAGCTGATTCTAAAGGCAGCAGAGACTGCCTCCACCTCCATTCTGAAAATAGATTTTTGATTAAAAATAAGATGAAACTTGCAGGTTACAAAAATCCTAAAATAAGACCGAACAGAAGATGTATCAGAAGGCATCAAAGGTAAGGAAGTCAGGTACTCAATATAATAAAACATCCAGCATATAGCATTAACAGTATTGTGTAAAAACAGGTGCAGAAGTTACCAGAAGAGATACAAATCAGGACTAAGGTCATAAGAGAATGAGTTAGCATAGAATCAGCTACATACAAAGACAGAAAATAAAATAGTTTTAATCTACTCATCGCCAAGCTATTCGTCGAATGAAGTTGATTTTCAGCGATGACGCCTGGTCTCGCAGTGTGTTTAAGGAGGCATGCACCTTATGGTTTGCCAGATCAGATCGTGTGTGTTTTGCTGACTGAGGACACTTTGTATGGCTACGGCTTTCACTTAAAGTATCCAGCGTATCTGGCTCAGTTTGTGACTGGAATCACTGGCATAGGCGGTTGAGCAATTATGGGCCAGGCTCGTTTGCTTTGATGCTGGAACCGTAACGACTAACTAACTACCAAGTTGTATCCCAGTGTCGTGTTTTTCTGTATTTGCCTTGCACATCTTGAGTAGCTGAGGAATGAGTTTGTTCTTGTGTTGTTGTCTCACTGTTACCAGGTTGTATCCCAGTGTCGTGTTTTTCTATATTTGCCTTGCACATCTCGAGTAGCTGAAGAATGAGTATGTTCTTGTCTCATTGTTACCAGGTTGTATCCCAGTGTCGTGTTTTTCTGTATTTGCCTTGCACATCTTGAGTAGCTGAGGAATGAGTTTGTTCTTGTGTTGTTGTCTCACTGTTACCAGGTTGTATCCCAGTGTCGTGCTTTTCTGTATTTTCCTTGCACATCTTGAGTAGCTGAAGAATGAGTTTGTTCTTGTGTTGTTGTCTCACTGTTACCAGGTTGTATCCCAGTGTCGTGCTTTTCTGTATTTGCCTTGCACATCTTGAGTAGCTAGGGAATGAATTTGTTCATCTTTATTTACAGGTTCTAGGTGCATCATATATTCATCTCTTGCTTGGTCTTCCCTCGCCTTCCTCCCAGATGTTCTACTGTTCAACAACACACAAAAAACTGCATATGCAGTTTGGTCTGGCTGCATTCTCACTAGATGGCCGAACCATTTCATTTGTCTCAAAATAATTCACACATGGTTGTATTATAACTTTCTAAACCTGGTATTTGCAACCCTGTCCCATTCTGTGTTGTTAATGACGTTATGGTGAAGCACATGTCAAGGATGTGTGTGTTAATGGGATTTTACTGCATTTCTTGATGTTTAAAGTAAAGAAACATTTATACACTTTGTTTTTTAAAATCAGTTCTCAATATGTTTATGTCATCATAATCAGGTTCCTTGCCGACTGATGTGGGGGATCATGCCTCTCCACAGTCTGCGATCTGCTGCAGCATGTATTAGTTCGTGTGCCGACACATCTCCATGCCATGCAACAAGACTGTCAAGAATCTTCTATTGCTGTCATCCTCTGTCCCTCCTTCTACAGATCTTTCCAGTGGTCACAACATGTTCCATTTTCCCTCTTCTCATAACATGGCCAAAAAATGATGACTGTCTCTCCTTCTGATGTCTGTGATTAATTGTCCTTGAGCTCCCACTTCTTTCAAAACCTCTTGGTTGCTCTTTTTGGCTGTCCAAGGTATTTTAAGCATTCTTCTGTAAAACCACATCTTTATAGAAATAGTTTGGCCTGCCTACCGATTGTCCAGGACTCACAGCCATATGTTAAAACTGGATGTATGTTGCAAGCAAGAATTCAGTTTCTAACCCTCAACAACAAAGATATATTGCTTAAGACGTACTTCATTTTATAAAATGCAAAAACGTTTATTTCATATTTTAAAAAAAAAATTTACTGATTGTTTTGATGTGAAGGGAAATGACACTTTTAACATAAAGTGACCGGTGTGTGCATAAACCATAAATTAATATAAAATGCAAATAAAAGACAGGCATATAAACATGACTAAAACATGGTTTAAAAAACAACATAATCATTCTTACAGGTTACAAAATAACAGTGCATTTTCTAATGAATTGACTTTACATAAACGCAAGTTATTGAAATGATGAGTTATTAACATATATTCTGTATGCTCTGTAACAGACAGTTTGACCTTCCTCATGGTAGTTTGACCTTCACAGAAACAGTTCTTCTTAGCATTCACCGGCTGTAAACTCCGGCAGAAAGTTCTGGTTGTTCAACCACTTCTGTATTTTGGTCTTGTTTCATGACTCAAGTTTTGCATGCGTATCCTTTTTACAGATCTGACTTATTTGTGTGCAGACTGTCGGTGCCTCATGTCTCAGGCATATGCACTCCAGGTTTGAAGGGAACACCCCTTCTTAGTTGGCTTTTATGATACATTGTTTGGGGGTAGTGGATATATTTAGCTAAAGCACTAAAACTTTACTACAAAGACTAATGAATGCAAAATAACCAGGGATTAAAAGTGTCACTTAACTCTACCACTGGTACTGCCCCAACTTGTCTCCTAATAATTTATTGACACTATGCCAAAATCCCCCAAACACTAAATCCCTGGCTTATGGAAAAATCTTGCCTAGAGAGTGATTGAAAAAAAATTCTAAATAGTTTTGTTGAAAGAAAAACATTATTTCATTTCTGACCTATTTGGAGTAAGAATTACCCTGTGTGTCTTTCAGCATAATTTAAAGTGACAAATGACACCCATGAAAATGCACTTGGGGTGAAAATCACTAAAACTGCACTTAGGTGACTAGTGTGGGCCAACAAGTATTTCTTGTTACTCCTTGATACATTAACATGTAAAATACTTCAACCATATTGAAAGACATAACACTCTTATAAAAAAACAAAAACAGTATAGAAGTTATGATTCTAAAATTCCCTGCAAAACACACTTTGGACAAGCACTGGCTTTCAGGCCAGGTTGAGTGAGAATGTCTTTCAACAAAGCAGCTGAGTTGGGTAGTTTAGTGTTATCACCAGTTAATGCCTTGTTGAGCGCTCCAAGGGCCTCAGAATGGAATGTTGCAGCTGTGTAGTGATGACCGCAAGTGAAGACTATGATCTTTGTTGCATTCTGGAGATCTGAAGACAAAGCACACAGTTATTTCCCCTCTTATGGTCAGATATGATACACAACCTGTGTCAAAAAATTTGCCATACATTTACTCTTTATCTTGGTAAATGGCGGAGTCGTGGCAAAATATTAGGCTTCAGGATTGTGTTTGCCTCCGACAGATCTTTACTATAACAGTTTTCACATGTGGGCAGTTGTCAATAGTTTCGCTGCCTGAGCTATTGAGTTTAGTACTTGTGCAGCAGTTGTGTCATTGTGTTTAATATGGCTGGTAGCCGGTTTATGTGTGAGCTGGTGAAATATGTAGTAATTCTACGTGTGTGTGGCCAACTTGTTGTTCCCGACTACTTCCATCAACGAAGGACTGCATTTCTCGTGGCGACTGTTAGCTTTTGGCACCTCTGGCAACTAAATGTGCATTTGCTGCTTGCGCATATTTCTGGATTGTTCCGGGCACTAATTGTTTGTTCACCAGTTTTTCAGATGCGACAGTGAGGGAAATTTGGTTTGATCCGCACTGGCACAGTGTCAGGGTTCGCCCTGCTATGGGACAGTTCAGGATGATGATGATGATGAATCTCGTCATCGTACCCTGCGACCCTTAATGACACTCAATACGTGCATACACACGTAGAAACGAGCATGAGCGGACTTCGCACGGGTGTGCACATTTTGGACGGGACGCTGAACGCACGCTTGCTTGGGGGACTGCTAGGAAACTGGACGTGGGACGAGAGTGGATTTTTGACTGACCGTTTGTTTTGACATGAAGATAGGTACCAGCGTAGTGATTAGATGTAACGTGTTCTGTTCATAGTTTCATGTAAAGTAATAGTTGTAACTAGAAGCCAGACCATGCTTTGCTGGTGGCGTTAACACTGTCGACGCACTTAGGCCTACACATTGGCGCATGCCATAACGTCTTTGGCATCGAGATATAGCGGGTTGAGCTGGCACTGTACGGGAGAGTGGTAGCGGCTAAGAGCTTAATTCATAAACGTGTAAAGGCGCCTCTAAGCGATTTTAAAGTTAGACGCGGCCTGGGTTTTGAATAAGGAGCACTACTCCTCCTGAGGTGTACCACCACTTCGTTTGCATCTTTGGTAATAAAGATTGTGTGTGTGTTGCAACAAGTGTTTGGCTTGAGTGTGTTTGTACGGTGTTTTCCTGTCATTAGCCTATAGCAGAGCCAATGGAATCGTGCCCTAGACAGTTAGGTTTATGACAGGAAAGTGGGGAGCTCTTACCGTGGATTTTGTGGGAACCCAACGTGCTTAGTCAATAGCTGATAGGAAAGGTTAGGTATTTGTTTTTCCGTAAATATTTTTGATAGGTGAAATGGGAATTTATTGTTAGTCCGTCTACATGTTTGTTGTTTAACATGACTGTATGTGATTAGAGGTAATAACTGTATGTGTTAGGATTGTGTCGTGACGACGGATAGGGATTTAGGACGACATAGACAGATAGACATAGTGTGATTGTTTTACAAGTTGCGGTGTGCAAGTCCAAGAAGTCATCGAGGCCTGTCGTCCTCGTCATCATCAAGTGTGTCATCAACATCCACGTGTTCTTTGGCGGCCATGTCTCCCAGACTGGAGTGCAGATAAGTTTTTGTTGTTTTGATTTTGGTGTTTGTGTCCTGGTCAGTTCTCCAGTCCGTGAGATTCCTTCTCGATCTAGTTGGTTGATCGGCGCCGTTCATTATCTATCGTTCTTGGCTATCCTTTCTCATCAGTCCTATTGTTGTTTTTGTGTTTTGGAAAAAAAAAAAAATTTTTTTGTCGCACACACATCAGTCATCACCCATCATCTACAATTGTAAGAAGTATTCTTCGGATTCCTGATCCAATACTTTTCGAACTGTGTACATCCAAATTGTTTTACAATTGTTGTCGTATTACTGTGATGATGTGATTTGTGATATTCTTTATTGAATATTACACTGTAAATTTATGTTTAGTTCTCGGATTAGCTCGAGATTACATTTATAGGTCCGGTTTTAGTTCGGGTATTCACGATTTTTATTTTCTCCCTTCCCAATACATATAGTGCGGGTAGTTTGTGATCGTATTTATATACGTTATTTTGTTTTGGTTTGATTGTATTGATTTGATTGTTTACTTGCAACTGTTTAATTGTTCAATATGCCAAGAAGGTATATAGAAAAGGGTCCACTAGTGACATGTGTCCACTGTAAAAGGGAACATGGTAGATGGCAATGGTGTGATGAAAATCCCGAATTTGCACAACATGTTCAAAAGATAATAAAGAGAAAAACTCAAAATTTGAAAAAGAGAAGATCTGAAAGAGATATACCATCCCATCCATGTGACCAACCAGAAGATCAATGTAAGAGTAGAAAGTGTGAACATAAAATAGACAAGGGAAAGATAATAATTTGTCCCTACTGCAAGAAACACCATGGAGCTTTTCAGATGTGTGATGCTAGTCCATTATATGGGGCCTATTTAAAGGAACATAGGAACAGAAAGCAGAACGATAAGAATAGTAATATTCCTGAAAATAATACTGATGATTCTGTCTGTGTATACTGTGATTTACTGCACAGTAAGACCAAGATGTGTGATAAACACCCTAAGTACCCTGAGAGATTGATAGTCAAGATAAATGGCTTATTGTTAACAAAAGCATCAACAAAACAATGGGCGAAAACCTGTTTCTTGTGTCAATTTAAAGGGCACTGTCGAGCACAATGCCCAGGTCTAAAATACCTCAGAGGATATGGTGATGAAACAGTAACTGCAGTTAAGACAACATCAGAGTTTACTGAACATCCTAAAAGTGATTGCACACTGTGTGATCGTATGCTACAGCAGGGTAAGCATATGACACCACATAAAATTAAAATTGGTAACATCCAAATTATCTGTCCGGGTACTGAAAACAGAACCCAAGAACAAGGTAATGTGGTGACAGAAATCACCTCTGATCATGAAGAAGCAAATAAACCACCAAAAATAATTGGAGTAGATAAACCCCCCAAACAGAAAGTGGTCAATACAGATGGTGTGGCAAATGAATGCAGCAAAGTACAAGAGGGCCAATTAGAAGAGACTTGTGAAAAGATAAGTCCATCAAACACAAAAGTTCCCAATGATGAACCAACTGGTGGAGCTGGCGTAGCAGATGTCTCTGGTAAGGTAAAAGAGTGTTTGCCAAAGGCATCTTTCGAGATTACATCATGGCCTAGCAATGATACAATGCTGTCAGATGACGAGACAATACCACACGAAAGATTAATGGCAGCATACAACGCTGAAACCCACAGGGAAAGCAGTAAGGGTATCATAAACGGCAAACCAGGTACAG
Source organism: Candidula unifasciata (assembly GCA_905116865.2). Classification (NCBI taxonomy): domain Eukaryota; kingdom Metazoa; phylum Mollusca; class Gastropoda; order Stylommatophora; family Geomitridae; genus Candidula; species Candidula unifasciata. The sequence goes on from CAJHNH020001452.1 coordinate 268,392, forward strand.
TGATAAGAACATCTGGCACATTTTTTTCAATTATTAGAAAGTCCTTATTGGAGGAGCCAGATTACACAGGGGAAACAATAGCATATAAATTAGGAAGCAAGAAATGTGAGTTGAGAATAGCTAGGGTGAAGGTTGAATCTCCATTTCTTTGTGGGAGAATAGAAGTACTTGCATGTAGAAAACCACCCGCAGACGTGATCATTGCAGGTAAAGAAAACCCAAAAAGTTGTACCATGAAAGAAATAAAGGAGTGGGAAAGGACTCATTATGTACCAGCAGTGCTAGCACTGACCCAACCCAAAGTGAAGAAAAAAGATGAAACAGTGTGATGTTGTTGCAGGGCAGCAAACAATTCGAGAGAATGATTTGAGAAAGCGTGAGAGAATGGATATTTTAAACCTTGCTCATTCTGATCCACCAAATGTAACAGATGAATTCATCTCAGAACAAAGAGATGATACTACATTAACAAAATTTTTACAACTGTCTGATAGGTCTGGAAAAATTTTCAAACAAAGGAAACTGATCTTTTGTATTAAAAAAGGGTAACCCACCGATTCCACAATAAAGGTGTTTATACATTTAAACATATTGTACTATCTGTTGCTTACAGACAGAATACGTCAGGGGGACATGAAGTAGAAACATCATATAGTCTGGTTGATGAACCTGAAGAAGGTCCCACAGACAAGCAGTCAGTAAAAAAAACCCAGTAGTGTTTCCAAAACCTCTTGGAACCTATTAAAAGTGTCTGATAATGACTTACCTACACAGACATTTTCATTTTATGATCAACTGAAAAAGTTAGCAAATGTTTTTTTTTCCCTCTCAAAATGTTGTTACTTATGTAAAGACGCTCAGAACTATTTTTGAGCATGGTAAACAATCTGGATTGACAGTTGAAACCTTCTAAGATCGAAATTAATTGTCATGAACTTAAATTTTTGGGGGCATAACACTTTTAAGGGAATACTGAAGAGGGATGAGCAAATTATTCCAAATATTTCAAACCTGACAAATCCCACAACAAAGAAAAAGGAAATCCGAAGCTTACTTGGGCTCATTAAGTGCAGTCAATTCATCCCAAATGTTAGTCATAAAACGGTTGCCTATACGAAACATTTGAAAAAGGGATCCTCCAACCTGATTGAATGGAATACTGAACTTGACCAGGCCTTCGCCAGGATCAAGACACTGCTCTCCAGTTCCCCAATTTTAAAATTGTCTCAATTTAAATTGACTTCTATCCTCAGATCCAGCGTGAACAGTATAAGAAGTGCGGGCTGTTTGAAGCAACCAGAAGCGTACCCATTTAAAGGAGAGTTACCCTTCGTCGATGTATTACAGTTTAGCAGATGCCTATGTCATGGCGAAGCCAAAACAGCACCCAATAGTATGTACCTTGCTGTTGCAATCTTACAAGAAACTGTTGCCTTTATTCAGCACAGATATTGTTGCAGACCGTGTGAACCAGTACCTAAAAACAACTTGATTGCCAAGTGGGCACTACTTTTAAAGAACAAGTTTGAAATAACCCACATCAATATTGTCTACAATTCGGCTGATCTGTTGAGTCGTCTATGATGACTATGACGTCAATATCCACAACTGTACTGTACAAGACAGAAACATTTTCGATCTATGATGATTTTACAGCATTCAACAACTTTTATTGCAGATCGAAAAGATATATTGTCTCCATGTCGGAAGTCAATGATGCAGTAAACCTACTGCTGATACAAAATTTTCATCAGTTGCAGATTAACAAGATTGCATTCGAAAGTGAAGATAAGGTTATCATGCCTGATGAAATTGTTTCAATGCTAAATGTTTAACTAGTACAGACATATCAATATCCTTTTCAGAAATTGGAAAATAATTTATCCTTTTGAAAATAGTCAACGATGACACCAACAGGCACTTCAATATTATATTCATCATTTTCCACATCAATGCTTCATCTGATATAATATACAAATACACAAACAGACAGATGATTAGGTACTGCATCCAAAAACCAGCATTGTGAAGGACTCATTAAACCGAGCTTACCTACAGCAAGAACATTTCAGTAACATATTTACTTATCGACTTTGTGCTAGACGTTTCAGGAAAGAACTGTTCATATTGCAGAAATACCAAAAATGTGGCAAAACTAGATGTATATCCGTCAAGCAATAATGGGAACTCTTACGGTTGCAAGAACTTATCTGATATGACACTCTAAATTTTAAAGGCATCATTCTAGAATTCAAGGCGAAGTGAATATTCGTTAGAACAATATATAACTGAAGATTCCAATTCAAGGAAACTGAACTCATTGAACACTGAAAGCATTCAACTTAATCGTTTAAACACACTGGAATTCAAAGTCTTAGGGCAACAAAAGTGGAATCGTCAATTACATTGGATCTGAACATCAGCGACTGAATCATCGTTAACTTAGAGTATGACTGATGAATGAATGCAAATTAAAAGTGAATGAAAGGACAGATGACACGTGGGGACTATAGAAATATTCACGTCACTACGATAAATTTATGTTAAATGTGATCATATTCTGATAAATTCAGTTGAAAACATACGTTATATTCTATTCGTTAAATGTTATCAATGTTATGTGATCGTGAATTAACATATTATGTTTAAGCCATTACATGTTCTATATGTTATGTGTTAATTGTGATAGTGTAATATGTTTGGTTTGTTACATATTGAAGGTTATACATCTGATTCATCAGATTCATCTTTGATATCTATGTCTTGTTGTGAAATATTTTGTATTCATGTTGCAAATTGGATGTACACATTATTTATTTTTAAAATGTAATTTTTGGGTTGATTTTTCAGCTTGGAAATGTAATTTTTCTCTGGTGATTTTCTTTTTCGGTTTTCAATACGTAATTTTTCCATTTTCTCCTAATCGTTAAAGTTAAACTATAACTTATGAAATTTTGCAGGTTTGCATTTCTAACATTTCTCAGTGAGTAATTTTAAGTTAAATGTGACATGTTGGTTGTTGAGAGGTCAACCACACATTTGGGTTCTGTGGATGGCACCGCAATAGTCAACTAGTTACACATAGTATTTTTGATGTAATAGGAAATTATTATATAAGGTCGAGACTAGGTAGGTAAATAATATTTTTGACAATAGGACACGACGTGGTAACATATTATTTGAAATAATTTGTATTTTTTTCCCCGTTGGTTTTGTTAATTATGTAAATTTGTAGTAGATTTTGGCTGACAATAATTTGGTTAATTATTTTATTTTGTTTTTGTTTTTAAATAAGAAACTTATAAACCATATTTGAAACTTAAATATTGTTAGAAGAGATTGTCGCTCCAGAGGAGAGATCACTGAGTATATATGAAGGTGATAGAAACCTTGTACATTAGGGGAAGTTTCATGTTACAGGTGACATTGTCCATGATTGTTGCAAATGTGTCGTACAGGCCACACTTGTGTTTCTATATACTACACTATATGTCTAGAGGTATGACATGTGTCAGCGGCAGGTATTGCTAGGTAATTTTAGACACATTATTCGACGGGATGTCAAGGAGTCGGGATGACTTAGTTAGAACCATAGAAGGGTCATGTCTATGACGACCATTGTTATGTTCTCAATGGCGTACAACTCGCACGAGAGTGGAGTTGGGTTCATGTGGGTCCCCGGGCGGTTAATAGTCCACCCACAATATTATATAATTAGTCTTAACCTCTATGACTACAAAGTGTTGGTTAGTAGTGGCGTACTTGTGACATGTTGTGATACTATTGGTAACTTCATGGTTTAGTGTTGTCCTTGTATATGTACATGTCCCATAAGGATGTAAAGATACGTTGTTCTCAGGTGACTGACTCTCATTAGGAAACATCTCAAATCTATGTTGATAGGAACTTTCATGACTGTTTGGTGACAATAATTGGGGGAAGAAAGCAGGATATCAGGAGATGCACTGAACTGAATGTAGACACAATCCTGTAGACATCCCATACCCAGGTAGAGATACTTGACTCCAGACGTAGATATGTAAGGTAGACGTCTGTCATCAGGAAGTATCTGTCCAAAAGGAGGGGTGGATGTCAGGGTTCGCCCTGCTATGGGACAGTTCAGGATGATGATGATGATGAATCTCGTCATCGTACCCTGCGACCCTTAATGACACTCAATACGTGCATACACACGTAGAAACGAGCATGAGCGGACTTCGCACGGGTGTGCACATTTTGGACGGGACGCTGAACGCACGCTTGCTTGGGGGACTGCTAGGAAACTGGACGTGGGACGAGAGTGGATTTTTGACTGACCGTTTGTTTTGACATGAAGATAGGTACCAGCGTAGTGATTAGATGTAACGTGTTCTGTTCATAGTTTCATGTAAAGTAATAGTTGTAACTAGAAGCCAGACCATGCTTTGCTGGTGGCGTTAACACTGTCGACGCACTTAGGCCTACACATTGGCGCATGCCATAACGTCTTTGGCATCGAGATATAGCGGGTTGAGCTGGCACTGTACGGGAGAGTGGTAGCGGCTAAGAGCTTAATTCATAAACGTGTAAAGGCGCCTCTAAGCGATTTTAAAGTTAGACGCGGCCTGGGTTTTGAATAAGGAGCACTACTCCTCCTGAGGTGTACCACCACTTCGTTTGCATCTTTGGTAATAAAGATTGTGTGTGTGTTGCAACAAGTGTTTGGCTTGAGTGTGTTTGTACGGTGTTTTCCTGTCATTAGCCTATAGCAGAGCCAATGGAATCGTGCCCTAGACAGTTAGGTTTATGACACACAGGAACAGAGCAAGTACGGGAAAACCCGACTGCAGTGAAGTTAAAACCTCGACTAAGACTAAGTCTAAGTAAATCCATATGAAGCCGGATATTCTTCAAACATGATCTTGGCTCCTAGGCCGACCCAGCCTCAAATGAGTACCAGGTAAAGTCCTGGGAAGTAAAAGTGCCCAGTTTGAAGTTGACCACATCACCTATTGAGGGCCGTCTGGTCTATAAAAATACAAGTCTTGCTTTCTATGCCCGATGCACCACCGGCCTGTAAACTTTTTTTTTTAAACCTTACCTCTGCAGTTTTTATTTGGTCTGTTTATTTTTCTTGCAATTGCTGTCTTGATACACACTGATGGGTGTTGTGATAAAATTCACTTTTGATAACATTCACTTTTGATAACATTAGCGAATAGCTTTCTATACACTTTGGGAACTCTGGCACCCAGTGGACTAAACCGCCAACACAGCTTCCTCTAAATCCTAAGGAGCTGAACTGCCTATACAGTTTCATCTTATTCTAGAGTGACAGCCTCTGGCATATCCCTGGATATTTATTTTGCCGGCCCCACGTGCCTTGCCAGACTATTTTTTTGACATCGACCTGGCTGCCACAAGATACAAAGATGAGTGATATTGCGTATTTGTATAGTATTATCTAATCTATGTATGCGCTGAAGAAGGCTCACGTTTTGTTTGTGTTTGTTATATTGTAAAGCTTGCTGATATACTTTTTGTTCGGTTTTTTATCTTAGCTCAGTAGATACGAGACTAGCTTTCAAATCCAGCTGCGACTTGCTGCAGCCCACGTACGGTGTTCAAAACCGGGTGGTTCCCAGGGGTTCACCCAGCCTCTAGGAAATGGGTACCAGAGATGACACTATGGGGTAAATGGAGGAACGTCGCTGTAGCTACGGAGTTACGTGCGGACAGCGACACATTCAGACAGTTTCTTATCAGCTGTCCGCACTGGTGGCAGAGTACTTATGGTTTTTAACTGTGTGCAATGATGCTCGTTCACATATCCCGACTTTACCTTTTTTTTTTTTAATCTTTTCCTGATATTGTGATAAAACTGACTGTTTCCGGAGGTCTTATTTAATTCCTTACAACCAAGAGTATGGTGTTGACTCATAAGGCAGTATTCCCTTCTGAATGAGCTGTACAAGGGACATGTTCTGCAGTTTGTCTGCACAGCCCACAAGGGCACAATGGGGAATTATTCAGACAAAGCCCGGTGCTAATGCTGGCTAAATTTGTTATGCCCTGTCATGTGGCAATGACCTGACCCCATTGGTCAAGATAGTGGTGGTCATCTCTGGCCAGATTATATTCCCTTCTGATAAACTGGATGGTTTTTGTGTGTGTCTTAAAGAATATTACTGCATTATCCTCTTGTTCATGCTCTCCCCCTTTCTTAGCAAGTTTGTCCACAGTTTCATTTCCTGGTATGCCACAGTGGGATGGTACTCACTGAGTACAGTTTGTTTTTATGGCAGTCACTTTGCTAAGGCTGTGCAGTGATGCCTTAGAGAAGCTTTGGCTGAAAGTTTTGAGAGCTGTGGATTTGCGCAAATCTTTTTGGTTGAAAAGTTAGTTGCATATTCTCTACAGGATGTTGCGAAATCAATGCTTCTGCATTTTGGCTATTTGAAATTCAGTATCCTTCAAATTCTGAATGCATCTGCCTGAGAGGCAAGGAACCAACAGCCTACAAACAAATAAACCAGATCTGTAAAACAAATGTACATGCAAAACTTACATTCTGAAACAAGATTAAAGTCTAGATGTGGAACAACCAGAACTTTCTGCCTGTGAATGTAAAGAAGGACAACCCAGACAATTGTTCTGGTCGCCAAGCGATCAAACCACTATGCCATGGTAGCTCCTACTGGGAGAGTAAAAAAACAATAAAGCCTTCCACATGTGGGTTCTAGAACCCCATGCCAGACCCCAAAAAAATGCCCCACTGCCCCTAACAAAAGTTAGTTGCATATCCTGTTCAGGATACTGCAGAACCAACTCCAGCATTTTCTGGCTGTCATTTCACAGTGCAATTTTACATTCAGTACTTTGCCACTGTTTTTCTGAACAGTCAGCTTTTGATCTCACTGTCGAAACGAATGCAAGGCAGTCCTGCTACCAAACTGCCAGCAGCTGGGATTGAACCTGGCACCTCAGAGTTACAAACCACATTTACAGCGACTGAAATCTTATGTGTTGGGCTGAAATGCACAGATATCACAGCCTAGCTGAAAATCAAACCACAAGGTGCCATTCACACTTTTAAAGATGAACAGAGAAGAAGGAGCATAAAGCCCTACCTCCATGTCTCAGCTGAGCTTCACTAAGATGTTCCAAGTGGCTAGATGTCAGTGTGATGGCTCCCATTTCTTTCTTCATATTTCTTCATTGATAAGGAGCAAAATAGTTTTTAAATTATTTAATCACATCAGCCGGAATGTCTATACTGGAAATTTATGTCTTATTTTGGGAAAACACTAGTGTCTCTGGTCTAATGATCAATATTGATTTTCCCCAACCCCTAGTCGATTATGTTGAACCATGTTAACAAACAAAAAGGGTAAATAGCTGTCTTTTTCTAACAATACCTTTTTGGGAGAGCTTTTGTTCGATGGTGGTGGTGTGTGTGTGTGTGGAGGTGGGGAAGGGTTATAACTGTCTAGGGTGAAGGGTTCATGGGGTTTAAGCCTTCATGAAAGGTTCAATAGACCAGGATCCTATTTGGCAACTATTTCTTTATCTAGCTCATGTATGGCTCCTTGATACGACTTGTGTACTGCGGTGGCCACACCACGGGCAAGTCTTGGCTGACTGACCAAACTAGATGAGTGAAGTGCGAGTCATATCTTACAATAAAGGAATGCCCATCCCTAGAACATGAATCCTGGGACGGTCAAAAATGCGGATGAATCTATAAAGATCAACAGCTTGTAAAGTGAAAGAGTGCATGGTATACATGAGGCATGTTTGGGACACAATAAAGAACATGGCTAGCCACCGTGGAAGGGATTGGGACCTCACCATGCATCACCCTAAAGTTAGCAATGGAATCACAATGAAAGAAACGCAGGGATACAGTACAGATGATCCTCGATAGATATGCCTGCTGTAAATACACCCAGAGAAGAGACATCTCCTATCGTGACTAGGACAGAGTATAATGACGAATACATCCCAAATTGTTCCGAAAGGGTGCATTCCGACAACAAAGTAGAAGGATGTGTTTTATAATTATTATGTGCTAAACAGCCACCACCCCCCCCCCCCCACCCCCAAAAGCTAATAATATATTTGAAATTATATGAAATGTATAACAAGAGAACGTCTATAAATATATGGGAGTGGAGAGGGGAAGGGGGAACAACTCCACCCCCTTCCCACTTATTGGGGGGTGGGGGTGGCCTCAGCTCTTAGCATCCAACACTCCTGTACTAAACTGATCGAAAGTAGCAGATGCCTGTGGTAGAAAGAGCTAAGTAATGATAGTAACTAAATTGGATAATCATAGTAACTAAATTGGATAATGATAGTAACACAATTGGATAATGATAGTAACTAAATTGGATAATGATAGTAACTAAATTGGAGAATGATAGTAACTAAATTGGATAATGATAGTAACTAAAGTGGATAAACAAAATAATCTACCTTAGTATATCTGTCCACAGTCGATCCCTTGGAGTCCGTTTCCCTTGATGTTGATGCACACGCCTTAGCGAGAGGGAATCACTAATGGTTGTCCCTTGCAGCATCTCAAGCCAGTCCCTCTCCCATTCTGAGCTTCCTTTGCTGGAAGTGCTTAAACTCATCACAGTTTTAAGTACTCTCAGCGAGAAGTGCGTAGAGAATGGGGAACCTGGTGCTTGAGAAGTTTGCTCTTCCGATGACTGCCTAGATAGAGAGAAGACCGTTGCTTTAGCTAGTCGTTAGTTTAGGTTCCAGAATCACTACAGATGGGTTGGCCTATTAACTGCTCTGTTTCTGAATCCAGCAGAAATCATACAAAATGTCCCTCACTGTTCCAATTATAGCGGCGCAGTGATTTCTGTCACAGGCGTGAGGTAAAGTTTAGTCCTATGTGACGTGTATAAGGAGATACTCAGTATGTCACTCGGGTGCCAATCCTTTTCTGTTCTGGTTTTATCGAACCTCATGCAAGACTCCTGCTGCACGTCCTCGTGGTGTGCCACGGATAATGTCTCAAATGAAAATTAACAGAGCAGTCAGGGGATCTATGAACTGGCAGACCCCAGAGGGTTAGAGTCCTTGTGGCTCTCATTAGCCTGCCCCAAACGCATGGGTAAAAAAAAGTTTATCAAAACTCATGTGAACATGAGTAAAGTCTGCTTACCAAAAGCACAAATAAATGACAACGCTAGGTTAAAAGTTTGTGGAGTAAAGATAACACTGTGCTGATGAGACTCAACCCTTGACCAAGAGATTTACCTGCAGCTCAGATGAGTAACATCTCCTGTGGGGGGTTTCTCGCAGCAAGATCCTACCTAGGTACATCCTCTGTCAACCCTCAGCGATGTCGTCACCGGGCTGAGATACACCAAGACAGCCGCTGTCTATCGGCTGGCTAAGCCCTAATGTCCGACAAAGAAAGATCCTACAGCACACGAGCAAGCTCAAAATTAGGAGAGAAAAAAGTCCTAATGTCTGCATCTTGAGGCTTCAATCGCCCAAGGTTTGGACCAAACAGACAAAGACATGCCTGATGCAGAATTCTTCATTCTGTCACACTAAAGGCAAGTTAAAGATGTCTAACGTGCAACGAAAAAGAATATACCTATTCATGTGGTCATAAAAGTCCTTAACCTGCGGGCTGATCTCAGGAGGGCGCAGCCCGTGTCGAGCGGGAGGCCTAATAAGGTTGTGAGGTTAAGCAGTCATGTGCAGGAGTGAGCCCAGAACCAGAGTGTCATGTGTCAGCTGTGAATTATGGAAGCCTCCTTGGATGGCGGGGAATGCCCATGATCTGCCCCTGCCTTTCCTTGAGGGCTAACATTTCTACATAGGGCTTCTTAAACAGATACTTAAGAAGAACATTTCTAAGGATGGTTGGGAAGGTCATCTAACTCTCTGTTGGTCTACTTTAGTACTCTGGTCTCTTATTCCAGAACCTGAGTTTTGCATGCTGGTACATTCTAACAGATATGGCTTATTTGTATGCAGACTACTGGTTCCTCACTTTTCAGGCAAATTACAGTCTGACTTCCATGGAAACACACCACTAATTAGTCACCTTCTAGGACATGCTTGCTAAGGTCCCCCCCCCCCATCCATTCTCCCCCCCCCCCACCCCCACCCAAAGAAAAAGGACAATGAAAAGTAAATGGAGACAAACATGCGAGTGTTATGCTATGTATGTTCTTTGCATTCTCAATGGATAATGGATAAGATCCAGATCATAATGAAACAGAAGTAAAGGACCCATTTTTTTAAATATACCCATGGCACATCAGGCATACAATGCTAGAACATAATAATCCATGAATGTCAATATACTATAATATAATAAGAATATTTTATAACTATATAATAATATATTATATGTAATATATTATACCTCAGTACTACCTCAACAAGCCAAGGTGCCAGCTTAGGCAGATGTTCAGAAAAAATAGTCTCTAGCTTCTCAATTGGGAAGTTATACATCTGCCAACAGTAGAAAGCCTAAATCAGAAAAGGAAATATTCATTAGCATACAGAGAAATATAAATCATATCTAAATAAAGAAGATTACAGAAAATCATAACCTTAGATCAGAAATAATTATTTAATTACTATTATGTAAGTACAGGACCCCCTTGTTAAGAAACAGTTTGCATTTAGTGGATTGTGACGAGACGCTCGGTGACTTCAGAATGTCTTTCCTCAACCTACTTTTATTTCTATGTATTTTAAAGTATACAGAAAAATATGGTTTTGGATGCATCCTTAATCTAAGTAAGGTGACCTGGACAAACATTTAATTCCCCTGGACTGCTGGTAATATCAAACACTGAGACTTTTTCCCAGTTGTAAAGTGTTAAGGTACAGAGATAAGACTGACCAAGCTCAGACTTGTTGGCTGGAGATTCTGCTTGCAGAACTGAAGTGTCAGATATTTATCTCCAAGCCAGACCTTGAGGAGCAGATAACTCAGGCTAATTGTAATTATCTCCCCCTGAGGTTACCCAACTTTAGTGCAGGCCAGATCGCCAATATTGACACGGTCTGATACAGGTGATGGCAGGTAGAAGAAGGGATGGGAGGTGTGACTTTGTCTCTTTGTTTATTAGCTCTGGTCAGCTTGATGGACCAGGAGAATGTAGCCGTGGGAAAGCAAACAAGTTTTGTACAGTCTTGACTGACAGTGAATAGACTTACCCACGGGGAGGAGCTGTGACATCCTTGAATGAGAGTGGTTTTAGGAGTAATGTAGGAGGAGCTTAGAAGAAGTTATAAAAGGGTTGATTCTAGAACTGGGAATGAGACTCTGCCATTTGCACACCATCTGTTGGGCTTAAAACCTAAGCTTGAGACAGAACTTTTGGCATTGTGTTTTCATTTTCAAGGTATGAAGCGAAATTAGTTTCAAAACCTTTATTTCCTGATAGAAATCTAACTGTCTTTATGCTCAAGTGTGTGTCTTCATCACTTTGTAGTACTCCTTAGCGGACATTTCTCCATTCTCTTAGGGCACTGTCACGCATCATTTTGTCAGCATTCAGTACTATTGTAATATTCACTTTGTGGTTAGTACAGGTACCTTTTCTTTAATAAACTTTGTGGTGAGTTCGACACCTTTTTTCTAGAAAAAAAAAGCTATAAGGCTTGGTCTCTCTAGATACAGCAGATGCTGAGAGTGCCACACAAAAGGGTAACACGCCAGCAATAATCCCCCCCCCCCCCTCCCTTTCCTCTGAAATCCCTGAATCACCTGCATTTGCAGACTGGAAGGCCAAAATTGACCAGCCTACCCAGGGTGTCACTTATATCATGTTTCCGCCTTCTTGCTGGTCAGACCCTGCCCTTCTTTTCTGGTGCCATGGTGCTTGGTATGGCCAAAATATTTCAACTTCCGGGACAAGATGCTGTTTACCAGCCAATCTTCCTTGATGTTCCAATCTTTTAGGATGTCAGTATGTCTTTTCATACATCTGATCTCATGTACACAAAATTCAAGATAGTGTATCAGCCACATGCACCTGTGGAAAGACAGCAGAACTTGTACTCCAGGACCGCACCTAATTTGAAACACTAAAGCAAATCTTTTGGCCGGAAAGAACAACAGTGAAATGTAACTCTATGGACCACTGAATGAACTAACAACGACAGTAAAATTTATAGGAGAGACAAAATTACTGAGACAGACAGCTCATTTCAGGCAAATGAAAGAAGAAGAAGATATATGTGATATTTAAAATGTTGTGATTTGCAGCAAAGCTGTGACATCTTTGACTTTCGGCCAACTCATCTGATTTTAGCAAACTCCTAATTCTCCTTTAAAAAAAAAAATTTGGGTCCTTGGAACCCACATGCAGAATCCACAATATAAAAGATAAAAGTACTCATGGATTTGGTCTATGTGATACATTTAAAAATCAATCAATAAAGTGCCATCTTTACAATAAAGGTTGGCTGAAATTGATCTTCCATACTGTCTTTTTTTTTTTCTTCTTCAGTATGGTTTCTATAACAGTATTATTTCCTTCAATGTAGTTTAAATATTTCACTGTTTTCTTTCCCGAATTGCTCTTTTTTTTTTTTTCTGCCATTCTCTTAATGCCGTCAGTCTCTACAGAACACCTATACTGAATGCGTTTGTTTCCACGAAGAACTATTATTCTATACATCCACTTTTCAAGAGCCACAACTGAACTGTTTTACTGCTTATTTACTGTCCAAGTTTGACACCATTTCAAAACATCAAAATTCAAAGTACAAAACAAGATGACAATCAGCAGAAGGGAACTTACATGACTACACAGTTGCTGCAGTTCTTTATTTGTGCCAGTTTCAGGAGATAGTTCTTGTACTAACCTGACCACACACACACAAAAATGTCAACATATTCATGCCCCCATATTGTACTTTTATTTATTTCAAAAAAAAAAATTAATTTGTTTAGAAAAAGTAGTGTATGGCTGTATCAAATAGGTAGTTAAAATTGTTGTGATGGCCCAATGGTAATGGGTTCAAAACTAAATCAGGACACTTTTTCAAAATAAATTACAGGTACCTGAACATGAGATGTCTCAGAAGGGATGCAGGCGTGACCAGAAAAGTTAAAAATCAGAAATGAAGTCACAGGGAAAAAAAATGTCAGGCACAGGACCAAATCTAAATTACATACAAAGACAGCAAATCCATGTTTTGCGCATCTGGAGAGAATGCCTTGTGATTTCAAACTATATAAGGTAAAAAAGTTAGTTTCATATCCTTCACAGGACGCTGCAGACCAACCACAACATTTTTTGTAGCTATTGTGGTTTATTTAGGCATATTTATGTTCAGTAGATTGCCATTGCATTCTGAATGGTCTGCCACTGCGTTCTGAATGGTATGCCATTGCGTTCTGAATGGTCTGCCATTGCGTTCTGAATGGTCTGCCACTGCGTTCTGAATGGTCTGCCATTGCATTCTGAATAGTCAGCTCTTAGTACCAGTGTCAAAACCAATGCAAGGGGTCTGCTGCCAAATCGCCTGCTGCAGGAATCGAACCCGGTACCTCAGCCTTACAAAGCACCTTCGCAGCGCCAAAGCCAAAGGCACCAACATACCCTATAAGGCATACATCAAAAGAGAAAGAGGTAGAGCACAAGGTGTACCAAAAACAAGATGGAAAGATAACATCAGAGAAACTCTACAATAAGATGATGCATCTATGGTCCAGGCGGCCACAAAAGAAAGAAGCAGAACCTTGTATTCTCCCTCAACATCTGAAGAAGAGGAAGTAAAAAAGAAGAGGAGGAGGAGGAATTGCATGAGCTCTCAGGTTGAGCCAGCTTTAAAAGTGTGCCAGGTATTGTGGGAAGCAAAGGCTGTTTACATGATGCTGACCACATCACCCATCAGACACTGATTGGTCTATACAAATATGGGACTCGCACAGTATGCCAAATGAATCAATGGCATGTGAAGAGTCCTGTAAAAGTCTTGTGTTTGTTGTTAATTCCATGGCAGACTTGTGTCTGTTGTTAATTCCATAGCAGACTTGTGTCTGTTGTTAATTCCATGGCAGACTTGTTTTTGTTGTTAATTCCATAGCAGACTTGTGTTTGTTGTTAATTCCATGGCAGACTTGTGTCTGTTGTTAATTCCATAGCAGACTTGTGTTTGTTGTTAATTCCATGTCAGACTTGTTTTTGTTGTTAATTCCATGGCAGACTTGTGTTTGTTGTTAATTCCATGTCAGACTTGTTTTTGTTGTTAATTCCATGGCAGACTTGTGTTTGTTGTTAATTCCATGGCAGACTTGTGTTTGTTGTTAATTCCATGGCAGACTTGTGTTTGTTGTTAATTCCATGGCAGACTTGTGTTTGTTGTTAATTCCATGGCAGACTTGTTTTTGTTGTTAATTCCATGGCAGACTTGTGTTTGTTGTTAATTCCATGGCAGACTTGTGTTTGTTGTTAATTTCATAGCAGACTTGTGTTTGTTGTTAATTCCATGGCAGACTTGTGTTTGTTGTTAATTCCATGGCAGACTTGTGTTTGTTGTTAATTCCATGGCAGACTTGTGTTTGTTGTTAATTTCATAGCAGACTTGTGTTTGTTGTTAATTCCATGGCAGACTTGTGTTTGTTGTTAATTCCATGGCAGACTTGTGTTTGTTGTTAATTCCATGGCAGACTTGTGTCTGTTGTTAATTCCAAGGCAGAGCTGTGTTTGTTGTTAAGTCCATGGCAGACACTGTTGTAATGTGTTTAGCAACAAGACTTCAAATATACATGGTCATGACATTTGCAGTTCAGTACAGCAAGTAAAAAGGTGGGAGTCAAGACAAGATCACTATGCTGGAAGCCAGAAAGGTTGTCAGCGACTTCATACTGAGGGATATATTGAAGATCGGATATAAGCACTTATGGACTGAATTATTTATTTGTCTACTTTTTTTTTCTCTCCCATTTTTACTCAATTCATTCCTCTGTTATTGTTCCTTTGTTTATGGTTTGTTTCAGTTTAGGTTTAATTGATGGATCAACATCATGGCACAAGGGTAGTAACCCATAAGTGCTCCGTTTTACTTCTAACTCAAGTCTGAGTAAACGTTTTTCTAGTTCCTATTTTTTTCTTTACACTTCTATTCTAGCTCTTTCACTGTTGGATTCCTGTTGTTTATTTGTTGATAAAGACTTTGGTCGAATAGTTTGCATCTGTGTGGGTTTTTCCTTTTCCTCTGGTTAGATCTCAAAGTCATAAATTGTGTTACAGTAATTAATTACTTGATGTAGCAGGCAAGCGTACTTACATGTAAATGACACGTTTTAATTTTTGATGTGTCTCTCTGTGGTTTTATAGATAAACAATGAGAAGGAAAAAAAATGGAGTACAATGTGACGGTAGGAAAGTTGGAGGGTAGGAGAGGCCGAGAGAGACTGAGAGAACAAATGCTGGACAGTCTGACATCATAGCATGGAAGATCATCTGTATCAGAGAGAATTAAAAGTACACAAGACAGAAGGTTGTGGATAGACATGACTACCAACGCATACCGCATGGACTTTAAGAAAAAGAAGTGTCTCTACATCATAGGGTGGGAGATGGGTTCGTGTGTTTCAATGACCCCTAAGTATTATGGGGACATTGGGTCTCCAATGTCAGACCAGTCAAAGTATACGAACTAGACAAACACAATCCTGTGGCCTTATATGTAGACTAAGGACAGCCAAAGGTCAAGGAACCCCCCTCCCCTCCCCCGAATGCTTGTCTAAATCAGCTCTAACGAGTTAGAGACTTGATAAAACAGTACAACATTTCCCCATGCAGGTGAGGAAACAGTACAATATTTCCCCATGCAGGTGAGGAAACAGTACAATATTTCCCCATGCAGGTGAGGAAACAGTACAATATTTCTCCATGCAGGTGAGGAAACAGTAGAATATTTCCCCATGCAGGTGAGGAAACAGTACAATATTTCCCCATACAGGTGAGGAAACAGTACAGCTTTTCCCCATGCAGGTGAGGAAACAGTACAACATTTCCCCATGCAGGTGAGGAAACAGTACAACATTTCCCCATGCAGGTGAGGAAACAGTACAACATTTCTCCATGCATGTTCTGGGGTCCCATTTTAGGAGAGGAAAACACAAGACCCACTGCCTCCCTAACAAGTATGTGATTTTTTTTTTTTTAAGTATCCAGAAACCATGAGTTGTTAACCCTTTGGCTCGGTACTATGGATATCGCAACCCTTCGGCCTTTATTCCATTATAGGTATCGTAAATCTGGGAGAAATATGGCTTTTCTGCCTACCACAGGGAGTGAACCCGGACCACAAGGAGTTCCTCACCCGGCCACCACGAAAGTCAGGTTTAACCAACTACACTATAGAGCCGGGCAACAAATATGTGATAGAAGGTGACTAATTATGGCTTTGCTGAAAGCAGTGTGGGTCCTAAAGGCATAAACAACTGCAGCACAGCTATAAACAACTGCAGCACAGCTATAAACAACTGCAGCACAGCTATAAACACAACACAGTGTGCCAAGTGCCCTTTTAATGGTTAAGGTGATAGAATAAAGCATAGCATATCTTGCTTCATGCTAAAACACTTGCCTGATGTGGTGTTCTATGAGCTGAGCCCACAGACTGATGACCTCTTCCTGGTCCATCTCACCCATTCTCTCTGTAACCACCCTCAGTCTGTAGTACAGTGCCTGAAATGCAAAAATATGAACACAGTTCAGACAGTTATCTCCTGTAGGGGTTCAGAGGCTCCACTGGGGAAGGCGGAGGGGAGTAGATCCACGGCCTCCCAACAGGCATGATGTAAAAATAGACTAATTAGGGATTTCCTTTGAAGTCTGAGTGCATCTGCCTGAGAGGCGAGGCCGCATACAATTCAGCCAGATCTATAAAACGGATATGCACACGCAAAACTCAGGTTCTGGATCCAAAGTAAAGTCTAGAAGGGGATAAACAGACAGAACTTTCAGCTGGAGTTTACAGGTGGTGAATGTGAAGAGGAAGAAATTTTTATGATTAGTTCTTCTTTGCATTCACCGGCTGTAAACTCTGGCAGAAAGTCCTGGATGCTTGTCAACTTCCAGACTACTTTTGTCTTCGTTCCAGAACCTGAGTTCTGCATGCACATCCATTTTTCAGATCTTGCTTATTAGTGTGCAGACTGTTGGCTCCTTGCCCTTCAGGCAGATGTGCTCCAATTTCGAAGGAAACATCAATCCTATCTACACTGGCCAGGTCCCCCCAAGAGAAACTGTTTCCAGTATGTCTGTGGAGAGCTGCAAAAGTCTAGACCAGGATTAACAAGCAGATTAATTCAGTATCCATGACATGATTTTTCTCAACACCTCCGAGCTGTACTGATTGAAAAATAAAAAAACCTGCTTTTTCTGGGGACTTTTTGTGTGTTAACCGGCTGTACACTCAGGCGGAAAATTCTGGGTATTCGTCCATCTTCAGACTTTAGTCTTGTTCCAATATCTGAATGGGTTCAGTAACGTGACTACGGTGAGCTTCCAGTGGCCAAATAATGCACAAGATGTGTCGGAAGAAACTATTCGCATTTCAGTTGGATTTATTCAGTTTTGTGCTTCATTTTATGTTGATGTAACACTGTAGTAACGCACTTGACGAGATACAGTGAAATATGCCTGGCAATAAATTGTGCAATGTATTGTTTGAGTCCGCATTATTTAAATCCAATATCTTAATGTTGCGTGCACATCCATTTCACACATCTGGCAGACTGTTGGTTCCTTGCCTCTCAGGCGGATGTACTCCGACTTTGAAGGAAGCCACCGGTTAGTCGACTCCTATGACATGCTTGTTGGGGAGGATGTGGGTCTATTCTTGTTTTCCCAACAATGGTACCCCAGAACCCATACAGGCAGCTGGAGACTGAACCGGGACTACCGTGTTGGTTAGCAAGTGCGGCAATAACTATGTCACTACAGCATAAAGAATGTTTGTTACTGCAACACAAATGTTGGTGTGCACACGTGATACTCTCACATTATCTGTGTACTGTATAATACTGCCTAATGAAACCTATGTTAGGGCATGTTTTATTACTCATTGAGGACTGTACGAAATTTGCAAAATGTCACACCACAATAAACCACAGACTGATAGATCATTCTTAGGAAATTTATGTGGTTGTTTCAAATCCGCAACGAGTCGCAATTTTTCCTTCAAAATTGACCTCTGCCTCCCAGGTCTTATTGGTGTTGCCAGTTCTGATTCTGTTTCTATTATACATCCGTTGTCCCCATGAAGGACACCATTGTTTTGTTATTTTGAATACAACTTAACGGTTGAACGGGGTTTCTGGGACCTCTCCACAGGTCATCCTCATCCGAGTGGTGGCACTTGGCATCACCAGGTGTTTATCACTTGGTGTCTTCTTCGCGTTCACCAGTCATAAACTCTGGCAGAAAGTTCTGGTTGAACATCCACTTTTAGACTGCAGTCCTGTTCTAGAAACTGAGTGTTGTGTGTGCATCCATTTTACATATCTGATTCATTTGTATGCAGACTGTGGGTTCCTTGCCTTTCAGGCAGATGCACTACGACTTCGAAGGAAATCGCTTGGTAAAACGTCAGTCAGTCTATTTTTATGTAAGCCAAATGTGCAACTCTTCATCACTCTAATCCAATTCATCACGCTAGTCACTTTTTCGTAAGGCCTTTTTTCTACAGACACTGTGCCCTGCCTTCATTGTCCTAGACTCTTCCGGGCACATATAACTTAATAAGTCACCTCTGGACTCACAAACATTCAAGTGCAGTTTCATGACGGATGAAAGAAAGAGTGGTCCTCATCACTTGTGATGGACGAACCAACGAACGAATGCAATAAACACATCTAAATTCATTATTTTTATGAAGAATATCATACAGGAACAAAGACAAAGAGACAAATATTATACTTCAACGTTTCAGAATTTAAATAAAAAATCTACATATTTACACCTGAGTAATCTAAACTTAGAGCCCGTATTTACCTGTATTATGTTCTCTTCAATACTACTAATATGTCCAGCTGTTTGCCAGTCCCTTAGATCAACACTCTTTTGGAGGCAGAAACTGGTCTCACAAATGTTGTCCAATGTCTAGAATGTACCAGGAAATGGAAACATCTAATTTATATCATTGTTATCAGATGAATGATATTTCAAGCCACATTTTTCCATCACAGGTGAAATAATGAAGGTGCGAACAAAATACTGGAAAATGTATTGCCTCAAAAACTTTGCCATATCTTGTTAGGTGCATACTATAGGAGGGATATTACAATGTAATGAAACATTATTTCCTGAGGTGTACAGCTGCTCGGACTAGAGTAAAAGTGAAGGCAGCTCAACAGAAGATGCTGCTAATGAGGCAGGAGGTCTTTGAGGCAAAGTAATGAAGGTATATATCTGCCTTATTCTCTGAAAGTCATGGATTTAATTTCTGAATTATCTCTCATCCTGTGTGGGCTCCTAGGTCCAACTGTGAGGATAACAAGAATAGACCCAATGCCTCCCCCAAAAGCATGTCGTCAGAGTCAACTAATTAGAGGCTTGCTTCAGAGCTGGTGTGCATCTGCCTGAGTGGTGGGAAATTAACAATCTGCATACAAATAAGTCAGATCTGTAAAACAGATATCCAAACAACTTGCAGGTTCTGGAACAAGACTAAAATCCAGAGGTTAACGAACAACCAAAACTTTCTGCTGAAGTTTACAGCTGGTCAATGTAAACAAGAAGAATTATCTCTCAGATCATGGTTGCAGAGGTTTCCGAGATCCCTGAGGCTATGACAGTTGGCAATAGTGTCCCAACAAAAGCCATACTGAAGGGAAAAGTTAAAGGAAATGAGCAAGAGGCAGACAGCAACATAAAAAGGAGTAAAACATCACAAGATAAATGAACAGTGTGAGACAGTGTACATCCAGCACAAAAGACAAGAGCATGCTGGTTATCAACTACAGTTGACTTTCACTATGGAAATGGCAACCAACTGACTGACCGATGGTGGTTACTGGTGGAGCTACAGAACTTCATGCTTTGTGGTACACTCTCAGCTGGTAAACAGCAGCTTTACGGACAGAGACTGAGCTATATGGGTTAATACCTGGTGCAATCAAGTTGATCCTCTCATGGCAAATGTTTAAAGCCACTGGACTATGAAGTGGGTCTTTATATACTTCAGACCATAGATAAACAAACTGTACATTCAAAGGGTTAAAGAACTGGGCACATTCGGCTCTTCTTATCCTTTTTCCTTTCAAACATCATTTCCTTCATGCATCTTGTATTAGGTTCATTTTCAACAAAAATAATAGTACATGCTCAAAAAAGACATGGGAAATCTCTATGAAGACAGGCATGCTTCGTGCAGAGTGGTAGTTAGCATCCTTTGGATATATTCTCCAAGTGATGCGGGTGTGTTGGGAAATGAGCAGGCAGTTAGACTGGCTGGTTCTGCACCACTTGGTGGTGAACTGATGTATGACAAGCTAGATATTTTGAGGGCTCTTTGGGAATGAGTGATCAGTGCCGATGCGCAGATCATTACGGTCTGAGGAGAATGGCGCTGCGAGGAGTTACCAGGGGATGTGGCCGACGCTCAACAGTCGGGGCAAGGATGAGATGGATAAACAATCAGACGGCTACAGGTGCTATCGGAATTGGAATTCTTCGCTTGCTGCTGAAGATGGGGGACGGAGCACTTTTGGGAGTGTCCCGAGTGATGTGATGTCGATTCTTAATTCAACATGGGAAATGTGCAAATTCAATAATCTATGAACATTAATATAATTCTAAAGTGTGTTTTTTTAATATTTTTTTTTAAATTTAACATATGGTAGTGAAAGTTGAAAAATCACTAAAGTGATAGAATGAAATTTAAATGTATCTGAAAACAATTTGCCAAGGAAATTGATGAACATAAAATGGGATGAATTCAAAAAAGATGATGAAATAACAGAAATGTTTCGGCTTCTTCAAAGTCATATTAAACGCAAGAAAGAAACAACTGACCAGCGACATTACCTTTAATGTGACTGGTACCACACAGCTGTCATACACGTCTGCACCAAGATCTCCTAGGTCAGGCAAGTTGTCTAATGTGTACTCCGACTCCAGCACCAGATTGTCCATCTTGTATGTGGAATGTATAAGATGTACTTTAATTACCTTGTATGTGGAATGTATAAGATGTACTTTAAGTACCTTGTATGTGGAATGTATAAGATGTACTTTAATTACCTTATATGTGGAATGTATAAGATGTACTTTAATTACCTTGTATGTGTAATGTATAAGAAGTACTTTAATTACAATTCTCTTCAAAGGCAATAAATCAATACATTCTGAGAAGAAGCGGACAGAGAATCATCAGACAGGCAATGAAATGAGAAACAAATGAGACTATGGAAGTGTTTTGGAATGTTTCTGAAAGACACCAGAGGTGCTGAACTGAATTCCATCTACGATATTGAAAGACCCTACAGGATAGAAGTGAATGAATGACTACACTGTGAGTCCTATGTGACATAACATGGCACGAGATACGATGGATTAGTCAAATGAAAGCATTCACATTCTTTAGCCTTTAGTTTCACAATCTCATCTTATTTTGATCTTCTGGTATCTATGGGAAAGTCCCCTTTTGTGCGCATTGTAAATGGGGATTCCTAGATACTCTGTTATTCCCTCTGTCCATCGTTTGCACCATCAACCTCTTCTTCACTTCCTGCCTGGAATATTCCATAACAGGGCATCAGTCATATGTAAATTGTTGCCCTCTTTCCGGCGACTATACCGCCACCACTGAAAGTATCCCCCACACAGCTACATGCAGACTCATAAGCAAATAAAATGGAGGAAGCTGCAGGAGATGCGGTAGGAAATATACCCTAACGGGGCCTCAGTCGTATGAAAATTGCAGACCACTTTTCGGCGACTATACCGCCACCGCCGAGAGTATCCTCCGCCACGCTATGCGCGGGTGGAGGGGGGCTTAACTAGATGGCTGGGACTCACAAGCAAATAAAATGGAGGAAGCTGCAGGAAATGCGGTAGCTGCTGCTCGTGAGTCCCAGCCATCTAGTTCAGCCTCTCTCCCTCCCCCCTAACCACCCTCCGCGTGGCGCAGGGAAAACTCTCAACGGTGACTTTAACTCGGCGGAAGCTTTTCCACGGTATGTGGTGCAGTCGCCGGAAAGAGATCCACAATTTACTTACGACTGAGGCCCAATAAAAAATAAAGATTTACACTTTCAGCTGGTTTGTGAAGCACTGGTTATAACTAAGGTGTCCACGCGCATTGTGTACATTTGTTGTAACTTAGTTTTTCTGAATCTGAAGTTCACAACACAAACCATATTAGGCACAATCAGAAAGTCTTCCAAATAAAATCAGCAGCTTTTAGTGTCAGGCCCCACCATGAACTCAGCAGCTGGGCGAAAGAACTATATACCTTGAGTCAATATATGAAGAAAATGAAACATCTAACCATAGCTAGAAGCAAATAACTTGCTAAAAATACTCAACCCTAAAAATGTTCGACTGTAACAAGTAAAGATCTCTTTACACAACAGTGGTGCATCAGGCTTATGGGGCTAGATTTACATTTTTATAGACCAATCAGCCTTTGATGGGTGATGTGGTCCACATCATGCCGACCGCCTTTACTTTACAGGTATTTACCAGGTACCTATTTAAGGCTGGCAGGGAAAGTCATGTTTGAAAAAAAAAATAATCTGGCTCTATGCAGATTTAAACCCACAACCTTTGGATCAGCAGGTGAGCGTCTGGCTGCTACGCCACAGCGGCTCCCTAGCATCGAGCTCATCCCACATTTTAAATATGATTTAGAAACAACACGCCCATTCATTGTCATTACCAGAAATCAGAACACTTATCAAGGGAAAATACAAGGGATTGTGGACAGAACAAACTAATAGTAAACATCCACAAGACCCCATCAGCAGACTCTACGAACAGTACACTGCAGGCTCAACTATCACATGCATAAAATAAAGATTGTACAGTCCCCACAGTGAGCCTGTCAAACAGGACCCCAAACACCCCAGCACATTCTGCAGACCTGATCACTCTACTTGAAACTTCGAAAAGACACCTGGCCTCAAGAGCAGAGTGTGCAGAGCAAGCTATGGGGAACTATGCAGGACCTGCAGCTGACATGCGAGTTCATAGAGGCAACCCACCTGATAGTCTGATCTGAGCATACGAAACCGAACGCAAAGAAGAAGAAGAAGAAATATGATTTACTTATTTGCTGAGAATATTTACCCATAAATTTTCATTCTGAATTGAAGCCAGCACAGAAATCCAGTGGGGGTTAGACACATCTGACTGAGGCAATCCCTTTAACATCGATGGAGTGTTGATCTCAGAACCATGACCTTGAGAACTGATGCCACGGGAGTGGCCTGGGGCAGACAGTCTGTAGTTCCTCTGGGTGTCTTTTTTAGTTCTAGCATGACCCAGCTGGAAGGACAGGAGTTAAGAACAGGGATTAATCGATTAGTACCCAAAGAGAAAAATACACATAAGATATATTAATTTAAAAAAAATTATAGTTTGTTTGTAGTTTGAACAACGGATCAACATCTTGGCACATAGGTAGTAACCCAAAATTGCTCCGTTCTTCTTCTAACTCAAGCCTGAGACTGAAGAAGCTCAGCACAGTGCACAGGCTCTGTAACACCGGCGAGGATCAGGAAATACTTTGGGTGGAGTTTTAAGTCAAAATTTTGCACGGGCAGCGCCATTAGGCTGTTCTTTGCGATTTCCAACTGCTAAAGGATTTTTTACGTGTGCAACAAAGCGTACGGGTGTCCAATCTCACTACCCAGAGACCAGGGGGAATTACTTTAGGTCCAAGTTCATGTGAAAAATCCCAGCCCTTACCAGGGATTGAAGCCAGAACCTCCAGCACTCGAGGCAGACACCATGCCTCGAAACCACGCAGCCCCCTCTTATTATCCTAGGACCTAGCAAATGTGAGAGTTGAATACCTCTTTAAAATTTATTTGTGGGATTTTCGTTCCATCTTGTATCCCCCCAGTGGAGTAAGGCTTTCAATGTCCTTTGCTACCGATTGCAATTCGGCCAAAATCTTCCCCATTCTTTTTATCTAACAGCTGCTTCTAGTATGAGAGATTACCTTTATGTAACTATACGATCATTATATCTTCCTCTGTCTTTGCCCTTATAGGGGTTGTTGGGCCACTGTGTTGTGGTTTACAGCTAGGTTGACACATCTGCACCTTTTTGCGGTACACTGTGTTGTGGTTTACAGCTAGGTTGACATATCTGCATCTTTTTGCGGGACACTGTGTTGTGGTTTACAGCTAGGTGGACATATCTGCACCTTTTTGTGGGACACTGTGTTGTGGTTTACAGCTAGGTTGACATATCTGCACCCTTTTGCGGGACACTGTGTTATGGTTTACAGCTAGGTTGACACATCTGCACCTTTTTGCGGTACACTGTGTTGTGGTTTACAGCTAGGTTGACATATCTGCACCTTTTTGCAGGACACTGTGTTGTGGTTTACAGCTAGGTGGACATATCTGCACCTTTTTGCGGTACACTGTGTTGTGGTTTACAGCTAGGTTGACATATCTGCACCTTTTTGCGGTACACTGTGTTGTGGTTTACAGCTAGGTTGACATATCTGCATCTTTTTGCGGGACACTGTGTTGTGGTTTACAGCTAGGTGGACATATCTGCACCTTTTTGTGGGACACTGTGTTGTGGTTTACAGCTAGGTTGACATATCTGCACTTTTTTGCAGGACACTGTGTTGTGGTTTACAGCTAGGTTGACATATCTGCACCTTTTTGCAGGACACTGTGTTGTGGTTTACAGCTAGGTTGACATATCTGCACCTTTTTGCGGGACAGTGTTGTGGTTTACAGCTAGGTTGACATATCTGCACCTTTTTGCCTAACACATTCAATTTCACATGTATTTTCAACACACTTTTTTAAAGGGGGCAGTGAATCTATTCTCTTCCCGCCAAAATGGGGGCACCAGAACCCACAAGCAATCACTGTATGATAATACACATCAGAAAGATCATTTAGTCGGTGTCTAGGGCTTAGGCGTTGCAAACATGCTTCGTAACGCCAGGGTGCCGAGTTCGGTCCCTGCTGCGGATGATTTGTCCTGTGCTGGTTTCGACAGTGGTACCATTCAGAAGCAATGGCAAACTACTAAATGTAAAATTTGCCTAGAAAAACCACAACAGCCATTAAATGCTGGGGTAGGTACTGCAACGTCCTGTAAAGGATACGCAACCAAACAAAACAAAAAAGACCATTTAATTAACAATGCTGACACATAATTAAGGCTAACTGAAGCAACGGGCACAATTATTTGTCATGCTGTACCTGTCCTGATTCATTTTTACCCCAAACCCAAAGACCTCCTTCAGCATCAAAGGCGATGTTAAACTCGCCACCACTGGCCACTGAAATGATGTGTTGGTCATTGATGGATGTTAACATCTTGGGTACTCGCTAAAAAACAAACAACACACAACATGAGATGCAGCGCACAATCTCTATACAACAACAACAGTACATGTCATATTCTGTTCTCTCAAATAGTGGAAGCAATGGAAGAACAAATTTGCCTATTTGACAGTCATATGTATTCTCTTGGTCGTCTTTATCTTGCTATCCTTTTATCACAAATCTTAGTTTTTGTTTCATTACAGCCAGCACAATACTCACTTAATTTTCATTTCCTGGGGTTTGCTACCCTGTTTAGACTTCAGATTAGGTTCATAACTGTCAGAGGCCCTAACATTACCTTACAGTCAAATGGGGTTTCTAGAATTTTTACCTGGAAGGATTCTCATTCAAACAGTGACTTTTAGTGGGGGTTCAACTTCACTCACTCCCGGGGTATGCTAACTGATTATGCATGTGTGTGACTGTCAAGAATTATGCTACTGGCCCCAGTGAACTATTATGTTAACTGATGATATGTGGAGTTTCTGTGGTGCCTGTTCAACATTTATGCCTCATGCTCTGCAGCTTATGGGTTTATTTCATCTCTGCACTGTTCAGTTCATGGGGGACATTTTTACATAGATTCCTGAGGAGCTATGCTCTTACTTTGTTCAAGACTCTATGTTCTGCGGAATCGACAGAATAAAACCCAGTGCAAGGAAGTTGATTATCTTGACTTCAATAAACCTTTCTATATTTATTTAGCTCTTAATGTTGCTTTCTTTGTTTTCTATAGCTCCCTTGACTGGTGCTGATTTCAGAATTTTGTATTCCTTTAGGTCAGGGATATTCAACCGGCAGCCTGGGGAGGCCTAGCAAGTGGCCTACCGCTCACTGCCAGTTGTAGTGTATTAATGATCTTTCTATGTTGGGGCTCTGGCCTCTGGTCTGTGATGATGCCCATTTTCTAAACTGTAGCCTCTTGAGTAAACTCAGTTGAATATCCTGCTGTAGGTTAACATTGATAAGTTTTGCATACTTCTAAGGCTTCTTCATGGTGCTGCGGCCATTCTTACCTTTTTTTAATGGTTTTTCTGGTTATGAAATAAATGAGACTACATGGTTTTGAACAAAGGATCAACATCATGGCACACAGGTAGTAACCCATAAGTGCTCCAATCTTCTTCTAACTCAAGTCTGAGTCCGAAGAAGCTCAGCACAGTGCGCAGGCTAGCACTAGCTAGGATCTTAAAAAACTTTGGGTAGATTTTAAAATCCAAATTTTGCCAGGGAAGCGCTGTTATGCTACTCTTTTCGATTTCCAACTACCAAAGGATTTTTTAATTTGCGCAACAATGCACACGGGCGTCCAATCTCACTACCCAGAGACCAGGGGGAATAACTAGAAGTCCAAGTCCATGTGAAAAGATCTAAGCATGAGTCTACAAAAATATACCCTAAATAGAATGTAGTTTCTTTAATGGAATGAATACATAAGGAACACAACATCACAAAAGTGAGAGGAAGTATAAAAAGAAAGAAAGGAATCACATGTTACAAACCTCATCTTGTCTGGTGCCTGTGCCAAGCTGGCCTTCTAAATTTCTGCCCCAAACAAACAAACCTCCATCGTCTGTTAAAAGGATTGTATGGAGACTGCCACAACAGACCTGGAAATAAGAGCAGCTTACTCTGAAAGAACATAGTAACTTCTCGACCTCCCATAACGTTCAAGACAGATACAAGCAAAATCACCAGTGCATGAATTTCTTCTTCTTATTATTAAAGTCCATGCCATATGGCATTGGTAGTCACGTCTCTCCACAACCTTCTGTCTCGTGTACTTTTAATCACGGTCAACTCTATTTATAGGCCAACTAGGTCAACGGGAATTCCCGTTCTTGTGCAAGCCGAGGGGACCGTTCTGTTTTCACAGTTTTTATTGAGGAGATGTATGTATACACAGATTAAAATAGTTTCGTTAATTTGCAACATATTTTATAGAATTATATGTCATTTTGAAGGTAAAAAAGTGCGCTATTAAAATATAACTATGAAGGCTCTAACAGACAAACAAAAATGCTTTTGCTACAGTCAACATGAACATCAATAACAGGTATAAATAAACTGGATGTTATTCCAGCAAAAGTAAAGAAATATTAGTGCTAACTCTTTTATTCTGAGGGGATATTGCATTAGAGAACCAGGGGAGAGGGGGGGGGGGGGGGGGGCATTTGTACTTTATCAAATTTAGCACTTGAAAATACTGCTGTGAAACTTACACATATCTTACATAACATGAATATCAATGATTGATGGTTATTATTATTAGTAGTAGTAGATTGTTAGCAAATAATTAGTAAACAAGCAGTTTACTTGCTTAAAAAAGTTTAGGAAATTACAAACATTTTTTGTTATGAACAGTCAATATGAAATTGAAGTGTGCAATAATTGTTCACCTAGAGCAGCTTTCTTAACAGTACTATAGCACTACTAAATATTTATCCTCAAACAGCACAAACAGTTTTATCTTGTTGGATGAAATCAGTTCACTATAACATAATTTTTTGGTAAATGTTTAAATACACCACACATATTTTTTAATACTGCATACAACAACACGTATAGTATCATGAATGGTATATTATTTTAAAGGTAAGTGAAGCATATTAAAACAGACCACACAACTGCAAATATACATATATCAAACACAAAAATTCCCCATGTAAATATTGTGTCACGTAAAAAAAAAAAAAAATTTGAAAAGAAAAGAAAAAACTCGCCACCTCAACGAGCATGTAGTATGAGTTGACTCATTGTAGCTTTCTTCTAAATCGGAATGTGTTTGTCTAAGAGGCAAAAAACAGCAGTCTGCATACAATTAGGTCAAATCTGTATAACTTATGTGCATGCAACAAACAGTGTCTGGAACAAGACTAAAGCCCAGAAGTAGATAACAACCAGAAATTTCTGCCTGAGTTTACAGCCAGAGATCGTAAAGCATAAGATGATTCACAAAAATGAACACAAATGGTTTAGGATTAATATTAGTACACTGCTTCACCATATAATTATACTCTAAGTTAATAATTAGTAAAGAGGCAAGTAACTTTCTGTGAGAGGTTAGTTAGTAAATTATGAAGATGTTTTTTTTCCTCACTTATCCAGAGACTGCTCTAAATAATCTTGATATAGTGTATCCACAATGAAGGTGCAGCACTTATAATGCGTATGCATAGTCAGTATGAAAGCCATAGTTTTTCTTCTAGAGCAATTTTCATAATTAATCATTAATATTTTAAATATTTCTTCTCTGTACTTTATACAAGTCACGATGTACACAGACATACATGTATGTTTTTAGATGAGAGAGGGCAAAAATCAGTGTCTACCGAAGAAATTTAATTTAGATTTGTCAAGTTTCCTATTGTGATAGGAAATCAGTTCTTTTTCATTGTGAATTTGTGGTTAATTGTTTAAAAATACATGATACAGTGGAGATACAGTTGCTCCAGGTGTGAACAGTTTGAGGTAGATTCTGCGTACAAAACTTCTGCTGGTGCAGTACAGTAGTCTGAGGTAGATGCTACATGCAAAACCTCTGCTGGTGCAGTACAGTAGTCTGAGGTGGATGCTACATGCAAAACTTCTGCCGGTACAGTTCACTCTGAGGTAGATGTTACATGCAAAATTTCTGCTGGTGCAGTACAGTCTGAGGTAGATGCTGCATGCAAAACTTCTGCTGGTGCAGTACAGTCTGAGGTAGATGCTGCATGCAAAACTTTTGCTGGTGCAGTACAGTAGTCTGAGGTGGATGCTACATGCAAAACTTCTGCTGGTACAGTACAGCCTGAGGTAGATGTTACATGCAAAACTTCTGCTGGTGCAGTACAGTCTGAGGTAGATGCTGCATGCAAAACTTATGCTGGTACAGTACAGCCTGAGGTGGATGCTGCATGCAAAACTTCTGCTGGTACAGTACAGCCTGTGGTGGATGCTGCCTGCAAAACTTCTGCTGGTACAGTACAGCCTGAGGTGGATGCTGCATGCAAAACTTCTGCTGGTACAGTACAGTAGTCTGAGGTAGATGCTGCATGCAAAACTTCTGCTGGTACAGTACAGCCTGAGGTAGATGCTGCATGCAAAACTTCTGCTGGTGCAGTACAGTCTGAGGTAGATGCTGCATGCAAAACTTCTGCTGGTGCAGCACAGTCTGAGGTGGATGCTACATGCAAAACTTCTGCTGGTGCAGTACAGTCTGAGGTAGATGCTGCATGCAAAACTTCTGCTAGTGCAGCACAGTCTGAGGTGGATGCTACATGCAAAACTTCTGCTGGTGCAGTACAGTCTGAGGTAGATGCTGCATGCAAAACTTCTGCTGGTGCAGCACAGTCTGAGGTGGATGCTACATGCAAAACCTCTGCTGGTGCAGTACAGTTTGAGGTGGATGCTGCATGCAAAACTTCTGCTGGTACAGTACAGTCTGAGGTAGATGCTGCATGCAAAACTTCTGCTGCTGCAGTACAGCCTGAGGTAGAGGCTGCATGCAAAACTTCTGCTAAGACAGTACAGTAGTCTGAGGTAGATGCTGCATGCAAAACTTCTGCTGGTACAGTACAGTCTGAGGTAGATGCTGCATGCAAAACTTCTCCCGGTTAAATACAGTTTGAGGTGGATGCTGCATGCAAAACCTCTGCTGGTGCAGTACAGTTTGAGGTGGATGCTGCATGCAAAACTTCTGCTGGTACAGTACAGTCTGAGGTAGATGCTGCATGCAAAACTTCTGCTGCTGCAGTACAGTCTGAGGTAGAGGCTGCATGCAAAACTTCTGCTAAGACAGTACAGTAGTCTGAGGTAGATGCTGCATGCAAAACTTCTGCTGGTACAGTACAGTCTGAGGTAGATGCTGCATGCAAAACTTCTCCCGGTTAAATACAGTTTGAGGTGGATGCTGCATGCAAAACTTCTGAATGCCTGGAATTTTTTATGCAGGTACAGTTGGACTTGAGAAAATTGTTGTAAACTTTGCGGTTAACAAAGTAGTTGTCTACAATTACTGCTAAAACAGTAAAGCCACACTCTTGAACAATGTTGATTATCTGAAGCAATTTCATATCCTTGTTGCTGAAAATGTGTTGAGTTTTCATGCAGGCTTCTAATAAATCACTGACGCTGTTCGGAGATGTAGGAGGGTCAGTCTCGTTGTAATGAATCTGTAGATTTTCTAGTTGTGACCATCTTTCCAATTTACTTTTAGTAATAATAATCTAGTCAAGATCTTCACAATCAAAACGTTTATTTTCAAGATAAACTTCTACACACGTCTGATAAAACTTATACACTAACAAATATTGATGGTGCAATGTCTGCTTTCACTGATTGTGCACAAATGATAAGTCGGCTGGCTGATCAGGAAACACAAACAGACACGTTTGATTTTAAATAGGATGCATTCTGGGAAACTCATGTTCAACATCAAATTTATCTAATATTTATCAGATACAGTCCTATCACAGGGATGAAAATTATGACAAGGACATACCACGTTGTGTATTTAACCGGAATATTCTTTACGTGGTATGCACTTTTTCTATTTCTCCCTCAAATCAGAATCACTTAGAAATTTAAAGAAGGAGAAGGAGAAGAATGTGGAGGAGGAGGAGGAGGAGAAGAAGAGGCAACAGTGCAAATTAACATTCATGTTGTATGAGGCAATTAAGTAGAAATGGTTGTCTCATTCCACAGGTAACTTCAGTTGTTGAGTGGAAACAAATCCACAAAGAACTTGGCATGAGTTTTAAAAGTGGCCAAACAACTTCACTCTCTGCCTTTCGACGCACAGTCTTGTGCGAACTGTCTCTCTAATGCCAGCAATCATGACCATGTCAACTTCTTGTGTCGCTGGTGACCTTTCAGGGCTAGCACATTTTGCTGGTGGTTATTTTCTGTTCCTATGATCTAGTGACTGTCAGTTTCTGGCACTGATAGAACAAAGTGTAGATAAAGATGCTATTAATCATTTGCTGTTTTTGCTGGAAGGCATCTGTCGTTAGACAAATATTATCATATTTAAGTCTGCTGAGAAACCTCGACCCGGCTGCTTCAAGATACCAGCTAAGTGGTTTTGTGTATTAGTGTAGTATTGTTTGATTTGTATGTGCTAATGAAGGCTCCATAGGCCCAACGCTCACACTTTGTATTTGTTATACTGTAAAGCTTGCTAATATACTTTTTTATATTTTTTCTTAACATATGTAAGTTCTGCATACAAACATGACTGAAATTTACTTTTGTAATCTTGCCATGGACGTAGGTTGTGTCAACCTCTGCAGGATGAAGGAATGAAGTCTGCTCTGGAACATACATCCCAGCATGTTTTGAGCCCCTTAAGGATGAGGCCACTTGCCTTAAATTGTGTGGATGTAGGCCCCAAAGGAACACTTTGTTATTTGCAGACACAGCAACCTGAAACACAATTTTGAAATAATTCAAATTAACCAACATATTGAGTAACCAAACCAACATATTCAGTAACCAAACCAACATATTCAAAACAGGATTAGACTGGATTAGCAAAAAATGCTAAAAGAGGAATTACTTATGAATACATGAAATATTATGGCCTATTCCAGGGCTATTCAACTGTGGGCCTGCAGGCCAAAACTGGTCTACAGACGACTAGCAAGTGGCCCGCGGATCATTACTAACCACTTTGTATTAATTATATTTTGTTTTGTTAGGGCTCAGGCATCTGGCTCCATATTCAACATTCTGGCCCCGAGTAAACTTATATGAACAGTGCTGGCCTATTTGGTGAATTCAGTTTAAAAGAAAAAAAATTTTGCTGAACATTTCACCCCCAGAAACTTTAAAAAAAAACCAGAACTCAGGATTGTGTAACACACAAATGTGCCAATTTAGTGCCCTCTAAGGCTGAAAGGGTTACATTTTAAAGTAAGGGACTCTTTTCCACGCCTACACTGTGTGTGGGGGTGGAGTTGAGTCCTCTTGCACCTACCTCGATGGCCAAGAGTTTTACTGTCTGCTTAGCACTGTATAGAGGAAATGTTGGGTGGGTGGTTGTATGCCACTTGGCCATGTTGGTGCCAGACGGTAACATCTTATGACAAAGCTCAGCTGCAGCGGGGCCATTCGCCAGATCTCACTCTATGTAAGTTATCGTGGCAAGGCATTCTCGAGGCTGATCCGCTGGCCTTGCTGTGACTGCTGAGTGGCTTTTTAGACCCAAATCTCATTTTCGAAGACCCTGATCTGCTGTATTACAATGTCTCTGCGTTCTTTGAGCAAAGCTTTAGACCACGGCATGACTTTCCCTTGCCCTAAGCTGTGTTGGTCGGTTTGTGTGTAACCCATGATTTCCCTTAATTTCAATGTTTTCTGAGCAGATTCTATCACATCTTCGACCTTCCATTTCATACATGTCTTTACAGTGGGCTAGACAGCGGCCACTGTGGTGTCTGAAGACTCATGCAACATCACAGTGGGTCTTATCTTGCCAACTTTAAACTCTTCGGTTATTGATTTGAATGGAAGCACCAGCTTAGCCTGTTTACAATATAAAGCCATGTCGGTCAGACCGCGTTCTGAGCGACTTCCTCATGGTGGTGTTGATTTTCCGCTCCATCACCTTCGCTGCATTCGTGCTAACCTTGTACACTAGCAGCGGCCGCAGGAGATATGGAATCAACATGAAATGGAGACATGACACCTTGAACTTCCCGATCAGCCTGCACTGATCGATAGCAAGCAGGCCTGTTGACAGTGACTCATGTATACGGCAGACTTATATTTTATCAGATAACTTCGAATCTTACACCCCATTGCTATAACAATCATACACCCCATTGCTATAACAATCATACACCCCATTGCTATAACAATCATACACCCCATTGCTATAACAATCATACACCCCATTGCTATCCAAACCTGGAGCTCCGCCCACCTCATAGTAAACGTGGGGGTAGAGAAGCATATGGCAAACTTTGAGAAATATTGCTCCATCCTTTTGGTGATCTGTGTCGGTATGTGCAACATGCGAAGGGCCTGCCACAACAACTTATGGAATATAGCCCCACAGGCGTTGCCGAGGTCCAATTACATCCAATGCAATTCTGTTCTCTCAGCCTTAGCTCTCTGAATGGACTCCCCGATGTTGTTTCTCTTAGGCTGCAATGATTTTCACATGTTATTCAAAATGTTTTTAGCAATTTCTATTTTCTCTTATGATTTCTATTTAACTTTTGCCATCACCTGTTATTACATGTCCAAGTTTGAGAAAAAAATATAGAGAGAGAGAGAGAGAGAGGGAGAGCACACATGCGCGCACACACACATATATTTATATATATATGAAACTGAAACTAAGATTACCAGATTACCAGATATTTAGGCTATCCTCAGAACTTCGGGCACTAAAGATGGCGGCCGCAAAATATCCTTTCGAGCCCGCCTCTTTAGTGCCAAAGGTTAGGAGGATAGCCGATATTTATATATAAAACAGGATAAAGGTTAAATGGTACAAGCAGTTATAGGCAATGAATAGTGGCCTAAAAGTCATAATTGTTTAGATTTTTTCTATTATTTTTCCACTTTCAATTAGATAGACTATTATATTTGACACATTCAGAAATAACTTACAGAATGAAAATACTTAGTGCCGATAGCCACAATTTGTCCTTCTGACAGATTGACCTTCTGTGGCACTGACGATTTACTGTTGGTCCCCAAACCAAGCTGCCCAAAGTAACCACAACCAAATGTCCAGACATCTCCCTAAATGAAAACAACAGATGTAGATTTAGACAACATATTTTCACGAAATGTTACACATACTGTACTATCTAATCACATATTTTTAGCACTAGGTTAGTTGCGTATCTTTTACAGGACATTGCAGAACCAACCCCAACAGTCCCTGGCTGTTGTGTGGTTTTTCTAGGCAGTAGTTTGCCATTTCTTTCTGGATGGTCGGCTTTCTTGATACCACTGTCGAAACCAACGCAAGGCGCATGGCCCACAGCTGGGATCGAACCCGGCATCCCGGCATTACGAAATTGTTAGCACTACAGTATAATAATTGCAGCACATTATCTAACAATAGTAAAAGCATTATGTTTCTTTCAGTATAACTAATAACATAGATATAGGTTTATGTGTCATATTGTCATGTGATTGACTGGTAGTTTTCCGTCTTTCCAGATGATAGTGTTATATTGCATTATGAGGAGGCATGGGACTCACAGCCTATGGCGATGGTGAGTGTGACTAGCAAGAGCTATGTGAGCCTTCAAAGACTGAGCACTGAGTCAACTGCTGTAAAGCCAGCTTATTCCAATACTTCAGTAACTGTGATCTGGTCTTGCCAAGTATTCTTCATAGATTTCACATGTTTAATATGTTTAGCTGTTGCTCCTGGTATGCCAAGGGGCCAAAAAAATAAAATGCTAACCTGCACAGTCTGTGGCAATTGCACCAGCCATTCGGCCCTAAATTCTTATCCTCTGTGTACTCTGCGTACCCATGTGGGACGAATTTTTCAATATTTTGATGCCCCACCCTGGTTGTTGCAGGGGCCCTAATATAACCAGCCTATGGGTTGAACAGGCTTTCTGGGACCTCTTCATGGGTGATCCTCATCTGAATGGTGGCATTTTGTGTCACCAGGATGTTTATCGCTCAGTATGATGTCTTGGTGGGGTAAAATATCTGTCAGTCAGTCAGTCTCTGTTGTACATCCCCTACCCCTAAAAAAAAGTGGAAAATAGTTATAAGTACCAGTGTATATTTAAAATTTCATCTTTACACCCCTGTGACACTAGGCATAATGAAATTACCTATTCCTTTATGTAGAATGAAAACAGAACAACCAATAATGTGTCAAAATGGAACTCACCAATTCAGTGAGGACTAAAGTGTGAGCATAGCCCGCTGACAACTTGACCACTGCCACATTCATCAGGTGGTGGACATGTGTGGGTATCAGGCAGTCCTCGGGGTGACCATGCCCCAGCTGACCATGCACACCCCATCCCCATGAGTAAACCCTAGCAAGAAGTACAAGACAATTGATAAAGCATTTATTTAAGTTTTCACTTCTTCTTCTTCTTTGTCTCTAGTCCACCCTGTGTGAGGCGCTACTGTAGGGAAAACAAGAACAGTCCCACTGCCTACCTAAAAGCATGTTGTAAGAGTCGACTAATTGAAAGCTCCCTTCGAAGTCTGAGTGCATTTGCCTGAGAGACAAGGAAATAGCAGTCTGCATACAAAGGACTCATATTTGTTAAACAGATGTGCACACAACACTAAGGTTCTGAAACAGGACTACAGTCCAGAAGTGGACTAACAGCCAAAACTTTTTGCTGGAGTTTACAACTGGTAAACGCAAAGAAGACGAAAAAGTCTCTTGTCCTGTTCCGCATTTCAGCGGCAGGTTTTCAAGAGGTGTCAAGTGCAAGCCTTTGCATGTGCTATGTAGATGCCAGCATTTGTGGCCTCAGATATTCCAGCTATGCATCGCATGCGTGGTCAACCTCTCAATCTGCTTCCATTATGTCTAAGTGACTGGGCTCCCTGTGGTGCACTATCTGATTGTTTTGACACATGTTCAAACCATTTGATCTGTTGTCTCTTGGTATAGTTTAGTACTGGCTCTATCCCAACTTCTTTCCTGATATTGTGACTTCTGCTCCTGGCTCTTCTGATTACATTTAGGATTCATCATAGACATTTCATATCTGTGTTTTCAATTTTTTCTGGGTTTTTCTTTGGGTTACTGTTTATGTTTGGCACTGGTAACAGAATGTTAGTAAAAAAATATTTAAGGTTCTAGTTTTCTTAAAAAATATTAAGAAGACAAAGGGCAGGGTAACAGGAAGAATTCAAATATTTCAATAATATCTACAGAAGTTCAAAACCTCAAACAAATGTTATTTTTTCCTATGACTAAAGGATAACAGATAATGCATATTCAAAGAATAAATTCACAATGAAAATTGCAAAAACAAAATAATTTTTAGATATCTGCAAAATCAACAGACTTTTACACAGCTCATAGTGTTGCAACATGCACTCAAGTAACAATAAAACTGTACTTTCGGTGCTAATAACATTTTGGCCAGCAACTAGAGAGTGACAACCATTCATGCCTGGATGGGTCGCAGGGTCTCTTCTATGTTGTGGGGGGTGTCATGTGTTCCTTATTCTCTCTTTTCTCGTGTTGTCACCACTCCTGTGTGATTATTTTCATGTTCTGCTACTTGCACGTTGGTTCAAGACTATAGAAACTGATGTTTTTCTATTTCTACATTCCTTGTCAGTGGCTTTTTTTTTTTGGGGTGGGGGGGGGGGGGGGAGAGGAGAAAAAGCCACCTGCCAATGAACGTAGAAATACAAAAACATCCCAGTTTCGATACTCACAAACCATCGCACCTGCAGCGCTCCCCCATGCAGTACTTCTTACTTGTACACAGGTGCCTGCTGCCTCAAAAAAAAACTCTCGATAACACTACCTCCCAGAAACATATACGGTGAGCCAATGCTGCCCGAAGCACTATCATTTAACAACCTCTTCCCACCCACACAACATAGGAGAGGCCCTGCGACCTGATGAGGCATGAATGGGAAGGTAAGTCTCTCTCTTTTTGGCGGACCAAAATGTTACTACTACTGCTGTACTTTCAGTCTACATATAGAGGAAAAATGTCACAGAAGACCATAACCAGAAGCAAATAATATGCCATGAATTTAACGAACAGTCTGCCTATCAGCTATATTGAACCAGAAGCCTCTGAATAATTGACAGTGATTTTGTGTAGCATGTTCATAAAGTCTGATATGATAATATCCTGTGTAACTGTTTGCTTCTCATGCAAGTAACTGAAACAACTTCCCCCCACCCCCCACCCCGCCCCCAAATCTTTTTTATATGCCAGACATGCATACAGCATGAAATTCAAGACTTCTTTCTCTACTAACCTACTGCCCCTCAATGAGGGGACGAAGTAAACATCAAGAAGGCCGACTTTACTACTTAGGACATTACCTGATACTATTTTAGGGGTTTCCATGCAAATGCTGCTTAGTTTTCAATTCAAAAAAAAAAAAACACAAGCTCATAATATTGTCATCATTAAGTGCCTTGCCAGCTGGCGTAGGTGTTCATGCATCTCCACAGATCTCGGCCTTTGGTGTTCTGGATCAATTCCACTGATGATATTCCTCCATGTCACTGTCTTAAGCCATTCACAATTATTTCTTTTGGTCTCTGCCTCTTTTACCAGTGAATTTTTTTAGTTGTCACAATATTTCCCAGTGCCCCTTTTCTCTCACATGATCAAAGAACTTTGTCTCCTTCTCATTCTTGTATATAATGTCCTACTTTCATTAGCCATTTCCAGGCATTCATTCTTAGTTATTCTGGCAGTCCTAGGTATTCTCAACATTCTTCTCAAGAATTACATTTTAGTTGTCTTCAAACTCTTCTTAATTTGTTTGCTCACATTACAGGACTCAGTGCCATACAACAGAACAGTCTGGATATAACATTCAAGTACTCGTTTTTATTTAAATGTTTAATGACAGTGATTTATTTTAAAAGATACTTATCATCTTCTGAAATGTTACCTTTGCCCTGCCAATTCTGCTCTTATCCTAATTTCTGATACACATGCTCATAATATAATGTCTTAAAAACAAAAAACAACATGAATGTAGACCAGACAGAATGCAAACAGTGGTTAGAGCCAAAAGTTATCTAACAAATCTTCTTCTTCTTCGCGTTCACCAGCTGTACACTCTGGCGGAAAGTTCTGGTTATTCGTCCACTCCTGGACTGCAGTCCTGCTCCAGAACCTAAGTGTTGAGTGTGCATCAGTTTTACAGATCTGATTCACTTGAATGCAGACTGTAGGTTCCTTGCCTCTCAGGCAGATGCACTCTGACTTTAAAGGAAGCTCCCAATTAGTCAACTTTTATGACATGCTTTTGAGTAGGCAGTGGGTCTATTCTTGTTTTCCCCACAATGGGGCCCCGGAACTCACACGGGGAATCTAACAAATGATGGCAATGAATGTAAACTTACTGATTATCTGTAGTAAGTGCTAAAGAATGGTAATGTCCACACTCAACTGCCACTACAGTTTCTGACTGCAGAGTTTCAAGCAACATTGGCCTCCTATAAATGTGACGAGTTCCAACACCAACCTGGCCATATTTGGAGCCACCCCATCCATACACCTGATGAAAACAAGCAGTTTTTAAAACAAGACATTCTTCAGCTTTTTCAGGCAATCATTGTCATCAATCAGCGGGTCCTTTACAGAATGCTGCTCTCACCACGGCACACCTGAAAATCTCTCTTTTTCTAGCCAAACCTCCAGCCCTATTTGCTTTCATAGCCAATGCATTTTCAATGTTCTGTTTTCACCCTCGCAGAAACTGTACTCGCCATTACCATTCTCTCTAGACCACCATAACATGTAACATTTTCAGGTAATGCTTACATAATATCTTGACTATTTTGAATACAAAATGAAACGCGCTGAACTGCAGTAAAACTACAAATATAAAGATTTTTGATATCCACACATGCTACTTTTTGCGATAAGGCCAAATCGCCAGATACTACTGCCAGCAGGAGACGTTGCTAGTCTAATTCATAAACAAATCTTCTGGTCTAGGGTTCTCAACAGTTCGCAGTAATTTTGCATGCTCAGCTAACTAGAACACCCCAACACATGAGTTGAGCTGAATAAAGAACTGACATCATAGCACTTGGGGCATTCCCATGTGTGCTCCATTCTATCTTCAGCAGTTAGCACAGAGCTCCAATACTAATGGTAGTGGTTGTAATCTGGTGATATGTCTGTCTTGTCTTTCCTCTGAATGTAGTGAACCAGCCAGACCTTCTTGTTACACCCAGGTGCATCATTCTCTCCAGGCCATTATAATCTTGTTTCTCTTCTGACTTCGTTACTTGTTCCTAAAGGGCTTTGAAAACATCTGCTTAGTCATGTATCTATTCACCACCCAGTGGTGCAGATCAAGCCAATCTGTCTGCCTGTTCATTATTTATCACGCCGGCATGCCCTGAGAAAAGATCCAAAGTATGCTCACTACCAGTGACCCTCCCAGTGAAGCTCGCCACTCTGCTCAAAGCATCCTTGTCTTCCCCTTTTTTAGCAAGCTTTCAGTTAGAATCACGATATGTGTATTCATCTTCTTTTCTAGCCATCAGAAAGCTGCAGTGACCACCTCCATTCTCATGTTAGGTGTTGTAGTATCGTATACTAGGCTGTCCTGCACTAAAGATCAACTTTTATACATCCACCTCTGCACTCCCAAAACATGAATAACGGACATTTAAGCCTAATCAACAATTTAACAGGACTTTTGCTTAAGAAACGTTTGAACCAATGTTTGTCATATCGTAGAATCTTCAGATAGCAGGTTTCACTCATGTTCAAATTAGTTTTTTAAGGGATGTTATCACTCATGCATTGAGGGCAGGCTGATGAGTCTGAGGATTTCTGGACACTGCATGAGTCAGGGCCAGCAACTCTGAGATCCCCTGCCAGCTCGGTTTAAACTGATAGCCACATTTCTCCCAGATTTACGGTACCTATCATGAAATCAAGGCCAAAGGGTTGCAATATCCACAGTACCGAGCCAAAGGGTTAAGAACTCATGGTTTCTGGATATTTAAAAAAAAATTTTTATAACAAAAAAAAATCTGTAGCACACAACAAGGATGTGTGGCAGAAGTCTTGCATGAGGATCCTTAAAACCTGAACAGAGCCAGCTGACACCTGAGGTAAGCTACTGAGTATCTCCTTATAAACATCACAACAGCGTTAACATGATCTCACACATATGACCAAAATCCTGTGCTACCAAAACATGCACAGCAAGCTATTATCTATTATATGTATAAAACAAGCGTGTTAACAACTCACCCCTTGCTGTGTGAGGGCCAAAGTGTGCTCATTTCCACAAGCTACTGCATCCACTTTCAGCTGCAACATGTGCAGAGTTTCAACTCGCATTGGTGGGCAGACACTCTGAGATAACTCACCATGACCAAGTCTTTCAATGGAAAAATACAAAAACCAAAATTATGACACTCCACCTCCTCTAATAATTTCAACAACAAAAAAACCAAATATTCACAAATAAAGAGATACAAAATATTCACACATAAAGAGATAAACAACTCATTAAAATAAGAACTGTGCAATGTTAAATTTACTCTTCCAGCTGCAATCTATTTGGCTGCAGACCTGCTTGTGTTGGTTTTGGTGGTTCAGTAAAAATGGCAAACTAGTAAATGTAAAATTGCCTAGTAAAATCACAAAAAGCCAAAAAATGCTGAGTTGGTTCTGCAAACTTCTGAAATGGAAACAACTAAATGGGTGATCCATTTGCCGATGTGAAGAAGGCCTTTATCAAACCTCAAATTTAAGTAATGATTTGACAGATAAACTTTCAGTTCTCATTTAATAACCAAATTTCATATTTGATTCCAGCTAATTCTATCTGATACCTTTATGTTGTGATCTATACAATTTATCTGAGCAGTTTAATTCAAGCACACAAAAACATGTAATGCTTTTTTGTTCTGTTTTGAACATGTAAACAAACATTTATAGACACCTATTTCTTCTTCATTTGTTCATTCTCTGTCAGTGGTTTTAGTATATCTAGCAAAAGCTAAGCAAAGGACCCATTTCCACACATTTCACTAGTATATGGCATCTAGGGCTAGACCTATATTTTATGGACCAATTGGCACTCAGTGGGTGATATGGTCAGCAAAATACATGCGCTTTTACTTCCTAGGACTGAACTTGGTACCCAATCAAGGCTGGGTCGACCTGGGAGCCAAAGTCGTTTTTGTAAAAAGCCCGGCTCCAGATCCGAACTCATGACCTTGTATAGTAACTATATCAAAAGCAAAAGCCATGAAGAATATCTACATACTCATCAAGATAAAAGTCTACAACATAAATCACTGTGCATATATATACAAGGAGAAATACTGACATCTTGAAAGATCTGAACATCGAGGAAGATTGGCTAATAAACAGCATCCTGTCTTGGGAAGCTGAAATATTTTGGTCATATCAAGCGCCACAACAGATTGTAAAAAATAATAGCAGAAGGCATGGTACCGGGAAGGAGGGGCAGGGGCCGACCAACACAAACATGGGCATAGGATATAAGTGACTCCTTGAGTATGAGAGTACATGAGGCGGAAGAGCTGGTAAGAGACCAAGTTTCTTTCAGGCAGACCTTGATGAGAACAACGTTCTGCAAAGGACCTGCTATATGATTATGATATATACACATATAAATAACAAATAAAGGATCTTTTCTATGCTATTGGAACACTGGGCATATGATGCTAGACCCAAAATTTGCAAATTAATCGACAATGGGTGCGTAATGTAGTCAACATCAAACAGTTCATTTTTACGTCCCATGATATCTATGGGTACCCATTTAAAGCTAGATCCTTAGATCTATTATTAAAAACATCATCACGTTCTTCAGGCCAACAAGTTAATATCTAGCAACTGAGCTCAAACAGCTCCCGCATACACTTCTTCTGTATTGACCATTAAAACAGTAGTTGTGGTTTACAGCTAGGTGGCGATATCTGTGCCTTTCAGCCTGACATATTTTATTTCAGCAAATCCCTAGTTAATTGCTTTTTATGAAATGCTTGCTAGGGGTTCAGTGGGTCTATACACCCTCCTCCCCCAAACGGGGCCCCAGAACCCACACGGAATAGGCACATTAAAACAATGATTGTTTATATGATACTAACCGCCCTTGCTGGGATCTACCCCAGGTGTATAAATCTCCATTTCTGACAACAGCAGAATGTTTAGGACCACAAGAGACAGGCTGGAACTGTACTGACAGCTTTCTGTGCACATCCCCACTTGGCTGGTCCCTGCTCTGTGATCAAACAAAAATAACAAAACAAGTCACAATTAAACTAAACTTCTATAAGAGGTGAATTGAAACCTGTATCTCATCATATTTGGTAGAGATCACATGTCACAACAGGATATCTATTTGTGGAGGAACATAAAAGTGTTCATTTCATAGATCACTCTGCAACTGTAAAATCCAACAGGTATTGTTTATTTTCCAAAAGGTTAATACCTTCCAGAACATAAACTCTGCAGACATTGTCCTCAGCTTATCCCAAAAATAGATGTTCCTTGCTGGAGCCTTTTTTGCCATTTCTTCCACTAGCTGTTCATCGAGGATGAAGGCAATGCCTCTGCTTAATCTGAGGGGCATTTGTGAGACAGTAATCAATTTTATTGCCACGACAAACAGTTGAGTTAAGTTGAGTCAAGAATTCACATCACAGCACTTGGGGAATTCCCATGTGTGCTCCGTCCTCATCTACAGCAGTCAACGCAGAGTTCTAATACTGATGGTACCGGTCACAATCTGGTGACAAAGAGGTAAAACCAAACAAATCTCACTGCATTACCTTTATAGGCAATATCTCAAGTGCATCCAAGAACAATATGCACAACATCCTTCTACACCTTGTGAGAACTTTCCATTTAGGTCGTAATGAATATACTGATTAGTTATGCCATACTGAAACATAGTACCAGTCCCTGGTATAGCATAAGGAGAGGTTGTTGCTCAAAGTCTGCTGCTTCTAAAACATTGAGAATTTTACAGGCTTTGGCCATAATGTTGCCGTGGATCAGAAGGTCGTGGGTTCGCTCCCTGGAGGAACCAGACTTTTTTCAAAAATGACTTTGGCTCTTAGGTCGACCCAGCCTTGAGTGGGTACCGGGTGCAATCCCAGGAAGTAGATGCGGCTGGCGTGATGCTGACCACATCACCCATCTTGTGCTGATTAGTCTATACAAATATAGGTCTAGCCCTATATGCCCTATACGCCTAAAGGCGTGGAAAAGGGTCCTTTACTTTACTTAGCTATAATGTGGTTAACACTGTGAGAGAATACCTTGGTCAAACCTCAAACTTGGGTAATGCATCGACGCTGTTCTTTCAATTCTCATTTAATGACCACATGTTATATTTTATTCTCACACACACAAAAAACATTTTAT
The DNA here is from genome assembly GCA_905116865.2 of Candidula unifasciata. NCBI lineage: Eukaryota > Metazoa > Mollusca > Gastropoda > Stylommatophora > Geomitridae > Candidula > Candidula unifasciata. The sequence continues at coordinate 311,985 of CAJHNH020001452.1, forward strand.
AACAAATGTTCTCATTTGTTTTGTACTAAACATATAATGAAATATTTATAGAAACCGGTTTCTTCTTCTTTTGTTCATTCACCACCTGTGGATATCAGCTCAGGCCACAGGCCTCTAATACTACTGTGGTGCAACACAGCTCCTCTGATCTCTACAGCATCGTTTTCACTGGAATACTAAGTGGCCAGATTTTAGAGCTTTCTACTGCATGTGGAAGGCTTGTCCTCAAAGGCAAAGTTCCTCCTGGAATTTCCTGTATATTTGGCTGCAGAATCTGTTGCATCCAGTTCACAAACTAAATACAACAGTCTGTTGCTTGCATGAGAAATCCATTTTATAACATTATAACTTCTGATCTATTTTACAGTGAAAAGACTTCACAGCTGAAATACATAACTGAAGCAAATAAAACATACAAACCATTTCTCTCACACTGTCTGCTGGACTGGAAACAATGGAGGAAAAATTCAATGCAGGTAGTTTATAAGTAGGTGATTGGCGCCGACAATGATTGAGATGTAGAACAACAAGCAGGAAAAATTTTATCAACGATTCTGCATTCAATTCTCTTTGGTCCTATGGAATCAAAACAAATACTTTATTCATATATATATATATATATATATATATATATATATATATATATATATATATATATATATATATATATATATATATATATATATATATATATATATATATATATATATATATATATATATATATATATATGTATATATGTGTGTGTGAATATATATATATATATATATATATATATATATATATATATATATATATATATATATATATATATATATATATATATATATATATATATATATATATATATCTGTCATGTATTTCAAAATCTGTAATATGATTTAATTTGATTTGATTCAAGAACCGACATCACAGCACTCAGGGCATTTCCCTAAGTGCTTCATCCCCATCTTCAGCAGCCAGCGAAGAGTTCCGATACTCCCAACTGCATCAATCTCACCACACTAAGGTGATCAATCTGCTCCTCCGAACTGTACAAGCTCTCCCACAAGGCACTAACCACATCTGCCTTATCATGCACCAGTATTCCACCAAGCTGTGCAGAGCCAGCCAGTCTGTTTGCCTGTTCATTTCCCACTCTGCACGAAGCATGCCTGTCCTGATCTTCCTCAGCATGCTTTCTGAGTCAGTTACAATCATGATGTGTGTGTGTTGTGTTCTCTAGCCAGCGGAAAGCTGCAGTGACCGCCTCCACCTCCATTCTTAAGCTGGATGTTGTGGTATCATATGCTAGGCTCTCCTGCACCAAAAGTCGACCATTAACTTTTGCTAAGACACCCCAAGCACTTCTTTTGCCTCTGAACCGTCTGTGTAAATGATCAAATCTTCTAAGCGAGCATTATCTTGAATTAATTGCTGAATTTCCACCGCTGTGGCACCTGTTGGCCAGTCTCTGTATTCCCCGCTCAGTGTGATTATGAACCTACACAAGTCTGACTGTTCAGGTGGCACTTTGACCCACTCCTCTCCTCGTCTAATGTTCTCAAGGATGCAAACCTGTAATCTGTGACAAAATCTGGTTAGTGATCTTAACTTATATTTGAGGTAAAGTTTATATTACGAGCATTCCGAAAAATCATGCCTTTTTGCGGGTTAGGTCTTATTTTTGGGGAAACACTGTAGACTAAACTGTTTCTTTTAGCAGAAAATATTAACATTCTTGGCACAATACTGAAAACGGATGATATAAACATTAATTTGCATAGGCACCAGGGCATAACATTTTGGGAAGAACAAATTGGGAACACCTTGTTGAAAAAAAAAATGGTGTCCCCTCCAAGCTGCTGTCTAAAGGTTTACCATACCATCCTAAGATAAACAAATCTCAATCTGGGCGGCAGACTAACAAAGTAGATTCCAGATATGCTTTTCAACCTCCAAAGAAGTTATACGTACGGCACCCCAAATGGCTACAGCATCTGGATGTAACCTGTAGTCCAATCTGGATAAGGACCAAGGACATACAGCACTCTGTTGGCAATTATATGCTGGGTTATATGTCCTTAAGTGAACACGCCCATAAAATGTCATCCATGACTTTTATCTTTTTAACTAGTGCTTTTTTCCTTAACCTCACAGTGCATTCGATTATATCTAAAATATAATTTCAGGAAATTTTCTGAGAAGCAAAGATGTAAGTAAAGAACTACTTCCCACTCCTTCCAGCGTACTAGGTAGATGGTGCTAGACCCATAATTTAGAAACTAATCAGTATCTGGTGGGTGATGATGTGGTCAACATCAAGCTGGTCACCTTTACTTCCCAGGACTTTACCAAATAACAATTTAAGGATGGGTTGATCTGGGAGCCTAGGTAATTTTTGAAAAAAAATCCAGCTCCATTCAGATTTGAACCCATGACCTTCAAATCTGCAAGCGGGCGCCTAGCTGCTATACAACAGTTTCTTCCCGAAGCAAAAGATGGCAGGCATGATAGTGATAGCATCATCTGCTGAGTGTTAACTGATCTATAAAAACATGGGGTTAGTTTTAAATACCTAGTAGGCCTCAAGGTATGGACAGATGTCCTTTTATTTAATTACTTCATAGATCAGAGATTCTTCAACAGGCGTGTGTCATGAATCCACTAACGATGTAACAATTCCTATAAACCCATTTTAATATTTACAAACTCATAAAATAAACAGAATTAAACAGAAGCATTGCCTGCATAGGTTGCTGGGCCTCACTTTTAGGGATAGGCACAAATGATTTATGCCACTCGGGCGAATGATGATGAAGAAGATGATAAGGTACCAATGGAAGTAGGCTGTATAATACTATATGTAAGAAAGCTCGTTATAGCTGGTTCACTTTTAATATGGCTTGTTTACTCTAGAACAAACGCAGCTTCCTACAACTGACAACACTGCAACGCCGCTCAGATTCCATTATGCATTCTGCCAGTTTATTTCTTCTACTCCTTCTCAATTACTCACAATCATCGCTCTTCACTTCCACAAATATGACACAACACTCATTTACTCAAAGTTGACTCCACTTAATTAAAACTACAGTAACGACATCATGACTGTCCTCTTCTAAATCTGGTACACGACTGACCATGAGTCCACCTCGCTTTCCCTCATTCACCGTTCAGCCCTAAGTATCTCATGCAGCTGTCTGTCGCACGGATTTTCTGCTTGACTTGCTGTGAGCATGGAGACCTTGCAAAGCACCTCATCACAATATACATTTAACTTGTATTATGATTTTCAACTAAAATAATAAAGCATACTGTGTATATACAAAAACTGCACAACTATCTAATAAATCTTAAAACTGTGGTACTACTGACTTACGGATGTGACATCAAGAGTTTCACTTGCGGTAGAGCAGATAGATGTCAGACTGTTTGCTCTGGGAACAAAACGATCCACAAGAGAAACATAATATAATCAAAACCCAACTAACAGGACAAATGGCATAAGAACATCATAGAGAGAGAAGAAAATAATTGCTGGGATACTATAGGCTATAGGTGATAACAGGCAACTCATCAAAATCATGTGGAAAAGACATGAAGTTTACACGATACATCTACTGAAAATGTGAAAAGAGATATTAATCTTATCTCAGGAAAATATGAGCATATGGTTATATGAATAAATCAAACTATTCTTCCTTTACTTTACATATATATATATATATATAAAGTAAAACAAAGGCCCCTTTTCCACAAAATTGGGTGTACAGGGCTAGATCTATATTTTATAGACCAAACGGCATTTGGTGGGTGATGTGGTCAGCATCATGGCAGCCGCCTTTACTTCCTAGGACTGTACCTGGTACCCACTCAAGGCTGGGTCAACCTGGAAGCCTTAATTAGTTGCATTTTAAGACATACTAGGGGCAGTGGGTCTGTCCCCCCCCCCCCCCCCCCCCCCCCCCCCCCCACCCCCCCCCCCCCCCACCCCCCCCCCCCCGCGAAATGGGGGCCAAGAACACACAAGGACTTTCCCCCCCAAAAATGAGGCTAAAGAACAGAATACACAAGGACTTTTCTCTAAATCATAATTATTGTACTGCATAATGTACAATTGCGTACAAAATGTGAGGTCTGATACCCGACACTAATGCTTCCACATCGCCAACATGCCATATCTCAGTATATTGTTACTCTCACCTCCTTCTTGAGCTCTGCAACCTCAGCAAGGTCCCTCTCATGACAGACTTGGAGGGGTCAAATATTCTCGCAAGCTCCAGAAGCTGGTCATATTTCAGTGATGGGATAAGACGTCTCAGCAATGAGTAGTTCTGTATGGCCAGTTGAGGTCGTGTGATAAGCAGCTTGACAATGTCTTCTGGGGGCAGGCAGGGAAGCAAGGAACCTGAATGCAGAAAATAAACAGTTCCCACAAATACTAAACAAAGGCATTCACAGAAACTAACTGCCACATAGCTGCGCAATGAGATTTCATTTATGCTAGATTTTGGGTTTTGGTGGTGAAGTGGTTAGGCCATCTGCCTCCTGCACTGAAGGTTTAATTCAGATTCCAAGACTTGGTCCTTCAGTATGCAGGCGCAGGTGTTTCAGAGATCCCTAGGGTCAATGCTAGAGCTGCAGAGTTTGTGCTGTGTGCAACACTCTTGTGTATAACTATCTACTCTGTATAGACTGATCGGGCTATATGAGATAAAATTCAGCACAATTAATTCACTCCTAACACTGTTAAACATGCTAGATCAAGGTAGATCACATGATTAATTAGCAGAAGTTATATGGTAAGCCAGTGGCGTCCGTGGCTAAGGCCTTGCGAGTCCGACTCGTAATCCAACGTACCGCGATCGAAACCCACTGCAGGCTGCGTGGATTTTTATCGCGGTATGGGACGTCGCAGGTCGACCCAGCCTAAAATGGGTACCAGGATGGGCTGTCCTGGGAAAGTAAAGACAGCCGGCGAAATGCTGACCACATTACCCACAGAGTGCTGATGGTCTGTAAAAATATGGGACGCTCTTCCCATATGCCTGATGCGCCGAAAGGCGAGAAAAGGGATCTTTACTTTACTTTACTTTTATATGGTAAGCCATTTGTTAATAAATAATGTGCATATCATCACTGTCCTGTGACAATGTATACCATCAGGTTACCAGTTTCTGTTGACTGTCTGATCAGCTCCTTCTACATACTCTTCTTCGTTCTGGTTGTTCATCCACTTCCAGGACCTGAGTGTTGCGTGTGCATCCATTTGACAGATCTGATTCATTTGTATGCAGACTGCTGGTTCTTTGCCTCTCAGGCAGAGGCACTCCGACTTCGAAGGAAGCTTCCAATTAGTCCATTCTTACTACATGCTTTTGGGTAGGCAGTGGTTCTAATCTTGTTTTCCCTATAATAGAGCCCCAGAACCCACACAGGGACCTCTACATATGACAGTCAGATGCAATGTACTTCATGCTTGCATGCCTAAGGCCTGGACATTCATTCAAGCTCTGTATCCAGGTCTTTCTTGGTCTGCCTCTTCCCTTCTACTGAGCCCAGATTTATGTATGCATGCGGCTATACCAAGCAGTCAGTGTTGCTCAGTAACTCAATGACTGAAAAGGTATACATTAAAAAACGAAATATTTTGATAATATGCAAATTATATATTTGCAAGAAGTTAAGTTTGTGTCTCATTCTCTTCTTCTGCCTTTCATATCACACGAGAGCACAAGCCTTCAACAAACTGTTTGTAGGACTGTCCAGCATCCGTTTGATTTTGAAGCCAAAGCTTTCTGCAGTGTGAGGCAGCAAATCTTATGCCAGCCCTCCTAATCACCTCTTAAACAATGCATAATAAGTTACAGTGTTACCACTTTTACAGTCTCTTATGGGCCATAGAACAACAACAATGTTGAGGTATATGTAAGCAACAACAACAACAAAAACATGCTGCACCTAAAAAAGCAATTATGTTGTATTTAAACACTTGGACTAGGCAAAAAGTGCAGTGCTTTTTCAATCTCTCTCTCCAGGATGACGTCACGGGACAGTCCAATTCTTTTTATGGTGGGAAGAGCAGGTTTCCCGGCTCTCTGATGCTTTTATCTACCCCAAAACATCTAGAACTTGACCTAACAACAACACACCTACATCCCATGAGAAAATGCAGCCTAGGTCCCACGACTGCATGCAGCCTATCTACCACCACCCTAAAAATTTCTTCTGACTGTTTGGGGGGAGATATTGGGAAAGAACCAAAAATTCTGTGGAATATGCTCTGTCCAAGGTTCTGGTTGTATTAATCTAATGCATGAAGGTTCCTACTGATCATCAGATATTACCATGCTAGGCCACTAGTTCAACAGCCCCGCCCTACACCGACTGGCAAGGCACATGATTATGGTGGTGATAAGTAAACTAATTTGATAAAAAAGGTTCACTTACCTAATCCTGATTGAATCAAATGAGCTGTAAACCCACGCTGGACAAGATCATTTAAAGCAGAAAATGGAACAGCAGAAAATGTTTGGAATTTGACCAGTGAGTTCAGTGCATCGACTACAAGTCCTCGAGCTTTAGCAAAAGACAAAAGCAGCTCCACTTCCCCATAGTCAGACAGAAGATTCAATGCAGATTTCTCATCAAAGGAAAAACTTCCCAACAGAAAATCACTGTGGATATAATCATAGGTTAAAATATTGAAGTAATTAATATACTGAATGTGACAGTAAATATGTTACAATAGGATTTAGTCAATACTGTAAAGGGGACATGGCACTGTACCTCAAAGTGAATTAGTAAACATACTAAATATGGCATCATATTATGCAACAATTAAAATTTATAAACATACTTGCAATAATATGAATTGATAAACATAATTACAAAAAAGTGTATTAATAAACAAACTGATATATTATGTAACAAAAGTGATTTAATAAACATTATAATAAGTAACAATTTTAAATAGTCAACATTATAATATGTAACAATTTACAATTGTCAACATTATAATATGTAACAATTTACAATAGTCAACATTATAATATGTAACAATTTACAATAGTCAATATTATAATATGCAACAATTTACAATAGTCAACATTATAAACAAGAAGGGGTGGCTGGCCAGTAGTAGGAATGCTGGGCTTTCCTGTTGGAGCCTGGGGTTAAATCCTTTGTTCACCATGTGGGTCCCAGGGCCCCATTTTAAGGAAAGAAGAACAGACCCACTGCCCCCCTAACTATCATGTAATAGAAGTGGACTAATTAAGAGATTTGCCGAAATCAGATTTCTTGGCCGAAAGATAAAGATATCGCAGCTTGCCTGTAAACCTGAACACAATGTGGCAGCTGCCCTTTTAAGAACAATTGCAGAAGATGAAGTATTAAATATGACAGGCCGTGCTGCCGATGTCACCGTGTCGGGCTACCAATGCTTTAACGCAGCGGTTCTCAAACAAGAAAAAAAATTATTTTGACAGTGACGAGGGAAGACAACTTAAACTTTGACTTTTAAGTATCTACATGCTTTCTTTAATAATTTCACAATTTTTAGCCGACTTTTCTTGATTATTGCCGCAGCACCCCTGGCATGCACTCAAGGCACCCCAGGGTGCCTCAACACCCAGTTTAAAAACCGCTGTGATAACGCATCGTTAGCCTGACCCGGTGACATCATCACAGCCAGTCAGCTTGAGCCAATTGTGTATTAACACAATAAAATTTATTGCATTTTTTCCAGCTGAAGAGGCAAATGATGTAAAGTATCTGCAATAAGATAAAGTAGTTCACCTTAAACCAGCACGAATATTAGCTGCAGCCTGCCCTGGATTGTTCATCTGGTATATAAAGCAATGAAGCAGCATGTTAGAGAGGTACTTCCTTTCTGACGTGTTTAGTTCGAAGTTTGAGCTACTCAAGACCTGTCTCAGATGAATCATTGTTTCAGAAATGCAGCCATGCCGAGCCAGACCTCCTGTGCGCCTTGTTGCCGAACACTGATAAGAAAAAATAACATCTCTCAACTGATTCAATGTTATATGACAATGGTGAGGTCTTTAAAAGGATAATTACATGTCATGCAGGTTACCCGTATAGGTTCCAGTGTTTAATATTGAAGAACAAAGAATGGACGCCCACCCCCTCTCGCCAACAATCACGTCGTAGGAAGTGACTTTTCTTCTTCTTTTTCTGCAGTCATCTGAAGATGTTACTGCATTGTGCTCTTTCACAGCATGATTGCAATATTTGTACCTTTTGGTGAAAACAGCAAACTTCTGCAGGTATTTGACAGGGTTAGTCTTCCCGGAGAAGTGACTAATTAGGGGTGTTTCCTTCAAAGTCGGAGAGCATCTGCCTGAGAGGCAAGGAACCAACAGTCTGCAATTAAGTAATCTCTATCTGTAAAATGGATGTGCACACAAAACTTGAGTACTGGGTCAAGACCAAGGATAGGGTTATGACAGACAACTACGACTTTCCACTGACATTTACAGCTGGTGATGCACGCACACACACATCTATAACCCAAACCCCACTCATCCCTAAAACACACATTTGCATGTAGGCAAGCTGACACGTGCGTACACCCATCTACTAACCAAACCCCATTCACCCCTTAAACACACACATGTATGTAGGCAGGCAGACATGTACGCACACCTATATGTGTGTATATATCTGTTCTACCAAAATAAATAATGTAAAATTGTTTATAAATCTTTCTTTCTTCAACCCAGTCTCATAAAATAAGTATCAGAATTTTTCAGAGGAAAAGCGTGGAACATTTCTTTTTCTTTTACTGTCTTTGACTTTAAAAGGACGACCGGCATGTTGCATTTTTGGTTTGGCCTAAAACATCTGATATTAGAAAAACTAATTAGCCACATTCTACGACATGAGTGTTGGGAGGCAGAGGGTTTATTCTCTCCCCTTCCCCTAAAATAGGGCCCCAGAACCCACACAGGGTAGTGTGGAAAATTATGTCATCCCATTGTGTTATGGCCCAGTAACGCATAATCCTGACACTCCCCATCTTTCACCAGTTATGTGTAATAAGTTGACATGTACCCAATTATTGTGCTGCAGATATTTTGACATTTTTATTTATGCTAAAAAATATGGTAAGTTATAAACCGATAATTTCACAGTGTGGGTTTCATGGGTCTTATTTTAGGGAATAAAAAGAAATTGACCCCCCCCCCCCCCCCCCAACAAGCGTGTCGTAAAAGGTGACTAATTAGGGTTGTGCGGAAATCAGATGTGTTTAGCTGAATAGCAGAGATATCACAGCCTAGCTGTAAATCAAAATATAATGTGTTTTTTCTTTTACTTTTTCTCTTCCCCAACACTTTCAACAAGAAAACTTGGAAAAGTATTAGATAGTAAACAGAGAGACAGAAATATGAAGGGTAAAGAAGAAAGTGAATATTAACAATGACAGCTTTGCACAATTCTAAAAATTTTGTAGTTGCAGATTTCTTTAATAATAAATGTTTCTAAACAACAACATGTACCTACCTTTTTCTGTTTTTTCTTAGCAGCAGTTAAAGAAAAATTAACAACATAACTTGTCTGAATGATGATAAAAAGTTTCACAGTCTTAAACGTAGAAGGAACTACATGATTTCTAACTAATCTAAAAAAAAAAAAAAGGAAAATCTAATAATTATGTGAAACAATTAATTTATTTAAATTTTTTTAAACATTAAAGAAATATAGCATACTAAGAGAGTTACTTGTCTATACTTCTCATTGCAACTGACATATTAACAGGCCGATAGGCTTGCAGATAAGGCTACTGTTGAGGACGGTGAGCAAATGAACCAGGCTGATATAGTGAATGCTATGTAAGCAAATCACTTGCAAGAATCAAGTGTTGATTGTGTGTATTTATACAACCATGATCAGACAGCCAGAACATCAAGTTAACGAGAATAAATAAGGCCAGGCAAGGGCACAATGCAGGAAGCTAAAGAATGATAATGACCAAACACAGAACTCTTGTTACCACCCATTATACCAGTGGTCTCCAACCCTTTTCAGCCTCCCCCCCCCCCCAATATATGGCAAGACCCCTGCGCCCCATTGAGTATATGGCAAGACCCCTGCGCCCCCATTGAGTATATGGCAAGACTCCTGCGCCCCCATTGAGTATATGGCAAGACCCCTGTGCCCCCATTGAGTATATGGCAAGACCCCTGCGCAGCCACTGAGTATATGGCAGGAGCCCTGCGCCCCCATTGAGTATATGGCAAGACCCCTGCACCCTTACTGAGTATATGGCAAGACCCCTTTGCCCCCATTGAGTATATGGCAAGACCTCACCCCCCCCCCCCCCCCCCCACTGAGTATACTACAAGGACCCTCCCCCCCTCGCCCAATAACTAAATGTGGTTAAAAAGAGGAGGACAACAGATTCCTCAACAAGCGAAACAGACAGCACTGAGTTACATTTTGGTGAGAATGCGTTCTTAATCTATAATTAAATGCCTGTGTTGTCACATAATTTAGATTTTTAACTGTAGATACACAAACTACTTGACTAGTTATCATTCAAGATAAGACAGACTACATAATAATAACTAGACAGGGAAAGGATATAAACTCTAGCCACATACAAGTTGATAATATGAAAATCAAATGAACTGAAACATATAAGTACTTGGGTGCAAACTTCAACTACAACAACATGTCAAGAGAAGAAATACTATCTAGAATAAATCTGGAAATTTGCCCTTCAACATCTGCTAAAGTCAAAGTGTCTGTCTCGCAACACTATGATAAAAAAAATTTAAAACGTTGGTAAGACCAGTCATTTTTGATGGCTCTGAAACTCGGAGCACAACTAAAAGAGATGAAGCCTTATTACAGGTTTTCGAAAAAAAGAGTCTTCAGACAAATCTTTGGACCCATCAAAGATGAAAACAGCGGGAAATGGAGAGTGAGAAGCAATAATGAAATTCATAATCTGTTTAAATCACCACTGATCACTGGCATCGTGAGAGCTAATAGACTGAAATGGTTGGGGCACATTGAATGATTTGTCAGATAACAGAGAAGTAAAAACTGTACACACGAGGGAGATTAATGGTCGTAGACCATGAGGCAGACCAAGAAGAAGATGGATAGAGAATGTCCAGACAGACCTGCAAACACTTGGCATCACCAACTGGAAAGAGGCAACCAGAGAGATGAATGGAGGTGGGTGATATCTGCAGCAATGAACCTCAAGAGCTGGGAATGCTGAAGAAGAAGAAGTATAAATACACTCAATTTAAATTGCTTGACACCCCCTCGATCGCCTTGCCCCTCCCCCCTCCCCGGGGGCGTGTGTGACCCCAGATTGAAGACCACTGCACTACATGCTGGAAGATTTTCAGAGGAAGAGATAGGAGCACTTATGGGTTGACTAATTTGATGTGCAATGAGCATGATTTGTCGGTGAACTGACATCTTTTTATTGGTGAGTTTGTTAAGGAAATTATCTGCCTCTCCATAAATTACATTGTTTTACCATACACGCATTATCAGGGTCAGAGTCTGTGGTCTAAGGGTTATAAAAACAGTTTCATAATCCCAACACATCAGGGTTTGAAAACAGCCATGGGTGATTCTCTTTTTCTTCGCATTCACCGGCTCTAAACTCTTATCAGAAAGTTCTGGTTGTTCGTCCACTTCTGAACTTTAGTCTTGTTCCAGAAATTTAGCTCTGCCTGCACATTCCTTTCACAGTACTGGCTTATTTGTATGTAAACTGTTGGTTCCTTGCCTCTCAGGCAGATGCATTCTGACTTAGAAGGAAAAACCCTAACTGCTTCAGTATTACACGTGTAAGGACTATGCTGGTATATGCAACTGCCATATGTACAGCTTTTAATCGCAGGACAGTCTTTACATATATAAAAGAAACACAACAAATCATACACATATATACTGTTGTCTCTTAAATAGTAGTGTCCCACATACTATCAGCAAAGCATCTATTTATTAACTCCTTCTAATGCAGGATTAGTTTTCAATTTTCGAGAAATTTGATAGAAGGACTGAAGAATATTATACTTGAATACAATATTTATTCTCATTTGTGTGATGAAAAAAATTACCTTTGATAATGTGTACAGTTTCAAAGCCTTAGAAAAACATGACTGTTTCAGCATGAAATCTGCTGCTAACTCAGAAAGACTTGTAAGATCCAAGCCAATACTTATAGCCAGATTTTCTGCAGACGCAGTATCTGGCAAAGTTAAAGCCAAATGAAGAAACAATCGTTCTGGTGATATGCTGTAATATTAATATAACAGAAATATTCAAAAGATATTACAACAATTAAAACTATTTAAAATGTATACTTCTCTGAACAGATTATATTTTTTTTAAAGTTATTTGATCTGAAGAAGGAACAAATTGAGCTATATAACAAAGTATAATTAATTAAAAACAACATGAAAATTAAAGAAGTTTCTAAAAGTACCGCTTAAACTTATTTACATCTAATTACCAATACTACTACTTCTGTGACATGAAGAATTATTGTTTTGTGCCCGTTAACAGCATGACTGCGACATTTGAGTCTTTCGGCTATCTCATCCAACTTCTGCAAGCATTTGTGGACCAGATTAGCTTTCCTGACCATTAGCCATATTTATTTAAGCTTCTCTACTAACTATGAAAGCATGAAAGAACTATGAAAGCATTTAACAAACTTGAAAAATTATTGAAAACTGAACCAGAGTACTCAAATATTATTTCAAACATGTTCTGCAATCTTGCAGATATGAATTTTTCGTATGAATTCTAGATAAAAAGCTGTCTGCAATCATCATCAAGTGCCCTCCTGAATGGCCAACTATGCCTCTCCTCAACTTGTGACCTCCAACAGCATGCATCAGTTTGTATTCTGAAATCCTTCTATACCACACACAAAATGGCTGTAAAAAATATTCTCACTTTTTTAAAATGACCAGTGCGCATTCTGGTGTTAAAAAAAAAAAAAAACCAGACCCACTGCCCCCCCCCCCCCCTTCCCCCTAACATCATAAAAGGTGCCAAGGATGTTTTACATAAGTGGATGTTTTACAGAGTGTATCTTCTTAAGAGGCGAGGGACCAGCAGTCTGCTTAAAAACCAGCCCAATTAGTAAACCAGATGTGCATGCAAAATGCAAGTTCTGGAGCAAGACCAAAGTTCAGAAATGAAGGAATAGTCAGAACGTTTAGCCAGAGTCTAAAGCTGGTGAACGCTAGAAAGAAGATCTTGGCTCCCAGGTTGAAACAGCCTAAAATGGATACCAGGTTAAGTTGTGGGAAGTTAATATGGCCTGTATGATCCTGACCACATCTCCATTAAGTTTCAGGTTAGCTGCGTATCCTTTACAGGACGTTGCAGAACCAACCCCAGCAGCCCCTGGCTGTTGTGTGGTTTTTCTAGGCAAATTTATGTCCAGTAGTTATTAAGTTTCACTTGGTCTTTAAAAATATGAATCTAGCATGATTATGCTAAATGCATCTTGATGTAAAAAGATCAATTTACATTTTCTTTTTTGCTCCAGTGAGAGATGAAAGAGATAGATAATTAGACAAATAAATTGTATCTCAACACTTTAATCCTTCTATTTAACACGTGCATCTCACATTATTCACTTGTAATTTACTTAAAAAAAAAAACAGTAGACTTACCGAGGTCTGATTTCATAGACAGAGCAATCAGTTACAACAATACATCCTTCCAGAACAGTATGTGTGGTCACAGGAATATCAAGCACCGGCGAATCTAAACTCTGGCTCAGATGTTTTGATGGCCCAGAAACACTTCCACTTCGCACTCGCTTTAACCATTCACTTTCATGATGCTCATGGTAATAGAAAGGGTAGTGTTTCCTCTCAACACCAATAAGATGTTCTCCTTCAGGCAAAGTGAATTCCTGAACAACTGCTTCATTGCTGAAGTCCTTTATAAAACACAAGGTTGAATTAATGATTTTATACAACATTCATTTCTCATAAAGACACTGATAACTGTCATTATGATGTATACATTCATTTCTTAAAAAGACACTGTTCATCATCATATTCATTCATTTCTCATAAAGACACTGTTCATCATCATATACTTCATTTCTCATAAAGACACTGTTAATCATCATCAACATATACATTCATTTCTCACAAAGACACTGTTCATCAACATATACATTCATTTCTCATAAAGACACTGTTGATCATCATTGCCATATAGTAGGTCCATTGCATAGTGTTGCACCCATCATGTTTGTTGAAGGGCCTCTTTAGACCTGGCCAGTTCCCCTGACTCATATATTTTATTTGTCTTCCTCTTTGTGTTCACCAGCTTAAACTCCAGCAGACAATTCTGGCTTTTCATTCACTTCTGTACTGAAGTTATGTTCTAGCGCCCTGCGTTGATTTTGACAGTGGTATTGGGAAGCCGACCGTCCAGAAAGCAAACTACTGGGCGTAAGCTTGCCTAGAAAAACCACAACAGCTAAAAAATGCTGGGGTTTGTTCTTTATAATCCTGTAAAGGATACGCAACTAACTACTATACATGCGTATTTCGAACTAACACATCAGATTTCAGCAAATCCTTAACTAATTGTCTTGTTTTACATGCTTATTAAGAAGCAGTGGATCTATTCTACTTTTCCACCTGAATGGGGCCTTGAAACTCACATGGGGACTCTAGTGGCAAAGTGGTCAAGCCGTTTGCCTCGCGCTCTGAGGGTCATAGGTTCATATCATGGCTGAGTTGTTCAGTTCACAAGTGCAATTTTTATTGACTTCCCTGGTGGCTGTCGCTGGAGCTAGAGAGTTTGTAATTGCCATCTTGCAAAGAGAGACCAAGTCATATGAGATAAAACACTGTTCCAATGAAGTCGATCCTCTTTACTTTAGCCTTATGATAAGGCTGAAAGTTGTTTATTTTGTTTTGCATCATCATGTGGCTGTAGATTAGTGCAAAAAAGGCAACCGAAAAATCTTTTATCTGACAACAATTAAGACTAATAAAAATGTCTTATTTTCAAAAATATTTAACAAAAATGTATAATATTTTGTATTTTTTGCACAAAATTAAACCAAGGACCCATTTAAAGAAAATAAAAATAAGGTTTACTATGACATAGTCATCATCATCATGTGGCTGTGCCCATTTTATGCTGGTCTACCCCTTTCTCTTTTTCTAGAAATCTTGTCTTTCAATACTATTATTTCCAAACCACTGTGGTATTTACTATGGCCAAAAGAATTTAATTTCAAAGACATGAGCCAGTTTCATTCCTTTAAAATATAGTCATGTCAGCACTTTTGTTTTAAACCTCTTGATCCATGATATTCTAAGAAATGTAACATTTACAATAAGCATTTATGGTAAACGACAAACCTTCATGCCCTGATTCTTGTGAAAACTGTTGCAGTGATCAACCCCTGCCTCTTCTATCTAAATCATTTTCAAACCATTCTGGCTTTTAATAAAGCCAAAGTATTTACATTTCTAAAAAATCTGTCTATGAGCCATTCCTTAGTCCATGATTCTCCAAGAAATAACTTGTAAATTTTAAGTTCAAATGCCAGTTTTTAAAATATTCTTTAAGTGATTGTGAAACGGTCCATAACCTGCACGTTCATAATAATAATTACATACTTGATGTTCGTCTACTGAATTCTCTGACTTTTGATTGGACAGTATGATCAACTTCCTGTCTCTGGAATGATGTATAACTGCAAATATGAGTTTGTCTGTAAGAATGACACTTTCTGCTCCAACTGGCAACTTATAAACAAACAGAGGACTGTGCTCAGCATCTGAATCAAGCACCTGTAGATGACAGAAAACAAAGTCAAGTGTCGTACTATCCAAACACAACAAAATGTGACAGCAGCTTCCTAGTTCATCAAAATAACAGTCTAATATTGTTTGCATATCTTCTTCGTATTTTGTCCTACTGCTTAATGCTGTAAACATTGCAGAGAAAAGTTAGGCGTAGTTTCCTGTCTTTTGCTAGTTACGCAGCTTGTGCTAATGTCATACTGCATTTCTGCGTCTCTTTTACTCCTTCCACCCACCTTGTATTGGCTGGCCTCCTGCCTTGTAGTGTTGTTTGTATCAACATTTCAAACAGTAGTGTGTCAAAACTGTAAACTAGCCAATAATTATTATATGTTTAAAAAAAAAGGTAAATAAATGCTTTCGGGGCTATGAGACATATTGAATATATATATGGTGCCAGCCTCAGATGTTTTAGATCAGTCTGTATTTGATCAGTCATGTGGAAAATATCATGCAGGTCACATTTACTTCCCAGGAAACCTAATTTTTTTTTTGCTTTTCTTGAGGCCCGTGGGGGTGGGGGTTCGGAATAGACCCCCAGACCCATCCTCCCCACTTAACAAGCATGTCATAAAAGGAGACTAATTGGCGGTGTTTCCCTTCGAGGTCGGAGTGCATCTGCCTGAGAGACATGAAACCAACAGTCTGCATACAAATAAGCCAGATCTGCAAAAAAGATGTGCACACACAAAACTAAAGCTCTGGAATGAGACTTAAGTTCAGAAGTAGATGAATAACCAGATCTGTCTGTTGAAGTTTAAAGCTGGTAAACACAACAAAGAAGGTTGGGTCAACCCGGTTGTCCATATCAGTGAGGGGAAAAAATCTCTGCCTCCAAGAGAAATCAATCATTGGATTGCCAGACTAGAAGGCAGGTAAGTCTGCAAGTCACTTTCTAGCCTGATCCTCAAATCATCATATGTAACTACTTTCCATTAGCTTTGAGTGTAAGCTTATTTTCTATTTAATTCTTTTCTTATCTTTATTTGACCCTAACTGAGTGCTGTCTGAATATCCTGGTCACGCTAGAAAACACTAGCATGATAAATAAATTTTTTTTTATAATTACGACCACAATATTCAAAATAGGTGCTATTACTATCCCAAAGCTTCTGTACTGTGCAGCTGACAGCTCATCGTATTCTTAAAGTGGTACTGTTTGGATGTGGTTGTTTCAGGGACTCATGACATACATATTCTGTGCTTCTCACAACATGTATGCAACTAATAACATATTTTAATAATTATACTATATGTACTGATTCAAGGCTCTAATGACTGTTAAAACATCTCAGAGTGGGTTAGAAGTACCTGTAAGGTTGAGGACAATGTGCAATGGGCTGTTATAAAATGATGTCCTCTTGCATACTGCGGACGTAACATAGTTGGTGGCTGAAAGTGCTGGAAACGAGTAGGTGTAAACAAGGCGTTGTCATCCTCTGAAAATTAAACACACAGTTTGATATGATGGAAGAACAGACTAAACAATCAGGCCAGTAGTTCCAATCATGAATACACATAAAACAAGATAATGTTAATTTCTAAATGTTTAATTAAATGACAAAAAAATCTTATTGTTCATTGCGAAAACCTAAACATCTCTTATTTAAACAAAACAGACAATGATTGAGAAAGTAAAATGTGTTTCTGAACAATTTAATTATTCATTAACATAACTATATAACTACCAACTACTCATGTTTTGACTGTCTGAGATATATTTTTGTACAATCATATACATGTAATAATCTTTCACAGTTCAATTTCAATACGAAACTGGTTCTATGAAACATGCAATAATTCTTTTTTTTTTCAACTTCCAATTCAACACGAACCTGATTCTACAAACCATGTGATAATTCTTTTGTAAACTTCTAATTCAACACCAACCTGATTCTACAAACCATGTGATAATTCTTTTTCCAACTTCCAATTCAACACTAACCTGATTCTACGAAACATGTGATAATTATTTTTCCAACTTCCAATTCAACACTAACCTGATTCTACGAAACATGTGATAATTCTTTTTCCAACTTCCAATTCAACACTAACCTGATTCTACAAAACATGTAATAATTCTTTTTCCAACTTCCAATTCAACACTAACCTGATTATACAAAACATGTGATAATTCTTTTTCCAACTTCGAATTACAGGATCTTACTGATTACATGTTCATCATCTAAACCACTTGCACTGTTTGAGAACAAGACCTTATCTGAGCTCCCATTTTCCTAGACACACATTTAATCTGAACTGCTTACCAGGGGAATCCAGGATACTACAAGGAGGAACACTGTAGGTATCAATGTTCTCATAACTCATGTCATTGATTTCCATGTCTGGTGAGTATCTGCTGAATGCTATTCGAGACTCTAGCATAAGTCTCCACTGACCTCCATTAGATGTTGTTATCTTTAAAAACAAAAGGCACAGTAATTATTCTTAAAATGATACAAAGATTTCTTCAAGGAGGAAAACTTACAAAATAACATGTGAATTAAGAAGAGAAGTGTGTCAGGATGCCTACTGCCAGTTTTATTTGTCTTATTTTGTAAAGTATGGACATAACTAACAACAGAAATGGAATTTAAAAGAGCAGCTCAATGGTCTGGTTTCTGCTGATTACACTGGGCTCCCATTCCATTTAAGAAATCATTTGCAATATAAATTAAACATATTTGTTAGAAGTTCACAATAATTAGGTTGAAAAAATGTATAGGAAATGACAAAGACAATAAGTCAACTAAATAGTAAACCAATTTTCACTTCACTGAAACCTCACATAAAAAAAAAAAAGGGATTCATGTTCTTATTGAGGTAGCAGTGAGGAAAATGAATAAGAAACAGAGATAGGAAAACAGTATTCAAACAGAAAAAAATAAGTTGCATGGCCCTATGAAATGTGTGGTAGTGAAAAGAAATCAAAACCAGTACCAAATTTAGAATGGACGCTCTTCCCTGTTAGTTTCCAGAGGTCCTGTTTTGTGTGTGTGTGTGTGTGTGTGTGTGGGGGGGGGGGGTATAGACCACTGTCCCTTAAGAAGCACTTTGTAAAAGGCGACTAATTAGGAAACTGTTTAAATTGGATGTGTTGGGCAAAAAGACACAGATATCACAGCCTAGCTGTAACCCTGAACACAATGAGCAAACCACTCTTTTGAGGATGAACACAGAAGAAGAATGGTGGTCCTAAAAATAAGAGAATTAGTGACATGATATGGAAACATCATGTGTGAAGCCTTATGAAATAGCAAAAGACAGAACTGCTTGGAATGAGTTGGTTAAGACAATGGGAAATAACAGGCAGAAGAATAACTGCAGCGCTTGAAGAGTTAACAAAATGCTCGTCATGATCAACAAGTGCTTTGGCATGGAAATTTTTTTTTTTTTCCATCTCAAGATTTCCAATAGAATGCATAAATGTATTTACTGATATTTCACCATGCCAATGTAAAAAAGTTGTCAAACCTCTAGTGTCACTGCCCTCTTCAACTCATTTCTTTATACAGCAAAATCTCTACTGAAACATTCATGCCACAGTGAGCTCTGTAACTAGATTCCACATGTCTTAAGACAAATTTACCAAGAGTGTTGTGTTTATCTGCCTCTGACAAGCCTCTTCTGTCGCTGCCCTTTTTAACTCATTTCTTTATACAACAAAACCTCCACTGAAACATTCATGCCACAGTGAGCACTGTAACTCAATTTTAACACCTACCAAGAGTGTTGTGTTCATCTGCAAGTCATCAAGTGACAATGACAGATCACTGATGCTCATGTCTAGAGTCAACTCTTTGCATTCTTTGCCATTCATTAGGTCAATGAACAAAATTTCACCAGCCTGAAAAATCAAGGAAAATAAAAGATAACATGCATCTGTCCGGTGACAACTTACAAGGGTGCATTGTGGACCATTTCAAAATAAAAAAAAAAAAAATCAGGCTTTTCAATGATATACAACAAATCCTTACAATACTGTAGATGAAGCACAAAAGTACTGACATATTACAAAACCTGAACATTAAAGAAAACTGGCTCAAAACAGTAATCCAACTTAAAAAATAAATAACTGGAGCACATTATCCCACATTGGATAAAATTAGGGTGATCATATATGCCATTTTTACTTGGGCAGTCTCGTGTGTTAGGCATGCCCAAGCTGTCCAAACAAAAAAAGACAAATTGTGGTGTTTTATAAAAATCTAGGAATAAACTTGAAAAAAAAAAAGAATACTTTTAGACATTTGTAATGCAGAAACATTTTCTTCCTGGCAGGGATTATTATTTCTTGGAAGAAAGTTTTATTAGTTAATACAAATTTCTACGACCATGAATTATGAACTGTTTAATTTTTTTTATTTATAGTCCACTGCGTCACTTGATCTATAATTTAACCCAACTTCCAAAGCTGTTTTTCTATGTTGTTCCTCTGCTATGTATCATCATCATCATCATCAAGTGCCTTGCCGAGTGGCGTGGGCGATCATGCCTCTCCATAATCCGCGATCTCCTGCAGCATGTATCAGTTCGTGTGCCGACACACCTCCATGCCATGCAACAAGACTGTCAAGCATCTTCTCTCGTTGTCTTCCTCTATCCCTCCTTCCACAGATCTTTCCAGTGGTCACAACATGTTCTATTTTCCCTCTTCTCATAACATGGCCGAAAAATGATGACTGTCTCCTTCTGATGTCAGTGATAAGTTGTCTTCGGTCTCCCGCCTCTTTTAAAACCTCTTGGTTGCTCTTTTTGGCTGTCCAAGGTATTCTAAGCATTCTTCTGTAAAACCACATCTCTGAGGCCTCCAAAAATTGTTTGGCCTGCCTACCGATTGTCCAGGATTCACATCCATATGTTAAAACTGGATGTATGTAGCAAGCAAGAATTCTTTTTCTAACTCTCAATGACAAGGATATATTGCACAAGATGTTTTTTCATTTTATAAAATGCAGTTTTTGCCTGTCCAATTCTGTTTCTTATTTCAGTTATGCATCTTCCATCTGATGTTATCCATGTGCCCAGATACTTAAATTTCTGTACTTGTCTTAAAATAACACCATTGACTTTTATTACACATTTAGGAATAATTTGTTTCTTTGATACCACCATTACTTCTGTCTTCCCATTATTCAAACTGAGGCCTATTCTTCCACTTTCTAACACCACAATGTCTATCATTTCCTGTAATTCTTTCTGACTTGTTGCTATCAAGACTGTGTCATCAGCATAACGTAAATTGTTTATATTGTGCCCACCAACCACGATTCCGGGCATATCAATTAAAGATCTCATAATATATTCACTGTATATTGAAAACAAATCAGGTGAAAGTACACATCCTTGTCGTACGCCCCTCTTTATGCTTTGAAATGTACCTAAACAGTTGTTAATTCTTATAGCTGCTGTTTGCTGCCAATACATATTCTTTATTATTCTTAGATCTTTCCCATCAATGTTTAATTTTTCTAACAGTTTGATTACTTCTTCATGCTTCACACAGTCAAATGCTTTTGTATAATCTATGAAGCATAAGTACAAATCAGTCTTTACTTCTATAGCTCTTTCTGACAATGTCCTTAGGATGTATATGGCATTGTTTGTACCTTTTCCTTCTACAAATCCACATTGTTCATCGCTGATTTCTGGTTTAATTTTGTTTCTTATTCTTCTCATAATTATTCTCAGTAAAATCTTAGTCATGTGACTCATAAGACTTATTGTGCGATGGTCTTCACATTTTAAAGTGCCTGGTTTCTTCGGCAGAGCTATAAATATGGATTTTAAAAGGTCATTTGGAATATACCCACTGTTATAAATATCATTTAAAAGTTTAGTTATTATTTCAATTCCAAAATTTCCCAGTGCTTCGATTTCTTCCAGTGAGATGTTGTCTGGCCCGGGTGCTTTTCCTTTCTTCATATGATGTATTACATCCTCAACTTCTGCAGTCATTATTGGTGGACCATCATTGTTGTTCTGCAGTTCTACGTCTGGTCTATTATCATCATACAATTCCCCTATATACTCTGTCCATCTGTTAATTATATTACTATGTCCCATTAATAAGTCACCATCCTTTGATATCAAACATCCAGTGCTGTTACGTGTCATCTTTCCTGTTAACATATTTATCTGTTGGTACATGGAATGTGAGTCTTTCCCGTGATTTTCCCCAATCTCTGTACACATTTGATTATGCTATGTATACAAAAAACAAAAAGTTAAAAGTTAACCATTCATGTTATTGTTTTTAACATTAATGTTACTTGATGCAATCGCTCAAAAATTGTGATCCCTATGTCCATGATCAGCTTATTTTAAAAAAAAAAAAAACTTATTCAGTTCAATCTTCTTCTTCTTCTTTTGTCAAAATCTGCTTGTGCCGCTAGGCGTCGCAGTCTATCAGATGATCGGCAACCGAGCCAGGGCGCGCTCAGTCGCTTCATATGCCGTGATGTTATGAAGTCTCAAGTTGTCCGTGACTCCTTCAATCCATCTTCTTCTTGGTCTTCCCCTGCCTCTTGGTGTTTCGATTTTCATGTTGTATGCTCTTGATGCTGGCATCGTTGGTTCCATTCTCATAAGGTGACCAAACCATTTCATTCTTTGCTTCTCAATAAATTTAACGATGGGTATGGTTCCAATAGTTCTTGTAATCAAATCGTTTCTCACTCTATTTCTTCTGGTTTTATTCACAGCCATTCTCAAACATCTCATTTCACAGGTGGTTAGTCTTCTCTCATGTTCTTTTGTTAATGTCCAAGTCTGACACTGAAAACCTAATGTCGGTATAAAGACTGTATTTATAATTTGTCTTTTTATCTCAGCTGGGACAGCAGGGTGTTTTAAAATTGGGGCAAGCTGGTATGCGACATTGTTGGCTTGTTGGATTCTTGCTTCGATCTCTCTGTCTATTTTACCATTGGATGTAAAGATACTTCCCAAGTATTTAAATTCTTGCACTTGTTTTAGGCTGTGATCTAGAATCTTTATGTCGATGGTCTGTTGCTCTCTACTTATGCTCATGACTTCTGTCTTTTCAGTATTGATCTTCATATGATGTTTGAGGCAACTGTCGTGTAGTAGGTTTATGTGGTCTTGCAGCTGTTTACTTTCACTGTGAAATATGCATTGATCGTCGGCAAAGAGCAGCTCATTGAAGTCCTCCTGTTTATCGACATCTGTTGGTGTTATGTCTATTTTATTAATATTATTCAGTTCAATAATGTGTTCAAAATTATAGCGTTGTAATTTAATGATTTTTAAAAAAATATTTTTTCTGTTTTTCTCAAATGTGGCCACTGCGAGTAGCATCAAGATAAGAACTTGCAAGTAGCAAGAGGAAAGACAGACATTGATCCGACAGAAGGAATCCCCTATTTAGTCAACTCCTATGACATGCTAGTCAGTGAGGCAGTGGGGCTATTCTTGTTTTCTCCCACAAAGGGGCACCAGGAACTGCACAGAGGTGGTGATGCAAATAAAGCTGATGAAGAACTTGAGTTGCATGAATCTGACAGAGTGAGAGAAATGTATGCCTCGTGTGATGTGTGCAATATAGAGAAAACTAGTTTTTGGACAGCAGTACAAGATTTACATCATGGTCTGAGGAGAATGGCACTGCGAGGAGTTATAAAGGAATCTGGCTGACGCTCAACACTCAGGAGAAAGGCGAGACGGATATACAATCAGACAGTTACTGGTACTATCCGAAATTTTAACTCTTCACTTGCTGCTGAAGATGTGGACGCAGCGCTTATGGGGGTGTCCCCTGTGATGTTTATCCCTAATTCAACATTCATATCATGGAAAAGACTGGGACCAAGTAATAATCCCAAAACAACAGTGGTACACTGTAGCCGACCTTCATTCTGAAAATGGCGCACATTTTTTTTTTTAACCACAACACTAAAATTTGAGTCTTCAGTATAAAATTTGTTTTTGCCATGAACTCTTTTTTTCCCCCAGTCCCTTGCAGTTCGTGTTAACAAGAGTTTCTTCATCAATCAATCAGCACATCCCTTACAGAACATAGATCTTTCTTTCTCTAGCCAATACTCCAGCCTTGTGTGCTTTCATAGTAAACACATCTTCAATGTCTTATACACACATTCATGGAGGTCAGCCTCTCCCTCCTCTTCCAGAAACTACACCCTCCATCACTGTTTTCTCCAGATCCCTATGGCCAAAATACCTCAGCTTTTGGGACAAGATGCTGTTTATGAGCCAATTCTCCTTGATGTTCAGGTCATGCAGGATGTTGACGGTTTTCTTCTTCTTGGTCCAGACAATATACTGTAACATTTTGGTTAAAAAGCTTTGATTTTTTCTTTAAAGACTTAGTGAAAGTCCATGATTCACATCCATAAGCTGCAAGGTTTACCGTACAAAAGTAACAATTGAAGCAACTCACATTTGTAGCAATTACAGCTATCTGTCTGCCATCTAATGTCTGCCACCACAGACCACAGGTAATATGCCCTAAAAATAACCAAGCCAGGAAAAAGTATATTACTTTTACAATACAATTCATTTATGAACATGAATTATTCGTACTGTCTTTAATTTCTAAATGACAGGATTCCAGAATTTGGAGGCAAAGCATTAAACCTTCTATGATGAAAGACTAGAACTCATGGTTACCATATTTTAGGAAATTGTACTTATTTGTTTATGGTCCTGATTCATCATCCTCATGCGCTCTGCCAACTGACGTAGGCGCTCATGTGTCTCCACAGATCACGATCCCTGGTTGCCTGGAGCAGCTCTCTTGATGATATCCCTCTATGCCATCGTTTCAGCCCATCCAGAATCATGTCTCTTTGTCTGCCTCCACCCCCTTTTTTCCACTGATCTTTCCAGCTGTAACGATGTTCTCCAATGTCTCTCTTCTCATTATGTGGCCAAAAAACAGTGTTTGTCTCTTTCTTACTGTTGTATATATAGATATACTTTCATTAGCTTCTTTCTAACAACTATTGTTAGTTACTCTGGCCGCCCAAGGTATTCGTAACATTTGTCTCAGAAATCGCATCTCTGTTGCTTCCAAATTCTTCTTAATTTGTTCACTGACATTCCAAGAATCGCTGCCATACAGCAGAACAGGTTCTATGTAACATTTTAGCACTCTCTTTCTGACATTAAATGAGAGTGATTTATTGCCTATATTTTTGTTACAATTTCCAACATCCTGATTATAATTTTAAAACATGCCAATATTTTTCTCTCTCCAAATAGCAAGTGAGCAAAATATTCTGAAATGTGAAGAATGCAACGTGAAGAATTTACACATACTAAGATATGCTTTAATGAAAACAACTATTTAAAAAAAAAATAGAAGCTTCTAAATTACAACTGTTACACCAAAAATACAAATTATTTCTTAACAGCTAACATCTCAGAAACAATTAATGTATTGAAAATTACGGTCAACAGGGTAAAGATTTATCACCACAGCATTCAAGTTGCGCCAATATTAACTTTGTCTTCCTCTTTAACAACCAGAGAAGAGTCTGATGGTGGATGTTGTCATGTGGTCAACCACTTATTTTGCCTTTCCACTAAGTCTCGAGTGGCACCCAGAGCCCATAGACACTTTTCACTGTATCATTCTCTCCAGGTTCAGGTGTTCAACAATATTTTCAATTTTAATTATGATCCCACCCCACAGTAGAGAGATAACCTCAGCCTTGTGCAGTTGCAGTACACCCCCCCCCCCCCACTCTTTTTTAGCCCCCTTTGAAAGGGGGTCAAGCCAACTAATCTGCCAGCTCCCTCCCAAACATGCCCACATAGCCCGGGCAAAAATAACAATGTGACTCTCACCACTCTGGATTGATACAACCCACTCCATACACAGACAACCTGAGTCCACCTTCCTGAGAAGGCTCTACGAATCTGATACCACAATAACATGTGTTACTGAGATTTTCTCCGCCCATCAGAATGTTGCAGTTACTGCCTCAACCTCCACACTCATGCAGGATGTGGTAATGGTGTATGCCATGCCCCCCTCCATCCTGTGATTTTGCAATAAAGTCCACCCCCCCCTAGTCTTTCTGCCCCTAGCCACTGACCCATCAGTGAATATGATTACATCTCCTGGCCTAAAGTTGTTCTCTATCAGCTGCTGAACATACACGTAAAATATGTTGTAGATATGAAAACTCACCACTTGTGGCTTTGAATTTCCGAACTGTCACATCATCTGTCTTAAATATTTGATTGATTATGGCACTAGAATCCTGTTGAATAAAGCCAGAATACAAAGTAAAAGTACACTATAGTCTTACAAGAAAAATATTTACCTTTTTCAGGACATTTTGTCATATGTTTAATAATTTACGTCTTGTTCAGATTTTCTCCTTTAATACACATTTCTAGTTTCATGCTGGACTTGGTTGTTCACAAGCTCTGCTGACTTGTTTGTTGAGTTTTCTAACCAGTTTGGGTTGTATTTAGTACTCCACTTTGACTCTAGTCAAAATGTTCAGTTGTATACCTGCATATCTTTTCTATTTTCTCTGTTGAGCTATTTAGTCACAGTTTGTATGCATTTGATCCCATATAACTTGGTCTCACCTCAAAGAGCAGCAGGCCCTATGAAGTGAACACTGCACAAAGCACTAACTCTATAACTCCAGCAGCCTAGAGATCTTCAAATCACTGCTCTTGAGCAAGATAAAAAGCAAAGCAATATATGAGTTCACTCAAGCTAAATTTACAGAAATTCATGCAAAACTACTGGCAAGTATAACCTTCTCATGTTTCTTATTTCATTAAAAAAATGTCATCTGGTATTGGGCTCCAACTCATATTTCTTGAGTCAAAGACATATAGGCATCATCATGTGCCATATGAATAAGTGTAGGCTGCCTCATAAAATCACAAGAATCACTGATAGGGTCAGTGTTCTCCTAACATGTTTGAAAAAGCACTGACTATGTTTAATTTCTTTTAATCAGT
Source organism: Candidula unifasciata (assembly GCA_905116865.2). Classification (NCBI taxonomy): domain Eukaryota; kingdom Metazoa; phylum Mollusca; class Gastropoda; order Stylommatophora; family Geomitridae; genus Candidula; species Candidula unifasciata. Next base: position 338,789 of record CAJHNH020001452.1, read on the forward strand.
GTTCTGTTTTCCCCTATCTCAAGATTGCCCTTTTCCCCCAATTTGAGTTTGTCCTTTTCCCCTATCTCGAGTTTGCCCTATTTCCCTATCTCAAGTTTGCCCTATTTCCCTATCTTGAATTTGCCCTATTTCCATATCTCGAGATTGCCCTATTACCCTATCTCGATTTTGCCCTTTTCCCTTATCTAGAGTTTGCCCTTTTCTCCTATCTAGAGTTTGCTTTTTTCTCCTATCTCGAGTATGCCCTCAAGTTTGCCATTTTTACATCTCTTGTTTGCCCTTTTTGCCTATCTTCCACATTTTTTCCCCTGTCATTCTATTATATTCGGTGGATTCTTTTCAAAACCTTTCCCACTGCAAGTAACTATTTTCATAGAAAGGCAGATACCATACCAAAATAAGATACCCTGTCTCTTAGATACCCTGTCTCTTAGGTAAGATATTTGATAGACAAAACAGAAAGAAAAATAAATACAAACTATATTAATAAAATTAACTTGCAACTTACAACAATGGAGACTGCCGGAATGATGAATATTTCCTGTGTTGCCTCGGTAACAAGAAGAAGCCATGTAAGGGTAGGGTCAAAGCACATAAATCCAACTGGTTTTTCATGAAACCATGGCAACTGCTTCACAACTGGCGGTCTACCAGTATTGTTGTAATGGAGGAGAATATAATCTGCAATCAAAAATATTTAATGAAAAAGTTCATTACTGATAGTCATGCTGCATTAACACACTATATCACACTGTTACCACAGAACAATACAACAATATCAACAACAGGTCTGTAGTGTTGCATTATTTAGTCTAAAACTTGGATAATTTCTTCTTCTCTCATCCTGTTCTGCCTTTCAGCTTCAGGTTTTGAAGAAGCATCAAGTACGAGGCCGATTACTCTTATTTTTTTTTTCAAGCAAGATTTAATCCACTGCTGGACCTGTAGCAGTTTAAGGGAGTATTCAACCAGATGAATCCCAACTCACCTGGTGAATCAGAGCCTTGTAAACCTGAGACAATGAATGTAACACACTACCGTAAATTCCATACTTTGTGCTCATTCTCGTGGAAAGTTTTACAAAACTATTGCAAAAATGAGAACCAGAGATGAGCCATTCCAACCATCAGAATATGTCAATGAAAATAAAGGTAGACCCATACATGAAAAATGTAAGATCAGAGAAAGATGTAAAGAATATTTCCAAACTCTTCTGAACGCAATGGAAAATGAAGGAACAGTACCATTCACACCCAGATATACACACGAGGAACAGCCTGGAATAACTAAACAAGAAGTCATAGAAGCCATCAGGTTCAGTCCAAACATTAAGGCAATTAAGGCAGCTGGTTTTGATGGAATTACAGCTGAGGCAATACAGGCCTGTGGAGAAACAGGAGTCACATAGCTACTCCATATATTTAGGAAAGCCTGCAATGAAAGAACTACCAACAGACTGGCAAAGAGCCACTATAGTCCAGTATGGAAAAGAAAAGGCAAAAAGCAAGACTTACACTTACAAATGTATCTCCCTTTAAAGCTACATAGGTAAAATATTTCCCAAGATTCTAGAAATACGAATTAGATCTGTTGTAGAATCGATTCTGAGCCCAGCACAGGTCAGATTCAGGAAAGGAAGAGGATGTACTGACGCTATTTTGGCCCCAGGGAAAATTAGCGAAAAAACAGAACACGAGCACCAAATTAACATTTCTTTTACAGATCAAGAAAAGACTTTTGAGAGAGTGGACAAAGATTTACTATGGTGTATCCTTGAAAACTATGGTATAAATGGAACAATGCTAGACTGTGTTTGAGATTGGCTGTGAATAAAACCAGAAGAGATCGAGTGAGAATCGACGAGATCACAACATATGTTGGAACAACAGCCATTGTCAAATTTATTGAGAAACAAAGAATGAAATAGTTTGTAACAAACTTTGTTGGCTGTCTAATGAGAATGAAACCAACAATACCCCAGCAGCAAGAGCGTACAACCTGAAAATCAAAACATTAAGAGACAGGGAAAGACTGCGAACAAGATGGATTGAAGGAGCCACTGACACCTTGAGACTGCATAACATTATGGCATATCGAGAGACCGAGCGCGCCCTAGCTCGGCTGTCCTGTCGATCGCCTAACGGAACGGCATAAGCATTGTGATAAATATTATTGACAAAAAAAAGAATTATTATAATTATATTATTTTAATAATTATTAACAAGGTTGTTTTTAAGTAAAGACTTTTGGATCTCATCAGAACAATTAATATTATTATTATTATCATAAATACAAAAACAGTTATATATACCGTTTGAGCACATCAGTGCCAACAAACTGACTTCTCCTTCTTCCTTCCATGCGAACTTCTTGATATCAATCTTTCTTCGAGTTTGCCGGGACTGTTGAGGGTTCACTGTCAACAGTCTGACAAATTCAAAAAGTCCATACATTTTCTTTTACACAATATATCTACAGCTAATCATATTCTCGAGGGTCCTGAACGTTTGTTTTTAAACTGGCTGGTAGGTTTACATTTATTGTCCGACCATGTTATCACTAGGTAAAAATTTTCTTTTATCAAAACTAAAATAATTTAGTTTGCGAAAACTCCGACAGCCGTCAGCTGACTTTTCTGAAATCTCTACAAAAGAAAAGTATAAAGAAGCACTGGATTGTTTACAATCCAATGTTACCTATTTTTGTCAGTAAAATTTTAATTTCTAGTTTTATTAGATTTGATAATATAATAAATGTGTAAATAAATTATGTTTCTCGTAAAAGCGATGATTTATTTTTTGTTAAATTACTCTAATAGCAGGATTAATAATTATTTTTTTATAATTGATCTCTTAAGAGCGGTAATATAAAATTCCGAATTTCCGGAAGTAGACATTTCTGTGAGGGAATAACATTGTCAACGCTTTTGATTTTTCTGTTATTTGCTTTTCTCGAGTTCTTATAATATTGCAAAAAGTGAGTGCAGCATTTTAAAATGTTGTATTGATTGTGGCACTGCTTTTTAAAAAATAGAAATTGTGTTTACAGTTTGTAGTTTAGCTTCATGCAATGAAATGCGTCAGAAGAATTCCGACATACAAAAAACTACACAATCTCGTCTTATTTTGATCATCGTGTACCTTGCGGTGTCGAAGTGAAGTATGTATGTAGTATAATTTATACAGTTTATACTATAATTATCAATTTATAGAAGATCATGGCGTTTGTATTCTTCTAAAATTTGGGATTTCCAGTGACTGAACTCTGTATTTCCCAGTGTCCATTGCTGATTGCTTACAGTAACAATACTTACATGATTGGCATCTTCTTCGCTTCTTATCTGATTTGATTGTACACTATGGCTTGCTGTGGTATACTGTCTGCTGATATCTGTGTTGTATGGCCAAACCATTTTACCTTTTATCTTAGTCTTCTAATGAAATTCAGTGTTGTTGCTACTCCCATTTCCCTTCATATTTTATCATTTTCTGATCTTATCTCTTATTGTAAGATTGAGAGCCTTTCATAGCAGGAATCTCATTTCACTTGTAATTTTTCTCTTCTCTATTTCTCGTATTGATGGTTGGCAAGAAGATTGTGTTAGTGTCAGAGTTCTGTTTTGGTTTCTATTGATACATGTTTGTAGCTTAGTGTTGGTTTGCTTTGTTACATCTGTCATCGATCTCATATTCCGTTTTGCCAGCTGGTGATATTATGCTTTCTAAGTATTTGAAGTTCTTGGTTTGTTTCAGAGAGTGTTCTGTAAGCTAAATATTTATTGTTTTGACAGTGGTCATAACCTCTGTTTTGTTGTGATGATTTTCATGATACGCTCTTTGCAAATTTGGTTTAAATAATTTATACGGTCTTGCAGTTCAGTTTCTGAAGTAGCAATTAGTGCTTGGGTCATCTGCAAATAGTAGTTCTTTGGTGAAACTGTTTGGCTTTGGATCTTCAACTCATTGTTAAATTATAGTCCTTGTTTAGTTGGTTTCTTTTCAAATATTATCAGTGAAGAGAAGGGGAGACAGGACACAGCCCTGTCATATTTCAGATTTTATGGTGAATGGTTCTGAGTGTCCTCCAATTGTTCTGACATTAAATACATTCACTGTTGTGATACAAGCATTTATATATGCTTATTAAATTCGTGTTTCTTGATAAACAAAGACACAGTACCAGCATCATTTATTAACAGTTAAAATTGTAAACAAAATGTTAAAAATAAGATCAATGACAGTCAGCACCTAGCTAGTGCAGTCAGTAGACTTGAAGTTCTCCTTTTCCATGTTTTTACAAATAATTCATATTTTTTATGTCTTTTACTTCCCCAGCCCATGGAGCATAAACCTTCAACTGATTTATTCTTATATTTGCCATCTTCTGCAACTCTGTGCCTTTCCTCTGCATTCATATCTCTGATTCTCCTTTTTTCTGTGTTTTTATTTTTAGCAGACTTTAAAAAAAAAAATAGTTTTTAACTTTTAATGTTACTATTTTATTCTCACATCTTGATTCATTTAAATTTGTTTAGTCTGTTCCATGAGTTACTGTTAGTAATTTCCATTTTCACAAATTTCACATTGCTATGAAGTATCCTCTTGCTTTTTTGTGTGTATTATAATTCTCTCTCTCCCCCCCCCCCCCCCCCATCTTTCTTTATGTTTCTACGTAAAAGCAGATCAGATTAGGTAAATCTTGAATTGGATTTCATGTGCAAACATGAAGGAAATTTCAACAAAATAGTGAGCTGCTCTGCTCTGTCCATTGAATTCCATTTCTGTTGGTAATTTTTGTTCTCTTTATAATCCAGAAGTCACCAAGAATGTTTTTAAAAAAAACTATGGTGAAAAGGGTATATCCCTGTTGTCAGTGTGTTTTTCTAAAAGGTTTCAGTACCTACTACAAAGGGTCTTTTTCAGTAGCAAGGAAAAAGGTTCCGGTACTGCGTATCTTTGTCTACGGCCTGATTAAAAAAAGCGGTCTCTTTTACTCCTGCTCTTGTGATCTGTTCATGACCTGCACTATCCAATTTGATTTTATCATGGCATTCAGGTCTCACTCCTTCTTATTCATGACTGTTATTTAATGAGTAATATTGACTACTTTATTGGTTAATCTGATTGTTGGAACCTATTGGTTAAACAGGTTATACGATTATGTAAAACTTGTATACTTTGATTTCATCAAAATTTGGCTCGTTTCATCATTGTTTATTTGGCGATACTCGTTTACATTTTCACTAAAAAATACTGTCTCATAACACTACAAGATCAGTTTTCAAGATAAACAATTTTTTTTAATTGTTTAATATGTAGGAAAATGTTTTCAGTTGCTTCAACTTCGCCTTTTTTTTTTTTTTTTTTTTTTTTTTACATATTTTTCAGAAAAAGTTTGCAAGAAAGAAAAGAAACACTTGGGAATAATCTGTGATGCTGGGTGTACATCTTAGCTGTACTTACCCATTTAAGTATCTTTAACAGAGCTTTCACCACTAAAAGCACACCAGGTAATTGGTAATTTTTACATATCTGTTTTATGAATTTGTGTCTGTTTTTAGTTGAATATTTTTTTTTTACGCAGCAGAGATCATTATTTTGCTTTTTTCTCCCCTATCCTACTTCTTATTATTCTTCTATCACTACTACTACCACTACCAACACCTTATACTACTACTCCTCAGTCTTCTGCTGCTGTCTTTTATCCTTGATAGCATAGGCTATCAACCAGTTAACTGCAATCTTTTTCTTTCTTTCTTTTCTATCTTATCCTCCAGTCTAGCTGAGTTCCACAGCCTTACTCATGTCACACCCTGTTGTAGACTTTCTCATGATTGGTTGGATTTTGAAAAATAAGATTTCTACAGGACTATGTAGCAAATTTAATGCCAATCTTCCATAGTTGCCTTATGACACATGGCATGCATGATTTGTTTTATATGTACAATTTTTATAACCTATTTGAATGGAAAATAATCTTTAAAAAATGCAGCTTACCACCTGTTAGTCAGAACGGAACTCGGTCATAAGTCGAGAAGACCCTGTATTCTTTGCTTACCTTGTGGACTTAAAATATTACTTTGTAGTCACCCCGTATTCATCTGATCTAGAACCTCCATATGTATCATTAATTCTCTCTCTATTTCTTATGTCTGTGGGTTGCAGGGGTAGACTTTTCTACTATTAAGTTTATGTACATTGTTTATGTCAGTAGCCAATCTGCCCATTGAGCAGTGGATTGCAGTTTGTTTCTACCTCATGACAAAGGTGGAAATTGACAGTGGTTATGATGTTTTTGTTCATTACTGTGTATATTTACCTCTTTTGCAAGCAGGCAGGCAGGCGGGGTCTTTAAACCTTAAAGGTTTAATGGCTGGTGCTGTCGCCACGGACTTGATGATGATGTACAATTTTATATATTTTGAATTAAGCTAAATTGTTCTTATTTGATCATTTAGTGTTGCTTTAATTGTTCTAATGTTCTCTTATTGTCTGTTACAAAAAACCACAGAAGCATCCATCTTAATCATTAGTATGTCGTTTTTTTTTTTTTTTTTTTTTAAATTCTGTTTAAATTTTTATGAAACATGTAACTTGAATTTTTATTTAATCCTTTAATTATTTCTTACTTTTTGCCTTTTAAAGCAGCTTATTGCCAGATATGGCATCAGAAAAAGAAAGTCGGGTGGGATCTGTACTGTCTGCAGAGTCTATAAAAGTAATTGCAGAATCTATTGGTGTGTCAGGATTGCAAGATGAAGCAGCAGCTTTCCTAGCAGAAGACATTTCCTACAGATTGAAACTCATTGTGCAGGTGAGAGCATGCCAGGTCTGATTATTTAGGCAAGACAGTCATATGTATATCTTTCATATTGATGTGAAGTAATTGAACCTGAAATATACCACAATGGTCACCTCTTGTTTAGAAAATCGTTGTGCGAGACCAGTTAAGGAAAGTTTTGAACCAGAGGATTTATGGCTAGTGCAGTTGCCACAAACAGTGCAGGTTAGAGTGGTTATTTTTGCATCTGCCAGAAAAAAAAACATGCTTCACCTTACAGAGGATTTGGATTCCTCTTGATGGTTTCCAGCAGAAAGTTCCGAGTGTTCGTCCGTTTCTGGACTATAGTCTTGTTCCAGAACTTGAGTTTTACATGCATATACATTTTACAGATCTGATTCATTTGTTTGCATACTATTGGTTCCTCGCCTCTCAGACAGATGCACCCCAACTTCAAAGGAAACACCACTAATTAGTAGACTTTTATTACATACATATTAGGGTGCAGTAAGTCTCTACTCATTTCCCCAAAATATTTCCCAGAACCTACACAGGGAGGATTTAAATTGAAACTGGCTCTCCGGCTTGATACCCTAACTACTAAGCAACATTTCAAACTAGAACACCCAGCTACTACTTTTCATAGTCCATACTGTGTGGCATTGGTAGTCATGTCTGTCCACAGCCTTCTGTCTTGTGCACTTTCAGTTATTTTTGACACACATGTTTCTCCATACCATGATACATCTCACAAATAAAGAAATTATGAATGTTTTTAAAATTTGCAGGCAGTTTTTTTTAAACATTTGTCACACAGTTGAATGTGGTTTTTTTTCCCCCGCAGGAAGCTGAAAAGTTGAGACAGCACAGCAAAAGAACCAAGCTGATGTGCTCTGACTTTGACACAGCTCTGCAGATGAAAAATGTTGAGGTAATAGAAATTGTCAAAGACATGTGACAAAACAAAGAAGTGTTTTCTAAAAGACTTGTTGCATAGAGATTAGTCTCTCTCTCTCTCTCTCTCTCTTTCTCTCAGCAAAGAAATTAGTCTGCCACCGAGACTGTAACTTTTTCTCCCAAAGTCCATACCATGTGATGTTGGTAGTCATGTCTGTCTACAGGTCGGACACAAATAATTTTCCCATGTCACGCGGTCAAACCGTCCACTACTTTTTCCTCAGCTTCCCTCTGCCACTTTTCCCCTCTCCAATTTCCCCACTGTCATGATGTACTCCAGTCTTCTCCTTTTCATCACATGACCAAAGAATGTAGATTGTCTCCCTTCTGATGTGTGCAATCATATTCTCTTTGAGAGTCAGCTTCTTTCAAGACATTGTCGTAACTTTTTTTTTGGGGGGGGGGGTGTGTGTGTTAAATCTGTGCAGGGTGTGTTCGTATCATTTGCCAATAAGACTGCATCTCCGCTGCTTCCGATTAATTTGACTGTCACAGAGAACTCCACAGCTCCAGGTATTTCAGAAACACCTTCACTTGAACTGAACAGCAATGTCTGAAAGCAAACCCTTAACTGTCAGAGCATCAGGCAAATAGTTCAACCACATTGCCTGATAGGGGATGTTATGAGTTGTCAAAGGTGTTGTACTAGATTTCATCCATGATATAAAAAGATTGCAATAGTGTAGAACAAAAGGGAGGAGTACCCTGTGTGATCTATCAACAGCATGATGATCAATCACATATGGGCTTATGCTTAGTCTTTATTTTTTAGTGTGCTATTTTTCCATTATTCTCTGAATACCAAGGACAAAGAAGAGAAGAAATACTGACATTTTAAAAGATCTGAACATCAAGGAAGATTGGCTAATAAATAGCATCTGAAAGAGCTGAAATATTTTGGTCATACCAGATTTGAAAAGAAAAATAATAGTATGAGGCGTGGTACCAGGAAGGAGAAGCAGGTGCTGACCACCGCAGAGAGTGACTCCTTTAATGTGAAAATACACGAGGTGAGAGAGCTAGTGAGAGGCCAAGTTTCTTTCTGACCGTGATGAGAGTGACATTCTGCAAAGGGCCTGCTACTTGATGATGATTTATCGATAATCACATTCCTACTTTCTCTGTTTATCTAGCCCATATATGGACACACAAATAGAGATGGGTACATTCCATTCCGGCATGCAAGTGGTGGCGGACGTGAAATTTTCTTTACTGAAGAAAAAGAAGTGGATCTCCAAGCCATTGTTGGAGAACCTTTGCCCAAAATACCCAGTGACGTCACATTGAAAGGTTATTAGCATGCACTTTTATTTGTATCAATCCGTCATAGTTTTTGTACATGATATGTTGAATGTTGTTATGACTCATATTTCTTGTCATATATCATCTAGAACAGTGGTTCTTAACCTGGGGATCATCTAGAACAGTGGTTCTTAACCTGGGGGTGAATGGCCCTTTCACAGGGGTCGCCTAAGACCATCAAAAAACATATTCACTGAAGTTATTATGAAGCTATTATAAAGTTATTATGGTTGGGGGTCACCACAACATGAGGAACTGTATCAAAGGGTTGCGGCATTAGGAAGGTCGAGAACCACTTGTCTAGAAAGTATCTTTATCTTTGGTGCAAGATAGTGAGAAGAAAGAAATGTAGGGAAAAAAACTAGGAAATAATAAAAAAAATTCAGCTGTGCTGAACATTATAGTAAAGCTGTATATTTGCGGAAAGGGCTTTTATTCTTCTCCATATACTTGTGTGGGAGCCACAGAACCTGAGAGCTAGCATAGTTGTCTGCCAACCCAGTGGTTGTGTATTTTAATTTCCTTCGGTGCAGGAATTTATGTTGACACTGCCTTGGGACTTCCAGATCAACCCAGTCCAGGGTACCTGGAAATGGCCAAAGGAGTAAAGGTTGTTGACATGATATTGGCCACATCACCCTTTGAGTTTTGAAAAGTCGTTTACTCAATTACAAACAGACTCGAACACCCCTAGAATTTGAACCTGGATTACTATGCACTCAAGCTATTCGGCTATTAACTGTGACTGGATGGACAAAATTTAAAAAAAAAAAACCCAGCTTGCACTGACACAAATATACATGTTGATCAAAGTCTTTATCAACAATAAAACAAGGAGAGAAATACTAAGCCCTAGCTTCCAAACAGGAGCGCAACCCCCCCCCCCCCTTTCCCCCACGCCACACACTTTCTAATCAGAGATTGTGTTTAGTATTCAGTAAATTCATTTCTTGAGCTGCTGTCACCCAAATGTTTACCTTTACCTTATTTATTGTAGCACATTGGTTATGCATTGATGGAGTGCAGCCTGCCTTACCTGAGAATCCACCACCAGCCACCAAAGACCACCAGAAGCAGGAGATTCTAGACACTTCCCTAAAGACTAGTATTAACCGGCCACACAAACGACCACACCCCGACAGCATGAAATATAAGCACCATTACAAACACAAGGACACAGTCAAGTTGAAGAACCTCACTACTCATGAATTATCAGTTGTAAGTGACATTTGTAGATTTATTTTTTAGGAGTGTTGCTACTCAGTTTTCTGATTGTGATAGCTCTGTGGTGCCAAAGGGGAACCAAGAGAATATAAACATCATTACCAAGGACAAGGTGAAGTTGAAAATCCTTGCTATTCGCAAACTGTCAGTAGTGACCTTTTAATGGTTACTTTTTGCAGTGTCCTTGCTTGGTTCTCTTTATTGCGACATCCCTGTTGTTTGTTGTGACAGTGGAGGGAGACAAGAGAGAAGATATAAGTTTGATATCATGGTATGAGGGAGCATCTGTTAAATAATATTTTTTTTAAACCATTATCTTCTTCTTTGCGTTCACCAGCTGTACACTCTGGTGGAAAGTTCTGTTTGTTCGTCCACTTCTGGACTGCAGTCCTGTTCCAGAACCTGAGTATTGCTTTTGCATCTGTTTGACAGATCTGACTCATTTGTGTGCAGACTGTTGGTTCTTTGCCTTTCAGGCATATTCACTCCGACTTAGAAGGAAGCTCCCAATTAGTCGACTCTTACGACATGCTTTTGGGTAGGCCGTGGGCCTATTCTTGTTTTTCCTATAATAGGGCACCGGAACCCACACAGGGAAAAACTATTATAAACACAAGAGCACAGTGAAATTGAAAAACCTGACTGCTCATGAAATGTCAGTTATAACTGGCATTTGTGGGTATTCAACGAGGATAAGTATGCAGAAACCGATTGCGGGGCAATGAAAGAAGATTATGTCAGTCAACTCTTACTGTTAGCCTGACCATGGAGACACTGAGATGACTTCTGCATCAAAGGACAGATCAGGAATAGGTTGGTCTGGTATGCTCGGATGTCAGTTCAGATAACAGGTAATTGACATTTTAACAGTGTTATTAGGGGTGTCATTGCTCAGTTTTCGGGTCTTGTTGTCCTTGTAGTATGTTGTGACAACAGTTAAAGCTGGAGGGGAAGTGAAGTGGGGTGAAACAAAGAGAGAAGATGTTAAATGTTAGACAGTGTAATAAAATGAGATAGAGAAACACCTCGGTCAGAAATTATACAAGACAAAAGGCTGTAGTCGGGGTGGCCAATACCACACTCTGTAAAGAAGAAGTTAGAAGTGACTGCTCCATTCATGGATAGTGGTAAGTCTAGTACATCTGGTCATAGTAAAATACAGAGGCTTCACTTTGCATCTTATATTTCTGTCTTTTATTCCACAATGATTATTGGTCCTCAACCAGCATATGTTGAGTCGTCCTATCCTTTGCCATCACCTGCAACCCCTTGTCCTCCTCATCTTTTTCAGCTCAGTCTTTAAATCTTTCTTTTGCATGTGATTTTTCTCTTATTTCTTTGGCCTTGTGGGTTCCAGTGAAGAGCATCCTAGTTCTATTATCAGTTTTAGTTGCTGTGTTTCTATGAACTTTATATCTTCTTTTATAGTCTCCATTACTAATAATTAAAGTCATGATTAGTATGCTGTCATACAGTGGAGGATACAGTTTTTGGAAAATGAAGCAGATGCCAACTTCTGTAAAGGTGGATACAAGACACTGAATATGCAGTGGCTATGAAAGCACATAGGGCTGGAGTATTGGCCAGAGAAAGAAATTTTTGGGCGTGCAATGACGAGAGCAGCTTCTACAAAGAACCTGCTAATTAATGATAATAGTGTTGTGTATATAGCCTGGTAGATAATGAACAAACACGCATATGTTCACTGTTTTCCAACTTTGAATTTTTCCAGGAGCAGCAATATTACTACAAGGAGATCACAGAAAGTTGTGTTGGGCCCGATGAACAGAAGAGATCAGTGAGTGTACATTTGTGTTTTGTTCTTTAAAAGGTTTTGTTTCTGGTTGTTTAGTCTTAGTCTTTCCTCTTGAGCATAGGGCAGAGGTCATAGCTCTCTATGTCTGGCGGTTCGTTGCCACTTGTTTAATTAGAGTATTTTTCCCACAGCCTTCTCTATTTATAGGCCTAACAGGTAAACGGGGATTCCCGTTCTTGTGCAAGAATTGAGTCCTTCTGAGTCCACAGTTTTTATCAAGGAGATGTATACACAAATTAAACTACAGTTTCATTAATTTTCTACATATTTTATGAACTATGCGTCATTTTTAAGGTAAATAAGTGTGCCAATTAAATATAACAATAAAGGCTCTTACAGACAAACAAAAATGCTTTTGCTACAGTCAACATGAACATAAACATCAATAACGTTTAGATATAAACTAAAAGTTTTTCCAGCAAAAGTAATGAAATATCAGTGCTAACTCTTTGATTCTGAGAGGGTATTGTTGCATCAGAGGAGGGGGGGGGGGTGACATTTGTACTTTATCAAATTTAGCGCATAAAAATACTGCTATGAAACATACACATGTCATACATAACATAAATATAAATGATTGATGGTTATTATTATTAGTAGACTACTACAACATATAATTATACTGTTATTTAATAATTAGTAAACAAGCACAATCAGTATGAAATTGATATGTGCAATACTTTTTTCACCCAGAGTAGTTTTCTTAACAGTAGCACTACTAAATATGTATCCTCAAGGTACAAACAGCACAAACAAATTTGTCCAGTTTCATCTTGTTGGATGAAATCAATTCCTTATCATTGCGAATGTTTTGGTAACTAATATGCATAAGAAGTGGATGAACAACCAGAAGTTTCCGCAAGAGTTTACAGCCAGTGTTCGCAAAGCAAAGCAAAAGCCAGTTTACAAAAATTAACACAGACCGTACAACTGCAAATATGCATAAGAAGTGGATGAACAACCAAAAGTTTCCGCAAGAGTTTACAGCCAGTGTTCGCGAAGCATAAGTCAAATGGTTAAGGATTAATATTATTAGTGTACTGCTACAACATATAATTATACTGTAAGTCAACAATTAGTAAAGAGGCAAAGGGTGACTTGCTGTGAGAGGTTAGTTAGTAAATTAAATATTATTTTCAACCACTTACCCAGAGCTCCGAAATATCTTGACACAATTTATCCACAGTGTGGTTGCACCATTTATGCACAGTCAATATGAAAGCAATAGTTTTCTTCCAACACAAGATAGTTTGCACCTGACAACTGTGGATATTCTCCAGATAAGGTTTCTAAACTACCTGTTTGTATTTTCCCTAAAAGTAAGATTTCTACATTTAAAGTAGAAAAGTAATAAACAGCCAGTTCCCCAAACTCCGAACTACTGACTAGAAACAGTGACACACACATCACAACACGACTGTCTCCCGTGAATTAAAATTAAAATTGCTGTAATCTAACAACAAAGTATAAAAATCTTGTATATCCACTTTACAATATCTGCTTGTCGATTTGTAATATGGATACAATCAGAACAAAGAAGATTGTAAGCATATTATATTGTCACACAATGCAACCATGGAAACGCTTCAAGTAACCTATTTTCGAGGGGACTCAGCCAAAATGTATCGTGATTCAGTTGTTAGGCATTATTAGAGAAGGCAGTGATTTTTCCTTGTTTAAGAGCATAATTTTTCCTAGTAAGTTTAAGTTTAAAATTAGATGTTGGCTTATACTCATAAAAAGTGCGGGATACATTGTGTTGAGCAAAGAAAACTCCCTGTGAGGGTTCCATAGCCCTTTCACAGGGGAAACAAGAATAGACCCACTGCCTACCCAAAAGCATGTTGTAAGAATCAACAAATTGGGAGCTTCCTTCATAGTTGGAGTGCATCTGCATGAGAGGTAAGTAACCAACAGTCTGCACACAGACGAGTCATATATGTCAAACGCATGCGCACGCAACACTCAGGTTGCAGTCCAGAAGTGGTCGAACAACCAGAACTTTCCGCCTGAGTTTACAACTAGTGAACGTAAAGAAGAAGAACAAAGAGAACTCAAGCTATAAATCGCACAATTTATTGCCCGACATATTTTGCCGCATTGTGTCCAGTGTCTAGTACAGAAGTAATTGACTAATGAAATATTAAGTTTTTTTAAAATGTTGAATGTAACTTAGAAGTATTCATTTTGTTGCTTCATATTAGATTGTTAATTTCTGTGTAAAATTTCTTTACAGGAAGCTTTGCAGAGTCTCCAGCAAGATCCAGGATTACACCAAATGCTGCCAAGATTTGTGGCTTTTGCCGCAGAAGGTGTCAATATTAATGTTGTACAGAATAATCTTGCTCTTTTGATCTACCTTATGAGGATGGTCAAGTCTTTGTTGGACAACCCAACATTATATTTGGACAAATATGTAAGTAATGGTTGCTTGTTTCTTTCTTAAATGTTTGCTGCTTCTTCTTCTTAGCGTTCACTGCCTGTAAACTTTGACAAAAACCTCTGGTAGTTCAGTCGCTTCTCGACTTTGGTCTTGTTCCAGAACCTGAGTTTTGTGTGCACACCCGTTTTACAGATCTTGCTTATTTGTATGCAGATTGTTAGTTCCTTGCCTCTCAGGCAGATGCAGTCCAGCTTCGAAGGAAACACCCCTAATTAGTAGACTTTTACTACATACTTTTTAGAGAGGCAGTAGATCTATTCCTATTTTCCCCAAAATGGCACCTTAGGACCCCCACAAGGAAAATTTGCTTCAAAACTGGATTCTAGTGTTGGAATTCTGAAGATCAGACAAGCATTTCATCATGTTCATTCTAACATGATAATTAGCAGAAATATTTTTTTCTTCTCACCTTAATGTGAATATTAAATTTTATTTTTTTTCAGAATAGTGCTTTTTTTTTTTTTTGCGACCACATAAGTTTTTGTTGCTGCTGGAGCCCATGTTTTTCTATTGTAAACTCTTCCTTTCTCCCCCAGCTTCACAACTTGCTGCCAGCAGTGATGACTTGTGTGGTCAGTAAACAGTTGTGCTTGCGGCCAGATATGGACAACCACTGGGCATTGAGGGACTTTGCTGCAAGGCTGGTGGCACAGATCTGTCGGTTAGTGATCCATTTTTTTTAAAAATGTCATTCTTCTTCTGTGTTCATCTTGACCCCCCCCCCCCCCCCCCCCCCCCCCCCCCCCCCCCAACTTCCCCAAAGAAGCCACATTTCAGCCTAGCTGTCCGCAGTTTTTAAAAGACATTACTAAATAGTAATTCTCATATGGTCCACAATACACTATTGCTGGTCTCTACCTTCCTGTATAATAGATTTGTTACTGATGATATGATTATTTTTTTTTTTATGTCGTTTGAGGATTTTTTAAATTGTGTAACAACTGCCTTTTTAGTTGTCAGGACATCATAATATGCCTTCAGCAGTCATTTAATACTGTGTTACTTACTGTATTGTTTTTTTTAATGCAAAGGAATGTATTTACTTAATTTTCCACTCCATTTGTGTTTCATTGATTACCATCCTGCATATATTTCTACCCCAGTTTAAAGATGTCTTTTTAAAATTGTGTTTAGTGACTTGAGAGCTACCATATTGGCTAGCATGATTGCCTATCTGCTCTGTAGTCATAAATGTAACCCTGTGGATTTAAAAAAAAAAAAATCTAAGACTGCAAAGTCTTTCTTCTTCTCTTCCTTCAGTTTCTTAGGTTAAAAGCTGCAGAAACTGTTAAGGATGTATTTATTTCTAAAGCGCTATGTGAAAAGATAATTCTTCTAAGACTTTTCTCAATAATCCCTGGTTATGACTCTAGGCTTCTGGTATGAAAGGGCAGTTGACAAGTTTTGTTGTTTAGAGCTAAGCTGCACTGTCTGCGTCTTTCGACCCAGCATATCTGATACCCTTAATTTCCTAACAGTTGCCTTTGACCACATGCTTGTTAATGGGTCTATCCCCCGCCCCACACCCCCCCCCCCCCCCCCCAGAAATTCAGCAACCATCTTAAAGTATTCCTACTCACTCTTACTATGAGTACAGGTCTACAGTTGACACAGACTCATACAAAAAGATACCAGACAGTTTTATAATTTCGCAGTAAGTGAAAATCTGATAGACCATCGATGCATTTAATTCGCTGGCTGGCTGATCTAACTGATGCTTTCTGTGGTTTGAAAATCTCCCTCCACCCTGACTATGGAAGCAGATTTCCATTTTAAATTTGTTTTTGCGCAAAAAATTAAGACTGGGTACTTGTTTTTAAATAGTTACTTTTTTTTAATGTAACAGTTGTAATTTTTCTTGAATGTTCGGTGTTACATGGTGACTTCTAACCTAAACAGTTTCTGTTATCTTTTTATAAATCATGATTTATTTTTAATGCAATGTTTTGTTAACGTCATACAGGAATTACAGCAACAATACTAACAACATTCAAGCTAGAGTAACCAAGAAGTTCAGTAAGGCAATACAAAGTGAGAAGGTATCATTAGCCACACAGTATGGAGCTTTAGCTGGCCTAGGCGAGTTGGGTCCAGAGGTCAGATCATCTTGTTTTTATTATTAGCAGTATCACATTTTTTAAATTATTATTTGAACTTGTGTTTTAAGTTGCTACACATCAAATCGATTAATTTGATTATTTCATACAATTTGACACTAAGCATCCCATATGTTATACTGAGATTTTCTTCTTTCCTTCCTGTTTCACCGCTTTTGATGTCAGGGTAGATATAAGGCTCTGCTTCTGGCTTGACTTGACATTGTCTTCACTTGAGCTAAAGAAGGAGACGCGAAAATTGTAAAAGTTTCCTTGTGGAATTGCAGGGATGCCAGAGTAACCACGAAGTTCAGTGTGATATTGTGGAACTGAAAGAGTTAAGATGCTGTTTTTTTGCATATTCACATTCGCTGCGGATCGGAAGATCATGGGTTCGCTCCCTGACAGAGCCGTACTTTTTTTTTAAATGACCATGACTCCAAGGTCGACCTAACCTTGAGTGGATACCAGGTGCAGACTCAGGAAGTAAAGGCGGCCAGAGTGATGCTGACGACATTACCCATCTTGTGCCGATTGTTCTAAGCCCTATACGCCTAAAGACGTGAAAAAGGGTCTGTCACTTTTCTTTTTTATTTACTGTTTTGCATATTCAGTGTCTGGTGCCCCCAGTATTGGTTCCGCTGTCCCATTGGGGGGGGGGGGGGATAGCATGTCGTAAAAGGCGACTAGGAGCGTTTCTTTTAAAGTCACAATGCATTTGCCTAAGAGGTGAGGAAAAAACAGTCTGCATACAAATAAGCCACATCTGTGAAATTAATGTACATGTAAAATTCAAGTTCTAGAACAAGACTAAAATCCTGATGTAAACAAACAACCATAACTTTCAGCCAAGGTTTACAGCCGGTGAGCGCTAAGTAGAAGAAGAATGTCCAATGTTTTTTTTTTTTAAGTAAAAAATTGGTTTTTAAAGATGAAGATAATCAAGAAATGTCTTCTTATAGTCCATGCTGCACCTGACTTCAGTAGTCGAGTCTGTCTGCGACTGCTGGAAAGGAATATGGATTTATAATTTCTTGTGTGTGTTTTAACGAGTCATTCTTGTTTATGTTCCCAGGTCATCAAGTCATGTTTGCTGCCTTATATCTGCATGTTGGGTGAGCGTATCAAGTCAGTTAATGAGGGATCTGCACTCAACGTTGATAAAATAGCTGCAGAGCATTTGAAAAAACAACTGCTGGTATGATATATTTTTTTTAAAATTAATCAGCTAGCAACATTTTATTAAAGCTGTCTCAAATTTTGCAGAAATACTTATAACGTTATGCAGTGGTTGACATGCTTGCCTGTAGGACCTGAGGTCATGTGATCAAATATCCGAGGTTAACCCAATCTAAAATAAATACCATGAAATTTCATGGGAAATAAAAGTTGATATTCTTCTTTGCGTTAACCGGTGAAAAGTTCTGGTTATTTGTCCACTTCTAGACCTTTAGTCTTCTTTTAGAACTTGAGTTGTGTGGGCACATTCATTTTTACAGATCTGGTTTATTTTTATGCAGAATGTTGGTTCCTTGCTACTCAGGCAGATGCACATCCACTTTGAGGGAAACTCCTAATGAGTCAACTTTTACGGCATGCTTGTAAGAGAGGCTGTGGGTCTGTTCTTTCTTAGCTTACCCCACCCACCCCAAATGGGGCCACAGAACCCACACTGGGAAAGGTTGATATTGTCCATACAGGTGAAATGACTAGTTTTGCATGATCTTCCCTTTGCTCTGTGTTTATTATATTTCTCTTCAGCATGGCTGTCTGGGGGCAGTTTGCACAAGAGGATTCCTGACAGATGGCTAAACCATCTCATATGTTGTTCTTTATGAATTGTATGACTGGTTTCAGTCCAAGTCTCATTTTTGATGTAATCTCTTACTGAAGCAGCCTTTTTGTTTGTTTGTTAGTTTTAGTTTCCAGAAGCCATGAGTTGTTAATCCTCGGGCTCGATATTATGGATATCGCAACCTTTCGGCCTTGATTCCATTGTAAATACCGTAAATCTGGGAGAAATGTGGCTTTTCTGCCTACCCCCGGGAGTGAACCTGGACCACAAGGAGTTCGTCACCCGGTCAACACGCAATCCTGTTTAGCCAACTACGCTAGAGAGCCGGGCCTAAGCAGCCTTTTTAAGACATCCTATCTCGGTTGTTATGAAATTTCACTCACTGGTTGAAGTAGAGATCTAAGTTTAAGTTTAACACTGGTAACATAGGGTTGGCCAAAAATTAACTCTTATTGGGTTTGCTTTTGTTAGCAAAGGTATTCTTTTATGTGTCAAAAATAGTGTAAGTTGTCCAAGTTATCTGCTCTTCTTTTTTGCACATTGTATTTTTTTTTTTAACCTTTCTTCTTTTTGAAGTTCAAATTTACCCTAGATATTTAAGTTCACTTGTATTACCTCCGTTTTTTTTTTTTAATTTTATTGATATGATTTCTAATTGTCTGCCAATCTGTCTTTTCAATGCTTAGTTACACTTTTTCATTTGCTCTTTTATGGTGATTCTTCCTTGCCAACTTTTCTGCTTTAACATGAACTAGTTTACCATTTCTCATGTGTTCAGTGAATGTAAATTGTCTATTACTCACAAAAGTAATCAGTTGTTTTCCATGTTTCCATGTGCTAGTTTTTGTCGTTATGGTTCTTTACAAATTTTTTTTGTTAAACATATCCAAGGCTTTTTCCCCCAGCATATAGTGAAGTTTAAATAATGCAGACACAAACTGCATTACACAATTTACTGCTTAGCATATTTTGCTTATCTCACCAGGTTCATTACTACAGAATTAAACCAAATATTTAATTAAAATGAACAGTCCCGCTTTGTGCATATAGAAAGAGCAAACAGTAAATTTGAAAGGTTTGACCAATTTTATCATGATAATCACCTGGCTAATTTGAATTTTCCGGTAGTGAGATGCACAGCGTAACCAGAGACATTCTGATTTGTTTATTTTAATGAAAAGGATTAATTTGTTGTTCTTCATTATGTGTTGAAATAACTTTTTAGTAATGGACCCGACAAGATACATCAAAATATGGTGGGTAATAAATTGAATAATATATTGTTTGTCTCCACATTTTTTTTTTTTATTTCTGCGGGTTAACATTTGTTTTGATTTATAAATAAAGAGCCTAAAAGCTGACATCATATTATTGCTGTTTTAAAACTTTATTTAGATGTTAAGATTTTTTAATTGTTTTATCAAATAATTGTTGTCCATTTTCAATACAGAAATACCTGCCAGGTGTTTTGAAATCATTCCACAATAGTACTGAAACAGTTGATGAGTTTAATGTGGCTTATGGGTACCTTGGCCCCATGATGTATTCAATGTTCATACAAAAAGAGAAGAACCTTGCAGCCACAACTTCAGCTGTTCATTCATTAGCAGCTCCACGATCATCTATACAGCTGACACAGGTAGGGTTGCACATTTTAAATTGTAACCATGTGATAAACTACAACACAAATATATGAAAATATGGCCCATTTGTTCTCAGAATATCTATTTACTTTTGAGTCAAGTATTGACATCACAGCACTCGGGGCATTCCCGTGCATGCTCCATTCTCATCTTCAGCATCCAACGCAGAGTTCCAGTACTGATGGTACCGGTCACAGTCTGGTTATATGTCAGTCTTGCCTTTCCTCTGAGTGTAGTGAGCCGGCCAGACTCTCTGGTTGCTCCCAGGTGCCTCATTCTCTACACGCCATAATAATAATCTTTCTCTACTGATTCCGTTGCTTGTTCCCAAAGGGCCTTGATCACATCTGCCTTGTCATGTATCAATTCACCACCCAGTGGTGCAGATCCAGTCCAACTGTTCTGATAATTTGTTTTTACTTTGAAATATTTATTTAATGAAGCTTTGAAGATTTGACATAATTTTGAAGTATGTGAATTTCACTTAATCAGTGGCCTTCCACAGCTCTTTAACTATTGCAATCCATCTAAGATATACTATTAGTTTCACAACATAATGAATTTAGAAGAATATCAGGACATTAATTTAAATATTTAAAAATTATCATCACATTTTACCTTTCGCTCACATCTGGTTCTTCCATTCTATTCTGTCCTGACTAATTAGTTTACTGGAAAAGAGTCCGTTTGTGTGAGCTTCTGCAGCAGTAGGATTGTTTTATCAATAGGGGAGATGATGTGCACTCAGCCCTCCTTCTTTTCCCTCCTGGTATGGGACTGACAGTGATGACAGAGATAACTTTCCAACATTATTTCTAAATATTTTCTCAGACAGCGAGCGACTCCATTTCTTATTAGAGTGCAGATTAGTTTCCTTATAAAAAATAAACTTATAAATAATCCTAGTAATTTAAGGTAATCTGTTGCATCTGTAAAATGGTTATCATGTGCCATTTCTAAAAGCAAAAAATCATGGTTCATCATCTTAGGCAATCATTGATCAAGTCAGTGCTCTTGTCCTGACTCATCCATATGGCCAAGCCATCTAGGTGTTTGTCTCTTTTCTTTCTAATTTTGCCAGTTATCACCAAGAACTCACGTCTGTTCCTTCTAACATGTCCACAAAGTTTCTGCTCTTCACAAGACTCAAAGAGGACTATCGTGTGTTTTTTCTATCATTCTGTGAAATGTTATGTGAGCCTGCTGATCCGAAGGTAAGGGGTTTAAATTTGCGTAGAGCCAAATTTTTCAAGACGACCCAGCCTTAAATGGGTACCAGGTAAAGTCCTGCATAACTAGAATGTCTTTGTATTGGAACCCACAGGGGCATAGGAATAAAAGACACATGGAGAAGAGAGCTGGAGAATGAAGTTAGAAAGATGGGGAGAGCTCCATGTAATAGCGAAGGATAGAACAACTTGGTTGAGGGCCTATGCTCCATTGGGGGATAGAAAGGCAGAAGTAGAAGAAGGAAAAGTCCTGGGAGGTAAAGGCGACCAGCATGATGTTGACCATACCAGTTATTGAGGGCTGATTGGTCTATAAAAATATGAGTCTAGCCTAATTTACCCTATATGTCCCTGCCATGTCAAGGAACTTTTACATGATATTTTGTGCATTTTTTCTGAAAAACCAAAGTAGTGATGCATGCTTATTAATAGATACAGTCATTTACTCCACAGCGACCTGCCCAGATTGTGATTCAGCAGCAGCCTAGCACACCTGTTCCCCCCTCATCACCGTTCCTCACTCCAACCCCCACCCTGGCTTCTCTGACATCACGCCCCTTATCATCACTGCCCTCTACCCCCACAGGTATTGGGCAGAAGTTTGTCATTATGTCCCAGGCAAGACCCGCAACTCCCATAGTTCCGCAGTCATCCATCAACACAGTTGTCAAGGTAGTCAATCCTCAGCAAAGTGCCATGGCAGCTGCCAACTCAGGAGCTGCTCAGAAAATTGTAGTGATACAAGGTGATCCTAAATCTGATGATGTCAGTGTCAGTTTGCGAGCTGCTGTCTTGGGGGGTGCACAGTCAGCACCTCTTGTCCAGCAGCCTGTGACGTCGTCGGCAAATAGTGGCATCACTGGGAAGGAAACTTTATAACATCTGTTATCATTCTGTAAATATCACATCATTAAATCACCATTTCATCTTAGTCAACAATCATTTTATCTTTTTATAATAAACAAATATGCATTTTCTTTGCTGTTCGCTGTTTTTTTCTTTGAATAATTAAACTAGTAATTATTTATGTGTTAAATTGTCCTGTTGAGACAGTTTTGACTTCTTCTTTTTCTGTTCCTTCCATTACTTCAATGAAGTGTTAATGGGAAATGTAAGGATCCCCTATGTGCTCATTTGTCTTTATTTTGTTCATCCGAGCGACTATTCGGCTGTGCCTGTTCATAGCAAAGATCTCATATTTGCACCTTTAGGCCGATATATCCTTTATCTGGCTTTGTTCACCAGCTTAGCCTTATTCGGTTTTGTGGGATGTGATGTGACCTTTTTCGTATGGTGTCCTCTATCCCTTCATCTGCAGTTGTTGCTCCTGGAGAACCCATCTGTGGCAACCTTGTGTAGACTGGTTGGCCCTCAGTCATCTTTATCATCACCAATTTCCGTTGGCCAAGTTCGGCCGCTACCTAAGGCGCTAGCTTCTCCTAGATAGCATTAGGTATAATTTTGGCTTCTGTTAATGCTATTTCATTGTGTGTTCCTTAGTATTAGTGGTTCCAGCCTCCCATGTCTGCCGAGTCAGATTTTCTGCATGTTGTTTGTAGGGCCGTCATCTCAATGCTGATTGGTTAGTTTGGTGCTCGCAATGTTGCCAGATTATAGGGCCTCTGCTGTTGGTTGCTGTCTTCTTTTCCATTTTCACAGTGTATCTGTTACTGTGGTTGCTTTGTTGAAGTCATTTAGATGGTTTGTTCCATTGTGTGGTATGTCGGTGGTTTCCACTATGTCATATACGAGAAGGACCTCACTTGTCTTGCTCTGGCATTGGCACTGTTCTCTGTATGCTGTCGTCTTACTGCTGGCTTCATAAGACTTTATCTGTTCTAGAAATGGGCAGATCATGGGCATTCCCCACCATCCAAAGAGCCGACACATGATGCACATGTCCTGCACATGTTTAACCTCACATGTTGAGTTTCCCACTTGTCACGGGCTCATTAGGAAGCTTGCTTCTTCTTCTTCTTTCTTCATTCACCGGGTGTGAATTCCGGCGGAAGGTCAGGTTATTCGCCCGCTTGGACTTTTGGCTTTTTCCTGAACCTGAGTTTTGTGTGTACATCTGTTTTTTGCCTTTCCCTGCCTCATGGGCAGATGTACTCCCTTCGAGGGAATTAGGAAGCCTGCATAGTCAGGACTTTGATCACCATACAAATTGGCCCATTTTTCTTCAGTACGTTAGATATCTTTAACATTGTTTCATCTGAAAATGGCGGCATGGCCACTGTCATTTACCACAAAAAATTGTTGGTTTTTTACTAGCATGAAGAATTTTCTGTGGTTTTGCTGTCTGTAGGATCCTCGCTGATGCTACGGGCTTATGCGCCTTGCACTGAGATCTTCCTGTTTAAGCACCAATTGTTATTTGTTTAATTTTTTTTCGATTATGGCAGAAAGCCCCATACAAAGGGAATAAACTCATGCCTACGCTGCAAATGTAGCCGTTGAAAACTCAAGAAGCGATCCAGACAAAGGCAAAAACAACTCTAAAGTGTGAAGGGTTGGGTTCAGACATACATGAATTCTATATTGGATCTGGGCCAGTTTAAAACCAACCCATTCTTGACCATTGGTATCGGAACTCTTCGCTGGCTGCTGAAGATGGGGGCGTAGCACTTATGGGAATGCCCCAAGTGCTGTGATGTCGATTCTTGAATCAAATCAAATCAATCTTGACCATTTAATATACTCAGCAGACATCATTGCTCTTCAAGAAACAAAACTCCGAGATTATGAAATAAGGTTTACTGGCTTCAGAGCATTTTACAACATAAAAAACAGACTAGATATTCTCTTGCCGAACAAGATCATGGCAGTTCTAGTAGATATGTCTACATGGAGCAATGAAAATGTTTAGCTGCTCGCTGTCTGTGTGCAGGTAACACAACAACCATTCACTCTAATTAGTGTGTTTGTCTGCAACTGAAGTACGATATAGCCACATTATAATGGCATTTCTTAAGCGAAATAATCCAAAGCATGGGCCAGGTGATATTCTGTGGTAATTTCAATGCCAGAGAATGATAGTGGGGAAACATCCACTCTAACCCACAAGGGAAAAATCTGGAGGAGGCAGTGGTACATACTGATTTTTTTGTCTCAGTTATGTAAGAACCAGTTTAGTTCTACGACCAGGTGACACAGATAGTGAAATTGATTTAGCTCTTATTACCCCAACGTCGCAGGTCGACCCAGCCTAAAATGGGTACCAGGATGGGCTGTCCTGGGAAAGTTAAGACAGCCGGCGTAATGCTTACCACATTACCCACAGAGTGCTGATGGTCTGTAAAAATATGGGACGCTCTGCCCATATGCCCGATGCGCCGAAAGGCGTGAAAAGGGATCTTTACTTTTTACTTTTACCCTAACTTGGCCTCCGTATGTCAATGGGACATCCTTGACATCAGCCATAACAGAATGGGAGTTGTTAGCCTAAAAACACGTGGAGACATAAGCAGGAGGATATCGGAGCAGTTATGGTCAGGTACGATAAAGACGATCTCTAAAATTAGCACTCCGTATGCTGAGCTTATCATTCATCACAGACTGCACCCTTTGGAGATCAACTTGACGCAGACTGCAGGTTCGAGGCTTAATGACTACATAAATGGGCACAATCTTCTTCAGCCCTTTATTTACCTTTGCTTCATCTGGACACTACGCATAACAAACAGCATGGGAAAAGCATACGTTAGGCATGGCTTCCTCTATTTTGTCCTGACACTCTAACGAGTGTGGCCAATGGTAACGGCCTGAACCGTTCTGTCATACCGTAGGATTTTTTTACTGTGGAACAGTTAAGACTTTGCTGTTATGCCGTGGGACATGTGTCTGACAGACATTTGAGCCTAATTATTTGATTGACAGTGGTAGACTTAGGTAGTCTATCACAACGCAGTGACGACGACGTTGAGTGTCGACAAAGAAAATGCAGAAACAGGAACTGTACTGAGAAATATTGCTCCTCTAAGCTGCGAACAAATCTTTTGGTTTAGGGCTGAGTCTCAGCAGTTCTGTACTTCTTTCACTCGACAGGTGTTTTAACAGTAGGTTGTCATTTTGTAAAAAAAAAAATTCAGGAGCCGCGTTAGCGCAGTCGATAGGAGGCTCGCTTTCAAATCCAGCTGCGACTCGCTGCAGCCCACGGCCGGTATTCGAAACCGGGCGGTTCCCGGGGTTTACCCAGCCTCCAGGAAATGGGTACTAGAGTGACACTCTGGGGTAAATGGAGGGACGTCGCTGTAGCTACTGAGTTACGTGTGGGCGGCAACACGGACAGTTTCTTATCAGCTGTCCATACTGGTGGCAGAGCACTTGCGGTTTATAACCGTGTTCAATGACGCTGGTATACATCTCCCGATTTTAGCTTTTTATTTTGTAGTTTAATTGATGTATTGATACTCTTCCAGAAGAATGTCAGCTGAAGGTCCAACCGTCATGGTAGAGAGGAAAACTACACGAAGAATCGACTACGGCTGAAAAAAAAAAGGGGGGGGGGGGGAGAGAGAGAAAGGCTTCGATTCAACGCAGTAACGCGACCTACGAAATATGAATGAATGAGATTCAACCCAAAGCTATAAATACTCGGTGACAAAAAGTGCCACCACACGATTGAGGTTCACCCGGGGAGAGGTCCCAGAAACCCCGTTCAACCGTTAGGTTATACTAAGGACCCCGATTTCAGCCGGTTTTAAAATAATGAAAAATTGAGTCCCGAATCGGGACGACAGATATTAATAACGACCTACAAAGAGAACATGCTTCCGTTTATACAGAACCACGGCCATCTTTAGATTTACAGAAAGATACAGTTGGACGTGTACAGAACAAGGAAAGGTCATGAATGGGTGCCGGGGGTTGGGGTTGGGTTAGCATGTCACAGTGGCGACTGGGTTGGCTTATCAAGATGTGAGTCACTCCTAACCAAGGTGCAACATTGAGGATTACAGAGCGCAGGGTCTGAATATTCCCGAAAAAGAAAAAAGCAAGCTTAGCGACGATCAATATGGGACGAGTGCCATTAATTGCAAAGTCCTATACCCCTTCCCCCTCCTTTGCACAACAGGAGAACGACTCACTGGAGTAGGGACCAGACAGTCATATTCATGCAAAAGATGCCGAAGCATTTATCGAAGGTGGACATCTTTTTGACTACCAGAAGCCTTATGATGTGCTTGTTCCTTTGTCGAGATTATAAAAAAAATCATAGATACATTATCGCAAAGGAAGAAGCTGTTGCGTGACAGCATATATGTTACTCCTATTTATACAGAGTTTAAATTACTTTTGTAAATGTCATATACCTATAATTTATGGATTATAGCAGATACTTAGGGCATCCACTACGAAATCTTCCGAGAAAAGAGTTCAGTGTGTCATACAATTTCATGTAACCCAATTAATTGTCTTGCTTGTAAATAGCTCCCTACGCGGAACTGATTCTGCTATGGCAATGGTAATACTCTGAGATATTTACACACCCTAGGCTACGCCCAATATAGGCTACTAGCTGCAGCAATGACAGAATGTGACCCAACACTGCAGTTACTTCCGTACCTTGCCCAACTTGTTTGGCATGTAGGTTGATGCAACTATTAAATTCCTTTGAAAATAGAGAAACTGTGGAGTGGTTGGCTAAGGTGAAGATGTTGACTGCATAAAGTAATAGCGTTTAAATGAAAACTCGTTAAAATTTTGTCTTCTTCTTTCCTGTCCTTGAGGACTGCAACCAGGCCGGATTAAGAATCTGCGATGCCCTACACACAAAAGATTTTGGCAGCCCACCACCAGAGCCGTCTTAAAACCATTATGGGATCTTGGAAAAACCCCTACGACATCTACTCCCGGGAATTAAATGCAAATGGTCACTTGACAAACACAGATTAGAATAGGATCCCTATGCTCGTGGGGCCCCCGGACAAGAGCCCTGCGGGCTAATGCGTTAAAACAACACTGGGCCTATATATATATATATTCAAGGATTCAAGGAACAACTGAGAAGCCAATCCAACACGAAGTAAACAAAGATCGCATTTTCAGTATAACACTGAGAGATCAACAAACAGCAGCATCAGAGAGGGTGCAACTAGGGCGGACACAGACTATTAGAAACATGCTGATTACTGGTTTAAGAATCGACATCATAGCACACCGGGCATACCACTAGATGCTCCGTCTCCTGCAGCAAATGACGTTGGGTGTAGATGCTAACTGTTCCCGTAGCACACTGGTTGTACACGCGCCGATCTCTTCCTCTCATCCGTCCTCCTTGCCGGATCCACACTTAATTACTTGTTCACACATTCTTGCTCATGTTATTTCTTCTAATCTCGTATCTTCTGCCAAAAAGTCGTTCATATATGGTCTTCAGAATATCTCCCTTGTCCAATACGAGTGCTCCCATAGCTTTCGCTTTTGTAGCCAGATAATCCGCTCTTTCATTCCCTCGTACTTCTGCATAACCCAGACAATATATCCACGTGATTCCCTGCAATGTTGGCGTACTGGTGCATGGTTTCCACTCATGCCACAGTTAGAAACATGGTCGTGGTGGAGATGGCACCTGCCTGACTGCTAAGATAAGAGGATCTGGGACATTTTCAAGAAATTCAGCAAGGTCAAGGGGTCAGGCTAAGGTCGATTAAGACAGAAAATGTCCCCTCAGCTCTTCCCGTGTGGATTCTGGGGCCCTAGCTGGGAGGGGGTGGGGGGGGGGGTCATAATAGACCCATAAACCGGGTCATCAAACAAGTCGTAAAAACTACAAATTAAGGGTAAGCTGAAATCGGAGGTTTTGTGTCAAAAGCGCAGATATCGTATCCTAGCTGTAAACCACAATACAGTGTATCAACCATCCCTTTAAGGCGAACACAGTGGAAGAAGAACACCCAAGATCAGTGTTTATCTTGTGCATGAGGTGGTATTCACGATTTAAAATTGGCGCGGAAAGGACTGGAGAGGAAGCTCAGCCGAAACATCTAATCTATGTTTGTAAGAATAAACTCCTTTAACTTTTCCGGATTTTAAACAGAGTTAATGTTTAGCACTGTCTTCATGCCACATATGTAACACGCAACTTTAACTAATTGAATAAAATTGCGAATTTCTTGCCGTCTGCTACCAGGTCGACGAAAACGTTTTGCCAGATCATAGAGAATGATGCCTATCTGGATGACATGTGTTTGCTTTATGGATGACGTGTTTGTTTTGGTCATAATAACAATCTCATCATTTAATTGTCGGACAGTTTAAGAAAAAGAGAACGAAGAAGCTTACTTTGACCACCCTGAGAGGACACAATCTCAATCTGGATGGCAAGACAAAAGGGCAAATCCTAGATGCTCTGCTTAACCCTCAAAGACCTTACTCGCTAGCGTAGTTGGCTAAACCGGACTACGCGGTGACGAACTCCTTGTGGTCCGGGTTCACGCCCGGGGGTAGGCAGAAAAGCCACATTTCTCCCAGATTTACGGTATTTACAATGGAATCAAGGCCGAATGGTTGCGATATCCATAATACCGAGCGTAAGGGTTAACAACTCATGGCTTCTGGAAACTAAAAAAAAAAACCTCAAAGAAGTTATAATTCGGGCACGCGTAAGGGCTAGACCAGCCTGATGTAATTAAGGAGCTCCCCAGCAGTATATTTAATCTTGCTAGTCTCTTCCTGTGTAGATTATACGGCCCCCTTTATTGGGTAGACAAGAATAGACCCATTGTCTCCCAAAGAAGCATCTTGTAAGAGTCGACAAACTGGGGAGCTTTCTTGGAAGTCGCAGTGCATCTTTCTGAGAAGCAAGTAACTAACATTCTGCATATAAATAAGTAGGATCTTTAAAACACTCAGGTTCTGGAACAAGACTAATGCCCAGAGGTGGACGAACAACCAGAACTTTCCGCGGAGTTTACACCCGGTGAACGCGAAGAAAGGTAAAATAGATACTCGCTAATCGAAACTTTCACCTTCAACAATAATAGCTAGCTTTTGATCACGTGACATACGGTATTGGAATATGGCTGCTCTCTTTAGTTTTAGAATTTGCCAAGTTCTATTTTTTTGAGGAATTTCTTTAAATCTTTTCATGTTGGCACGCTGCAGTAAAATGTAGCAGCTTTTAATTAACATTTCAGACTAGCTAAAGCTGTGCTGATTATATATTTTGATGTTGTTAATGGTTACCATGAAATGTCGACCGGTATCACATACCGGGGGTCATTTGACAAATGATTTGTAAAAATTTAACTAAACTTTTTGGTTCTGAACTCAACTGGAGGGTGGCCCGAAACGTTTCCAGTTGTTTTAAGTTTAACCGATCACGTCTATCGAAGGTTTTAATTATTCTGTTTTGGGGTACTGGAAGTTTGTTTTTGCCACGGTGAGTACATTTCATAACCTATACTGTTTTGTGGGTTAATCGCACCTTTAAAATTTAAATTATGAAGTGGGAATTTTTATTAATTATTATTATGTAAACAAATGCCCTAATTCCTAGTTCCGAGAATTCTCAGTAAACATCCATAACTGAACAAGCAAATGGATTCGCTTCGATCATCTGTAAACTTTTGAGTAAGTTCAGTAGCCAGGTGACTATTTTTGTTTGACAACTTTATATTTTTGTGGAAGTAGCTAAATGTTAGTAGACAGTGCAGTTGTATCCCGTGTCACTCTGCTACTGGAGAGAGAGAGGATACTTGTAGGTTTTGAACAATGGTATTTCTCACATCTCTCAGAGTTGATTCTGCTGAAAGAATTGAGAAAATGCAATTTCAGGTAATTCAGTAATTTGTACAGTTAGTGAAAAAAAAAAAATTGGGTCATGTTGCATAGTTTAATTTGTGTATGGAAAAAAAACCGGTCAAAATACTCAGGTTTTAGAGAGGTTGGGTATGAAAAGAGCGTTGTTGAACAGAAATAAATAAAAAGGAGAGAAGTTTAATATTTTAAGCGCATTAAAAGCAAAATATTCGGCTCTCCTCCGAACTTCTACCCTATATTATAGTATATTATGGCGGCCAAACAAATACCCTAACAGAGCCAAATTTTCTAAAAACCAAACTGGAGTGAGATGTTGAAGCAATAAAAGTCACAGATCTTCTGCTTAATGTTCACAGGCTGTAAACTTCAGTGGAAAGTTCTGGTTATTTATCGTGGTCCAGAAATCATGTTCCAGAACTGTAATGTTGTCAGCACATCCAGTTTACAGATCTGGCTTATTTGTATGCAGACTGCTGGTTCCTCACCTCTCAGGTAGATGCATTCCAACTTAAGCCATAATTAGTTGCCTATTATGACATGCTTTGGTTGAAGGATGGGGATGATTCTGCCCCCCCCCCCTCCCCCCCCCCCCTTTCCTTCCCCATGTAGGGAGAAATAAATAGAGAAAACCAAGAGAGTGTAAAAACATGGCAGGAATCATTGTGCATAAGATCCATCGCAATCAACTTCACTGTGGATATGGGAAATAATTGATTGATCATTTATAATTGGAAATAGTATACCCCTGGACAATAGTTGATAACACACCTTGTTGCTTGGGGCCAAAAGGGTTAGGATCAAAATGTCTTTTTAAAATAATACTGCTAAAATAATTTAAGTTATTTTCTCCCTGTAGTGTGCATTTTTTTTATATGCATGACTAAGGGGAATGACAGTTATAAAGATTGTTCACATTGTATCAGGGCAGCCTGGTAAAATACAATAACCAACAACTATTTGAGCAGACAGTGAATTATTAGAAAGCATTAGTGTTAATGATCACACTGCCTTTCAAATGATTAAAAATATACAGTACAAATGAGACAGTGAAATAGCAAAGAATTCAGAAAAATCCATGGTTTTCAAAATAGCTGATTTTTATACCCACAGTGGGTTCTTCCCATTTGGAGGGGGGAGGTGGACAAAAGAATAGACCCACTGGCTGTTAACAAGAATGTTGTAGAGCAGTTGTTTTCAGCCCTTTTCAGGTGGCATCTGAATATATGGCAAGTCTCCCCCCCCCCCCCCCCACCCCTCTCACATTCCTCCATAACTTGAAAAGAGGACAGAAATAAAATCCCAAGCAATGTTAACAAGAACTTGGAGCGGAACATACGCATATATCAAAGTGTCAGATAATATATATCAAAGTGTCAGATAATATTAACTTAAGCAAATTATGTGACAGTGATTTTTGCATTAAAAAAAAATGGAAGAAAAGAATGGTAGGATGTTGTCACAACACAATGATAATTTCCAGTGGCTTACTGTGCTATTGCAAAACATGATTGTTTTTCTTCCAAATAATGAATGCAATGTTTTTATGTATGAGAAATTCCATGTGTGCGTTCAGAGGCCCCATTCTGGGGAAAAACAAGAATAGATCCACAGTCCCCCCAGCAAGCATGTCATAAGAGTCCACTAAGTGGGAGTTTCCTTCGAAGTCAGGTTGCATCTGCCTGAGGGGCAAGGAACCAACAGTCTGCATACAAAAAGTAAGATTTGTTAAATATTTTACTGAACCTCTTTTGACCTATCTAGTTGTAAAACTCACCCACTCTATCCCAATTTGAACTCTAGCTACTTCTGTCTCTTAATGCTACAGTAATGCTGATTACTTCAAAAATTTCATTCTTAGAATTAATCTAGGTAATGTAACACTAACATCAGTGTGGTACAGAAACAGTTGAGTGTGTAAACACAATATTTTTGTAGCATGCTGGTGTATTTTCATATCACATTTATCTGTTGGCACTTGTAGTTCATGTACTTCCTTAATGGATAGAATTGTGTCCGAATCCACATTCACAGAGGTGTTAGTTGATTGGTTTCCTTACCTCTGCATTAGGTGCAGCTTAAGTGCGTGGTTAACAAGTTATAGACAGGAATATTTGCTTGACATAAAAGACTAAGTATCATTTTTAGGGCAGGCAAAAAATATCAACTGTGGATAAATATAACAGGAAATAAAATAACACTGACACATCAGTGTCCGGTGTGTGTTGAACATAAACTGCTTTCTAGCGGTGATTAGAATTATTACAGGGTAAATTCTATAGGAATGTTTGGGAGTAACATGTCATGTGTGATGTGTATTTATATATTTTTTTTTTTTTCAAAAACTGTGACCCTGCTCACCTTCTTAGCTGATGTCTTTAAATATGTTCAAGTTAAAATCCTAAGGTTTTTAAGGCAGAAGAAATTGCAGTTGTGGCCTTATGTATATTAAGAAATTAAAGTGTTTCCTAGTACAGTCTGTTCTATTTGTGTATTTTTCACAGCAGAGTAATTAAAATATAAATATTTAAATAAAAATTTTTTTTTCTAAAACAGTTCAGTCATCAGAGAGATTGTTTCTGGTCATGGCATCAAGGAATATAAAACCCAGTTCTGTACAAGGGTTGGACCCTCCTATCAAAGACAAGATGCAGTCCAGCACATTAAAGGTACGTACATTCTGGTTTATGAACTACGCATTTGTTATGCTATTGTGTTATTTTATCATAACTGATGTCACTGCTCAGTGGGCATTCCTTTGCGTGCTTAGTCCTGTGATGCAGCAGTCACTCCAGAGTGCCTCTACTGATTGTCCCCATGAGGAGTTGATCTTGACCTCAAATGGCACCCACATGCTTCACCAGGCTGTTGTCCTATAACATGTAAACATGTCAACATGAGAGATTCGTCACTTATCACTAGCTTAATCAGTATGTCACTGATGATATCAGCTCTGTCCATGTACTTTCCTGCATGCAGTTTTGCATTACTTGCCAGTTGGTCCACTCGCTCATTATCAGCGAGCCTAATGGTTTGTGCTTGTTTGTGTTCAGCTGTTGGTGTACTTATTACTGCTCGTCAGCGTATTTTCCTCAGTTGTTCACCGTCTTCTAGTTGCTTTACTATTTATCTTTACAGTGTTCATTATAGGAAATTTTGATATACATCTGGTTAGTGATCGTTTATTGGTTGATTTATTTACCTCCCTGTGTTCACATTTAACTCCAGTGTGCAGCAAAGCCTACATAGGATACTACAATATCTAATTGGAGGATGCCCGGCTCTCTAGCGAAGTTAGTTAAACCTGACTTTCGCGGCGGCCGGGTGACAAACTCCTTGTGGTCCTGGTTCACTCCCGGGGGTAGGCAGAAAAGCCACATTTCTCCCAGATTAACGGTACCTATAATGGAATCAGGGCCGAAGGGTTGCGATATCCATAGTACCGAGCCAAAGGGTTTACAACTCATGGTTTCTGGATACGAAAAAAAAAAAAAAAAATCTAATTAGAGAATGGAGGCAGCTTTCTATTGGCTTGTGAACCAGCCGAATACACATACTGTGATTGTTACCATCTCACACAAGTTAATAGGAGAAAAGTGGAGACAGAAAGGCTCAAAGCGGAGTGACTTTTAGAGGTCATGTGTGGTTAGTATCTGTTGGATATTTTCTTCAGAGCTTCCAGATGTGTTGGGAACTGAACAGGCAGACAGATTGGATGGTTCTGCATCACTTGATAGTGAATTAATGAATAACAAAGATGTAGTCAGGACCCTTTGGGAGAAAGTGAACAACATGGAAACATAAACAGATCATATCTGATCAACATTCTGCACTCAGAGGATGGGAAAAAAAACCCACATAAAATTAAACTACTACTGATACCATTGGAACTTTAACTTTTCACTGGCTGCTGAAGACGAGGACAGAGTTCTTGTGGGAATGTCCTAAGTGCTGTGATATCGGCTCTTAACTTAACTCAGCTGCAATATTCTTAGTTTTACTTCTGCATTTACAATGTTAGGGAGTCACCATGGTGGAGCGGCTAAATGCTTGCCTGCTGGTCGGAAGGTCGTGGGTTCAGGTCCTGGCGGAGTCTGACTTTTTTCCATAAATGACCTGGGCTCCCAGGTCGACCCAGCCTTGAGTGAGTAGCAGGTGCAGTCCTGGGAAGTAAAGGTGGCCGGCGTAATGCTGACCGCATCACCCACCAAGTGCCGATTGGTCTATAAAATATAAGTCTAACCCTATATGCCCAGTATACCTAAAGGCATGGAAAAAGGTCCTTTGTTTTTAATGTGATTCAAATTTTACATTTGTCATTGAAAGTGAAAAACTAATAAAGCCATGGAATAACGGTTAATGAAAATTAGATCATACAAATTCAAGGAAAGCTAAGAAATCAAATCAGTGTATGATATCTAAGAAAAACTCTTTAGAGAAAATTGATTGGAGAGACCGATTGTGCTTGCTGGATTGGATTCATCCATGGTGATGAAAAGATTACACAGGGTAGAACAGAAGGGAGGACTAGACTTTGAACCCTATATAATGTTTAAATAGCACAACATGATGATGATTTTAAAATATTAAGGTAATTTAATGTTATTTGGTAAACTGATTTATAAAATAAATACTTTTCTGATTTGTCTGAAGCGACAACCTAGTCCTGACTGGAGCAAGTCTGACCTTTTGAGACTTCTCAGTTATTTTGAAGGGGAACTTCAGGCAAGAGATGTAGCCATTGCAACACTGAAGGTGAGCAGGATTTGTTTTGTGAAGTGTTTCAATGCCAGTAACTAAAATTTACTTAGGTAGGACACTTTGGGGTCACAACTACATATGTGGTCCAGTGTTTTGGATAGGCAGACTGCCTGTTTTAGCCTTGGCAATTTATTTGCTTCTGGCCATGGTAAGTTGTTGCAGTTCACCCATATGTGGAATGAAAGTATATCGTTACATCGCCGAGATACTTAGTTGAGTGTATGGCTGTACACTGTCAGCTGAGGATTTCATTTCGAATGCTTTCGACTGTGCTTATAATGGTTTCTGTTAACCTGCTGCTACAGTACTGGTGGTGCCTTAAAATAACTCCACAGGGGAGCATACACAGCAGGAGTCTACCAGTCATCAGTAGAAGATCCTCTGTCGCCAATTGTTTCGACTCGTAACCATCCTAAACAAATTCGGAAGGTGGGCCAACCTGGGTCATGACGCCAGGCCCCAGTATCTCCTGCTGCGCTTAATCAGACATGTTTGGACGAGACAAAGGTGATTCAGCATGTACTGTGGGGAGATTTGGTTCTTTTATCTGTGATGTATAATCGCAGCGGTAGCTAATTGGCCACATACCTTCACGGTCAAGTGACAAGCGAGATTTGTCGCACTCTGCCCCGCCCCACATAGAATGCGTCTACTGTGGTTCAAGTAGGCTGTTGTACTATTGTCCAACATGTGTTAGTAAGGCTTAGCAGTTGGACAAGAGAGACTGGAGGACACTTGGGACTTTGGCTCAAAATTTATTACCTATGCAACAGCTGTTTTATGGTAACTTTTTCTTCCATCAATTGTGAACTGCAATTATGGTGGTGGACTGTTTGTTTTGGCACTTCTGACAGCTATTTAATGCATGTAAATGTTATTGGCTTTGTAGAGGCCGCAGTCTGTTTCAAATATTCAAGTGACTTGTTTACCGCAAAGGTGAAACTGCATTTAACGGACTAACTTTGGGTGTGAAACTACATCAGACATTGCATCTGGCTAGGGGTTGAGTCTTTATAGCCAACATTGATGAGAGTAGTATTCTGTATGGGAACTTCTATATGATGATAATAACTAATAAAGGGGGATTAGTACAGATGTAAGCATAATTAATGGTGGATGGCACAGACCCGCACAGTTTTTGATTTGGTGATTAAAAACTCTTACAGCCACCTTAAAGACTGATCAGTTTGACAGATATAGAGGTAAGCATCTCCTGCTTTGTAGGAATGGGTGAACAACCAGATCTTTCGGCTTGGATTTACAGCTGGTGAACACAAACAACGAAAACAAATAATATGAGAATCAGCACTGAAAAGACTACAGAATTGTCAAAGGGAAGAAAGAAAAAGAACCTTAAAAAAGCAGTAGAGTGCAAAGGCATTAAACAGCTGGTGAATACTAAGGAGAAGAATAATCAGTTGTTTGAAGATACCTTGCCAAAGTCTTTCCCCTTTGAAGGGTTATCAAATATTTCATCATCATGTTCGTCATCCTGATGAGCTACGATATGTCACATAGGGCTCACAGTCTGTGCCTCCATTCTGTTCTGTCCGGTTCAGTCTTTTTGATACTGTGGCTGGAATCCAATCCTTCACATCTGCTACCTCTCATTCATTGTATGGTTTTTTCCTGACCTTATTATTTTTTCTCTCTCTGCTTGTTTTCTATTTCAGTGCCTGTTTTGTGACTCTCTGCTTGCTTCTTTCTTCTCGGTATCTGCCCAATGTTTTGTCATCTTTGTTGAAATATATAGTGGATGCATATTTTGTGGCTGTTGAAATTTTATTTGCAAAAATTTATTCAAAACAATTTACATCATTTTAGGCTGAGAAAGCAAAGCAGCTGCTCTACCAAGCCAAGTATGGAAGGTTCGGCCTTGGAGATCCATTTATTGCTCTTCAGCGTGATGCTGAGGGCAAAAATGATGGTGGATTTGATGAAGCAGCCATCAAAAGTATGTATGACAATCAGCTGGCACAGTTGGAGAACCTGATAGCCACCCAGAGAAAAGCACAATTGAAAATGAGGGAGCAGCTAGGAAACTCAGAGAAAAGATTCCACAAGGTTTGATTTCCTGCTAATATTGAGACAAAAAAAATGTTTATTGTTTTTAATCATTCAATCATTCTTAAGTGCCTCGCTGACTGGCATGGGCGATCAGGCCTCTCTCAACATCATGCGATCTCCAGCAGAATTGATCAGCTTGTTTGCTGACACCCTTCCATGCCATGACAGAAGGCTGTCAGAAATATTCTCAGTAGTAATTCATCAGGAACAGTGGAATGCGTTTGGCTAGTCAATTGTCTGACTGGTCTGGTGGTCATGGGTCAGATGTTAATCAGGATGGGATTTTTCTTGATCAAGTGTGTTGACCTTGTTGCATCTGTTCATTGTGTTCTGTAATATTTTTTCTATAATACTTCTCAGAGTTGTGGCGATTCATCATAATAATCTTCTTCTTTTTGTTGTTATTGTTGTGCTGTTGTATAACACTCAGGGCTAGCAGTTTACTTGTCTGTTCTGTTCTATCTTGTTGGACTGGCTGCCTGTTATAAGAGTTGCTGTAGCATATTGCTTTTTACAGGGTGGATGAGCTGGCCTCCATACACAGCCCTCCTCTCTTTTCATCCTGGGTTAGGACCGTCTATGGGGCGATAGTTAAGGCGATTGCCATGGAACTAATCACATCACTCATCCAAAAAATATTTTGACTAGTACCCAAGTGTACTACAATGGCATGTTAAATATTTTATTATTTGTAGTGTCATTAAAACTTTCAAGCCTGATTCTAAAATTTTGTGGTTAATATGTTGTCAGTTTTCTTTTGGAATTTTATTGATATGCTGTAACTAATTTAGATATCAGTGTGTATCATGCACTTATTGTGGAATATTCTTCTTAATGCTGACTGGTTTTGCTAGTCACACTCACATAACCATTGG
Source organism: Candidula unifasciata (assembly GCA_905116865.2). Classification (NCBI taxonomy): domain Eukaryota; kingdom Metazoa; phylum Mollusca; class Gastropoda; order Stylommatophora; family Geomitridae; genus Candidula; species Candidula unifasciata. Next base: position 376,540 of record CAJHNH020001452.1, read on the forward strand.
TGTTGATTCCCATGCGATACAGCACGATGGAACACTGTCGCCTAGAAAGACGGAAGAGTACCAACAAATAAATATACGTATGAGGTATCAATATCTATAGGCAACAGATAGACCAACTTTCTTGTTTGCTGTTGCTTAACCTCTACACAAGAAGTCTGGTCTTTGGTTGTAGAAAGAAAGAGGTTGTTTCATTGCGAATATTGCTGTTGGTGTCTGAAGTGATAGATATTTACAAGTAAAGCTGTGACTTAGGATTAGGAGAAAGGGTGGCCATTTTTCTTCATCCTCACATTCTTTCTCAGAAAGTTGTCTGGTACCCATTTATTATGGGGTTCGGGCGACCTTTTGGCTGAAGTTACACCTTTTTGACTTATGACCTATGCAACTAGTGACCGTCCTCACTTACGACAACAACAAAATAAATCAAAATAGTAAATAAAAAAAGATAACAAAATTGGTGTGGTCCAAAAGTTACCAGAACTGAGTACAAATTGTGTATTTTTCACATTGTATATTTTACAAATGATTTAAAAGATTTAATTCTTGTTTTTTTTAAAATCTAATTTAAAAAAAAAAATATAAAATTATCATAACCTTTTTGAATGAAAATGTTGAAAAATATAGATTCAGTTTATGACCAAGCTTATGTATGACATTTTAGTCGGAAGGGAACTTGGTCGTAAATCAAGGAGACCTTGTACTCTGAAAGTGACTGTGTTGCAGTGCTTTTCTTAGTTTCTTTGTCATTCTAAACTCGTATGCCACGGTCATGCAGACATGACCAGTGCTGTAACAGGTGATTATTTAATATGTAATTTGAATAGAATAAAATAAAATGTGCTAAGATTTAGACAGATAAATTGTTGGTGAGGCTGTTAAGTTGTTCATGAAGTCCTTTTTATTTTCATGTATTAGGTGTGTTCAGAACTTGAGGAGGAAAAGCAGAAGCATGCTCAAGATACAGCACAAGGAGATGATGTAACTTACATGTTGGAAAAGGAGAGAGAACGATTGAAAGCTGAGGTATGTTAAATGCCTGATTTTAATCAAACACATTCATCTTCAGAATAAATCTTCACTGTAATGGTCTGCCAGCACTATAACATACATGCGTATGACATATGCGCCTGCCTGCCTGTCTGCCTATCTAACCACCTAAACATTTCTTATGAACAGTTACTGGATCTTGGATGACATAATTAACACTTCAGTATTAATAATATTATTTTTTTGGAATTTTTGTTTCAAGGAAGTAACATTTTATAATTTCAACACAGTGTCATTCTCAAAGTAAGTCTTGTAAACAGAAATAAAATATTTCCAATTTAAAAATCACCTCAATGAGTCCAGAAGACATCATCATCAGGTAAACAGATATGTCAGTAAAGTGTAGGCTAAGGTCAGCATGGGCATACCAAGCACAAGGGATGAGAAAAACAATAAACGAGGAAAGTGGTGTGCATTGTTGCGCATGTAAAAAAATCCCTTTATCAGTTCTCGTTATGCCTAGTGGCACATGAGGCTTCAGAGAGGACTTTCCATGCTTTCCTGTCCTGTGCAATCTTTAGTGCAGTTTTCCATGTCAAAGATGCCACACTCAGTCAGGTCACTTTCCATCGTTCTTCTCCATGTTGTTTTTGGGCGCCCCATTTTTCTCTTTCCCTCTGGTGTCCACGTGAGAGCTGTTTTGGCAGGTATATCAGGATTCATTCTCATAACGTGGCCAAGCCATTTCAATCTTCTCTTGGTTATCATATTGTCTAAAGTTTCTTGGTTTGTGACTTGAAGTAGTTTAGTGTTTGAGATTGTATCTGGCCAGTAAATGTTGATAATTCTACGTAGACATGTGTGGTGGAAGGTAGACAGCTTGTGTGCATCCTTTTTGGTCATTCTCCAGCATTCCGCTCCATAAAAAAGAACTGGCAAAAATGATGTTCTTGTAGAGTTGGAGTTTTGTTCCTCTGCAGTAATTATTGGATTTCCAGATTTGCCTCATCCTTCCAAAAGCAGCTCTAGCTTTGTTCAGACGTGACTGTATGTCCTCTTTGGTCCCTCCCGGCAGGGACACCACACTGCAAAGAAATGTTCTACATTTTCAAGAGTTTGGTTATCCCTTGGCAGTTAGAAATCGAAAAAGAGTAGCCTAACGGCGCTGCCCGGCCCAGGTAAAATTTGGAGTTAATAATCTAACCAAAGTATTTCGGTATCCTCGCCGGTGCTGCGGAGTTTGCGCACTGCGCTTAGATTCCTTTGACTCATACTTGAGTCAGAAGTAGAACTGAGCACTTATGGATTACTACCCTTGGCCATGATGTTTATCCGTCGTCTAAACCTCAAGTATATTCAACAAATGCTTATCTTATTTTGTATTTTTGCTCCAGATTGAGTGGAGAACAAATTTCAAGAACAATGTTTTCCCGTAATGAATTTAGGTTTTATCAAACGTCACTGCATCCCCACTCCTCCTTTAACCTACCTCAAAACGAAATTACAGTATCCAAACTATGAGTATTTATCCAGCTGACTTATCGAGTTGATGACATCATGCAGCATCTGCAGGACCAGCTGAAAACAGCAGTTTGCCAAACATTATTTGCGGCTGTTCCAGTAGAAAGGTACAAGACCACTCCTATCCCAACCCCACCTATTAAACAGCTCGTTTCTCTGTACACAAACTCCAGTTGTATTTACCAATTTACATGTAAGTGCCAGCTGACTTGATCGGTTGAACGGAGAGACAACATGGAAATAGAGTGACAGAGCACATACCCAAATGGCTACATATACAGCTTGGTGATTCTTCAAAGGTGTCAAGACCAGTCAAGAGGAAAGAACCCGCTTCTTCTATAGGACGTCTACCTAATTTCGGACACATAATTGACAAAGATCGTGCTTTCCCTGTGGTTTATCACACTCCGAACATGAGACTGTTGAGAATGGCTGAAGCTTTAACAATAAAAATCAACAACCCCCTCCTTTGTAAGCAGACGGAATTTAAAGGAAATTTGAAGTTACCCTGGTAAGTCACGTGACTATGGTGAGATTCCGGCGGCCAAAACACACACACAATGAGTCGAAAGAAACTATTTGCATTTTACTTGCATTTATTCTGTTTGGTGCTTCATTTTATGTTGATGTAACTCTGTAGTAACGCACCTGATGAGATACAGCCAAATATGCTTGGCAATAAATTGTGCAAATGTATTGTTTGTGTCCGAATTATATAAAATTTCAAGCAAAAAAAATTAGTTTTTGTTTTATTTTACATCATCACCTGGCTTTAGATTGGTGCGAAAAAGGCAACTGAAAAATCTTTATCTTTCAACAATATAGACTTAATTTCATGACATTTAAACATGAAATTGTATTGTTTTATCAGTATAGAAAATGGTGTGCAATTCAATTACAGTGCAAAAAAATCTATGTGTGTGTGTGTTTATACACACATACGCGCGTTAGCGCACACACACACAGATATATATATATATATATATAACTCCTGTTTACCAAATTTTACAGCCAAAATATTTAAGAAGTACAGTTCATAGCATCGTTCAGTACAACGTGACATTCCCTACACCAGTAACTTGTCATGGTCCCTTTGCGGCCCTGTTTATTTCTGGAATCTTAAATTTATCTTTTGGCACACACACTGTGCACCTTCCTCTGTAAATGGGGATACTTCAGGAAAGTCTTGCTAATCCACAATGCCAGTCATCAACCAGTGCGAGTGTGACAAATCTTTCCTGGACTCATCAGAGGATGATGAAGAGTCTATATCAAAAGCGGCAATGATGTCTTCATTATGTGCAGGCTCAGACACAGCATCTTCAAATACTTTCACTACAACTATCAGTATCGGAAATCCCTGTGTGGCTTCCGGGGCCCTATTATAGGGTAAACAAGAATAGACCTACTGCTTACTCAAAAATATGTGGAAAAAGTTGACTACTTGAGAGCTTCCTTAGAAGTCGGAGTGCATCTGCCTGAGAGAAAAGGAACCAACAGTCTGCATACAAATGAGTCTGTCAAATGGATGGACACGCAACACTCAGGTTCTGGAACAGGACTGCAGTCTAGAGGTGGACGAACAACTAGAACTTTCTGCCGGAGTTTATTGCTGGTTAACGTGAAGAAGAATGAGAAGAAGTATTGGAAACTGCCACACTAGTGTTTGCTACAGAAGGTGTAACTGCTGGTCGAGTCTTAGTTAGACTTGACTTTGAAGCGACATGAAATTGTTTCACAGTCAGTGATGTTTTTGATGCCACCTTGTTAGATTTATCAAAGCCAGAGTCATTAAACTGTTCAGTTGTATCTTCATTCACTTTCCGAAGAAAAGTCAAATCAAGCAAAAATCATGCACAGCTACAGAAAAATCATGGATATCATCGCCACAATCTCTTCGAGAATTTGACGCCATGGCAAAAATTTCATCAATGTGTCACCGTCATGGGAGCTAACAATCAATTTCATCAAAAATGTACTTTAAGCACTATGAATTTCTTTCCCCCAAATTAATATAGAGAAGTGAATGGGCTAAAAGCTTCAACCAAATTCATTGCAAAAATTGCGATTTTAAAATGACCGCAAGCCTAAAAAGTTGCAGTTGCAAGGGGTGCAATCGTGGTAGGCGTAAACGCCGCCTAATCGCATAACATGTGATCCTGGAAGTCATTGGGTTACAAAAATGATTGAAAGTGCTTGAGACAGAAGTAGTACAACGTGGCATGGACAATAAGATGCTTATCATCAGTCTGCAATTTAACAGGTTTTTTTTGGTATATTTCTTTAGTACATTTGTAAAGTAAAGACCACTTTTCACACCTTAGGCGCATCAGGCATATGGAAAGACCCATATTTTTTACAGACCAATCGGCACTAAGTGGGTAATGTAGTCACATTACGCCGGCCATCTTTACTTCCCCAGGACATACATCCTGGTATCCATTTTAGGCTGGGTTGACATGCGATGCCCCATATCGCAGCCAGCAGTGGGTTTCTAACGCTGTACGTTGGAATTACGAGTCAGACTCGCAATGCTCTTTAGTACATAGAGTTTAGTATAAGATGGCAGTGATATACGATATTTAAGAAAAGCATATTCTTTGCCTATTCTATACTAGATTGATTTTGAAAAGAGCCAAAATAAGAAATTAGAGAAGGACCTGAAGAAAACACTAGCCAGCCTTGAAGAAGAAAGAGCAAACGCTGCAAGGCATAAGCAGGTGGCCATTATGCTGATCAAGGTACTCATGTTTCTGTAGCCCTTGGTCTTTAGTCGTATGTATGTGTTTTTACTGATTAATTAAGCAACTGCAATCTGCACCTTAGCACTCATGGCATCAGTATATATGTCCTATGTCACTCAGCAGACAGACATATAAATGTAGAAGTAATGATTGTATCTATAGCACATTGGTTGTAAATATGCCTGCCTACCTTGTTCCTGCCCTATGATATGCCTGCTGCTGCCATACATGACAAGTATTCTTAAATGTGTTGAATGTTTTGATCAGCGGTCGTATACACACTAGGTTACATCATGCTGAAGCAGGGTACCTAGCCTCCATCACTTGCTGTTTTTCTGTCCAGAAAACCACTGCTACTACTAGGTTGAATTAATTGTTTGCAGAAACAATCTCTTCTCATTGTTGCCACATATGGCATTCACAGGTGTCTCCATTGCTGCTGCTCTGCCCACTGTATTTTGTGTAATTTTGCATTCCTTTCTTTCCCTTTCTGCTGGCCTTTTCCAAGTTAGCTTGCCCACATTTTGTTTATTCCATTTTGTCATAGTATTATGAGGCATTATGAAAACATATCTAAGCCATCTTCTTCATTTGATAATATTAACCAGTGGTGAACATTATTTTTCCTCTACAGTTCTTCATTTCTGATCATGTTTGGGCTAAAATGTTTATGGTATTCTCCTAAGACATTTATTTTGAAAAGTCTCTAGTTTATTTGTAATACCCGCAGTCATTTTCTAACACTTGACAGTTGTATAGAAGAAGTATTCCAAAAATGTTGCTGTTTGTGTATTCTGAGTTTTATCTTCAAACTAAGTCTTTTTCATTTTGCACTGGTTTTTCTTGATGTGACATCCTTTTCAAAATCTGAATTTGTGTAACGCTACTTTTGAGGTATACACACTTCTTCTTCTCTACTGCTTTGTAAATGTTCCTCCATTACAGCAGAAGCACGATTGCTTGTAAGAAGCTAATGAAAGTAGATCTCTATATAGAACAATAAGAAAGAGATTAACACTGTTCTTTGGCCACATAATGAGAAGAGAGACATTAAAGAACATCGTGACAACAAGAAAAATCAGTGGATAAAGGGGTAGAGGCAGACCAAGAGAGAAGATGCTGGATGGGCTGAAACGACGGCATGGAGGGATATCATCAAGAGGCAACTAGGGATCGTGATTTGTGGATATGCATGAGCATTAACGCCAGTTAGCAGGGCACATGATAGTGATGACAGCAGAAACGTAATGGTTATAATTTAACCACTTACATTTTACCCCTCGATCAGCTCAAACTAAACTGTTTACAGACTTGTACATGGCTGGTTGGATTGCACAGGTAACTTTTTGTAATGGATAAAGTAGCCAGTGTCATGCCAACTCCTCTGAGTCACCGCTTATGATATTCAATTCCCGTGGCAAGCAGTTTAGAGAAAGACCAATCTCATGGCTTTCAGATAGTGAGTCTTCTTCTTCTTCTTCTTCACATTCACCAGCTGTTATTCTTATCTGCAACTGTACTTTTGTTTTGTTCCAGAACCTGAGTGTTGAGTGCACATCTGTTCTACAGATTTGTCTTATTGTTATGCAGACTGTTGGTACCTTGCCTATTAGGCGATGCATTTCGACTTCAAGAAAACCCCTAATTAATCTATTTTTATGACATGTTTGTTAGAGAAGCACCGAGACTTCTTGTTTTCCCCATAATGGGACCCTGGAACCCACACAAGGAAGATAGTGATACAAGAGTCGCACCATGGAAGAGATTCACTTAATATTTCCAAAGATACCAATGGTTGCACTGCAGTCAGCCTTCATTGTGAAGATGACCACACAAAATAAAGTACTATATTTTTCTGTGTCTAAGACAAAATGTTTTCCTAAATTTTTTAAGTTTAAAATTGGGGGCTGTCTTAAACATGGTGCGGGCCATGTGCCTTGCGTTGGTTTTGACAGTGGTATCAAGAAAGCCGACCGTCCAGAAAGCAATGGCAAACTACTGGACATAAATTTGCCTAGAAAAACCACACAACAGCCTGGGGCTGTTAGGGTTGGTTCTGCAACGTCCTGTAAAGGATACACAACTAACCTTGTACATGGAATGTGTTTAAAACATTTGTTTTTTAATTTTGGGCTCGGCAAATAAGAATTGCCTTCTTCTTCTTCTTTTTCTGCATTCGCCTGAAGGTGTAAACCTGTTGTGTCCATAAATGTGTTTTAAATAATAATGATGTGATGTATTCTTAGAGCTCAGATAGGTTATTAGAGACATCACCACCATCATTCTGCTTGTGTGTAACCTTAGCAGCTTTGGGCTGCAATAGTTGTCCACTCTGGATGCTCTTGTTTAATAGTAGCTTCTATAAATTCAGAACTGGTCAGCTGGGCAAACAATAGTAAATTGACATCAGGGTAAAAAATGTCATGAGTGCATTTTATTGTTGACAATATTTTCTATTACTGACTGTAATTTAGAATAATGTTATAGCTACTAATTAAACAATGAGAGCTCTGTCTTTATTATTTTCTGTGGGATAAATAAGAGTTTTTATTCTTATAGTGTTCATCCTTCGTGATATAGTGTGGTCAGAATGAGCTGTTATGTCATTCTTTTTTTTTTTTTACAAATGTTCCTTCTGTGTGATGCTTGAAGTTGAAATAAAGTGTGTATTCTAATTACTCTGTGCATAGTAACTACTTAGTCACATCATCCAGCTGGTTTATTAACCCATGCTGTCAGAACATATTAATAAAAACCCATTTGTCGGAAGTTTTATTTGAGCCCTCTCAGACTTAGAGGTGTATTACCAAATAGAGTAACAAATCTTTGGAATATAATGAGTTAAAATAATGCAAGTCTAGAACTGAAAGAGTTAAATGCTTAGATTATTGAAAATTTTGTCACTTTTTTAAAATGATAATTTAAAAAAATCTCAAGTGGAAGCATAATTTTCCAAAATGCATATGTATTTATTTGCAGGAACGAAAGCATTTAATTGAAAGGATAGTAGCTGAAAATCAGCTTCGTGATGAAATGGAAACAGCACTGACAGATGAGAAGTCAAAAATACAAAATATGGCAGAAGGTTTAGCTGAGGAGAGCAAGTCATCGCTCAAAAGAGAGGTAGCCATGGAAAAACAGAACTCAAAACATGATATAGAACAGAAATCTTTACGTTTGCGCTTGCAAGAAGAAGAGAAGCAGACAGATCTTTTGAAAGCAGAAGTTTCACGTCTTTCAAGGCAGCTGGAATCACTTCAGCAACACATCCGCAGTAGTGGGTCATCCCCAAGTGGTGTACGCATTAGGTCTTCAGTATCTCCTGTTAGGGCAGCCAACTTTGCGGCGCCGGGACGAAGTGGATCCACGCCTGCGGTCATACAACCTTCATCAGGGTCAACTTTGCAGCCTGTAAGTCCTAGTCTTAATAGTATTTCTCCTCAGATGTCTTCAGTTGCAGCAGTTGCAGCCGGAGCTAGGTCATCGGTGGGTCATCATCAGACTCAGCCAGGAACAGACATGTCTTATATGCAGTCTGCACATAAAATGGCTGAAGGGGATAGTATTCATTCAAGTTGTTCAGATCCTGAAGTCATACACAGACCAGATATGTCTTCTTCTACAGCAAGTGTTTCAAGGAAAGTTCAAAGTGTTGTGGGTATGAGTGTGGGATTTGATCATTTTGAAGGAGAAACAGGATCTGGGGCTAGTTTAGTTAATACTGCACCAGAGACAAATGCCACTGTTACATCCCCTGGTGGAGCTAAAGTGTTGTATCATGTTAGAGGAGGGAGTTCTCAGGTCTCAGCTGCACTTCAAACAAGAAAACCACAAGGTATTGGCTCACTCTCGGGGACATCTCTAGGTCGTGGTACCCCACCACCCATACCCCCAAACAAACCCACCTATATTCCCCCAGGTCCACTCAGCTGTAAAAATTCACCACCCAAAAAGGGGTCCTTGGTTGGATCAAGTGTCACAATTCAGCTGCCAGGCAAGGACTTACATTCTGGTCAGTTTTCTCAAGCACCGCTGAAGGCAGCAGCAGCCCAACAATCAGCGCGTGTTGTTCAAATTCCCCTGAATGTAGACTCATCATCACCAACACCTGGGCCAGGGGATGCCATAGCCAGTGTTCACACCCAGGTTAGGGAAACATCTCCATCGGCTGTAAGGAAAACCACACACGTCTGTGTCAATGCCAAATGACTTGACTGACAAAAAAAAAAGTAGTCTGATAAGCCCTTCTCAGATTGAATTGCATAATAGCCGGGGAACCCTTTGAAGTCATGACAAACAAATTAACATGGATTGATTGGCATTCATAGACAGTTCTAGTATGGCAATTATAACTTTGCATTTTATGTTTAGTGGGCCCTTCTTTCTCTTCCTCTTTGTATGGGTGCAGGTCATTACGTGTAAAAAGAGGGATTTGTACGTTGATTGGTGGTTAACAGCTAGGCTGCCAGATCTTCACGTTTCACCCCAACACTCCCAATTTCAGCAGAGCCCAAATTAGTCACCTTTTACAACATTCTTGTTAGTTTATAGTGGGTTTGTCCCCCCCCCCCCCCCCCACCCAAATGGGCCCCAAAACCTACTCAAAGAATCGGATACATATGTACTATTGAATATTAAGACTAAAAGTAGCTGAAGTGTGTTTGTTTTAATTGTAGTTACTATAATTGGAATTCTGAAGAAAAAAATTCTTTTGCTGAGGTAATAGTGTAGATATTTTTTATAACATTGCTTTGATTATTGTTTTAATATTTGTATTTAATGTAATAATTTTTGTGCAATGGCAAATTATTCTGTATTGAAATCTGTATACTAGTTTGTATGAGGTTTTTCAGTGTCTTGATCTTGTAAATAGAACTTCAGTATTGAACTAATCATGGTATTTGTAAATGCTTTTAAATTATAATTTTTTGAATGTGTACATAACTCGCTTGTATTTTTTTTAAAATTGGGTGCAGCGAGTATATTTGCTATACTTTTAATGCATCTGACACAAAATTGTGATTAAATGACTGTTTTTGTTTTAATTTATACCAAATTCACATGAGTTATTTATAAAGTTATTTAATACTGAATGTAATAAATTAGTAATGTCCCCGTCTTAAGTCTTTTCCCCGCATGGATTTAGTTCAGTTCAACATAGTCCCAGCCCAGCACAGTTTTATCCAAAATATCCATATTATGCCCCTTGTTGTAACCATCATCCGCTGACCTTTACATCTCTCGGGGTCACTACCTGTCCAGTACCTCTTTCCTGCAGCAACATGTGTACTCAGAGTTTCTACTCTTCAGACAGGTTATGGATATTTTTGTGACAAACCTTATCTTACAGATAAGTGAATTCTTTGTTCGTTTAAGAGCTAATTTGCTTTTGAAACAGAAGTGGAAAATGAAGAATGTTAATTCAAGAGCTGAAATGATTTAAGGGAAAAAAATTCTGTCACTGCCTGGGGTTTAACCACGTTATTATGTTGATAAGTAGGCGTGTACTTACCACTGTACCACCTTTACTTCTTATAAAGAATCTAAGACATTAAAAATAATACATTGCTGTTTTCTCAACGCAGTCACACAAATGAATAAATCAATATAAATGGAAAATGCAGCTGATCAGCTTTCAGAATTCACAGTAAGAGAGGATAAAATGGTGTCATGGCTGGAAATCCAGACTTTCTAATCATTGTATTACCACACAGACTTTTACATCATTGTATTACCGCACAGACTTTTACATCATTGTATTACCACACAGACTTTCAAATCATTGTATTACCACACAGACTTTCAAATCATTGTATTACCACACAGACTTTCAAATCATTGTATTATCACACAGACTTTCAAATCATTGTATTACCACACAGACTTTGAAATCATTGTATTACCACACAGCCACTGTGTCACTGCTTAGACTTTCTGGCCACAGTATTACAACGCTGACTCTCTAGCAACAGTATTACGACACTGACTTTCTAGCCAAAGTGTTACGACACTGACTTTCTAGCCACTGTGTCACCTTTTAGACTTTCTAGCCACAGTATTACAACACTGACTCTCAAGCCACAGTGTTACGACACTGACTCTCTAGCCACAGTGTTACGACACTGACTTTCTAGCCAAAGTGTTACGATACTGACTTTTTAGCCATATTATCACTGTGTTGTAGTTAAATCTGCCCCAGTTCAGCTTAATTTTTTTAATTTTTACGTTATCACAGCTTTGCCTATTTAACTTTATATCTTTTATTAAAATGATTAAGGGATATTCAGAGCTAGTCAGTTATGGCCCAGTACAGGTTTGTGTGTGTGTGTGTGTGTCTAGAAATAAAGGCAGTCATCACATCATCTAAAAAAAAGCTGCTGGTACTCACTGCATTGTCTGTTGCAATAATACTGAAAAAGTATTCCCTCGAAGTCGGAGTACATCTGCCCGTGAGGCAGGGAACGGCAAAAGCCAGTAAAACGGTTGTACACGCAAAACTCAGATCCAGGTAAAAGCCAAAAGTTCAAGCGGACGATTAACCGAGACCTTCCGTCGGTGAACGAAGAAGAAGAAGAAGACTGAAAAAGTGAGGCCTAAAGAAAATGGTGCCGTTACACGCAGCAGATTCTGTTACAGCAGTACTGTAAAAGCGTTAAATAAAAAGGTGCCAGTACTGTATATACTGTTGCTTACCACAGGAAAAAACACCTGGCCAACTATATAATTCTTTACTGTGTGCACTTTATGGTATCTGCAGCAGGTCTCCTGTACAAGTATTTGCTTTAAATGTCTATGTTATTTCACATGAATTTTTCATGAATGATTCCTAAGGCACAATGCAGGGCGCTTATTTGGACTTTTGAGTTGGCAATTTTAAAAATTTTAAACAGTGTGCACTTGTTGGACTTGAGTTGCCAATTTTTAAAATTTGAAACATTGTGCACACTTAATACAGTTAAATTAATAGTTTGTCGACATTAAACTTATACAGACATGCATGAATCCTACCAGATTGAAGTGTGTAAAGAGTAAATATCCTAAACACCATGCATTAGAGGTTATATATTTTTTGTTGTAATCCAAAGTATCAGTGTAGATCTTAAATGATGCCAAAGTATCAGTTGTAGAGAATTAATCAAGCCTGGTATATTATACCTATAGAAATTTATATTTATATACATATATGTATGTGTTTGTGTGTGTGAATCAACAGTCAGTGGAATAAGAATAAAACAAGGAAATAGATTAGACGAGAAATTATGAAGTATTACAATGGAATCCATCTAAATATGGCATACTGGAAATAAAAGAGCAGAAATATTAATTGTAGAAGGAAAACAAAGGATAAACAAAAATAAATTACATCCCAGGATGAGTTGACTTTTTATCAAAAAGATGTTTGACAATTCAACCATCACTGAAAGAACCCTGACAGTTTTGAAGCTGTCCTGTCAAAAAGGACAAGACTTTTCTTAGTAGGAGAATGGCTAACAATCTTGCCTACGAGGCCGGTGATCATATGTATAAATACCTGTCTCCCCGGGTGGATTCCAGGGCCTCATTTTTGGGTTAAAAGGGCCTCCAGTGCTCCCTAAAAAGCATGTCATAAAAGTAGACTATTTAGGGGTGTTTCCTTCTAATTGAGAGCGCATCTTCCAGAGAGGAAAGAAACCAACAGTCTGCATTCAGATAAACAAAATCTGTAAAGCGGATGTTTACACAAAACTTAAGTTCAAGAATAAGAGCAACTAGAACTCTCAACTGGAATTTTAAAATGATATAAAAATGATACATGATAAGAAGAAGCCCTTATCAAGCCAGATTAAAAAAAAAAAAAGTTACTCGAGCTGCCAGGTAAACTCGGCCTTAAACAATTTACCAGGAAATGTTACGGAAAGTAAATATGCTTGGCATGATTATTGATCACAACATTAATCACAACTAATGCTTCATGCGGTATTTTTTTAATCTAGGTAACCTTAGAGTAAAGTAAACAATGTGGCAGCCAAGAATACATGAGACAGTAATAGACAGGAATTTGTATACAGGGTTAGAAAACAGTTAACAGTGGTTGTACAAATAAGTTTTAATTTGATACAGTGGGTATAAAGTGTATATTGAATGATGGCACACAAATCTACAGTCTTAGTCGAGGTTTCATCTTGACTGCAGTCGGGTTCTCCATACTAGCTCTGGTTGTGTGCCAGTGCAAATTTAATGAAATAAGAAAAGGGGTAAACTAGAGTCGCATCATGGAAAAAGATTGGGAGACTTACCATGTAAACATTTATGTCATTATATAGTAAAGAGACAGTGTGTACATTGCAGCCAAGCTCCATTATGAAGATGACATGCTTTCTTTTTTAAAAATCCGTCCCATAGAAGATACACAGCAAAATTTATTGCATGGTTCTATTCTGTTGCGCACATTTTAATTTTCTTTTTTGGAAAATAGTGTCCATGAAGCTGTTTTTTTTTATTGGTTTGTGTGTATGTGTATTTTTTATTTCAGTTTTACCTATAAGTTTTGTATGTTTGGTTCTGAAAAAAGTCACATTTTTTATACCGTTGAACTTAATTTAGAATATTCACCCGAGTTTTTAATGGTTGTGCTGGCTTTTCCTCCATTTTCGCAGTGATATTTACTTTTGAGTTTGTGTTTACATTGTTATTGTTACTGTGACATTTGTTTCCCTGAAAGCATTTAATTCATTTTATATACAGAAAATGTTGAACATTTTATTTCGGAATTTTAGGCTGAAACAAAGGGAACGTCTTATACATAGTGACATTTTATACACAGAAAATATGGTACCGGGTGTCAACATTGGAGTCTATTTCTAATCTTTTCCATGCTTTAGTTGTACTATCCTTTGATGGCTGTAAGATACTTCTTGTAACTTTGAAAGAACAGGAGATAATCGTTTGCAGCTGGTAATTTTCAAGCATGCATGATGAATAATTAATGGTTGCACTAATGACGCACCCACCAGAGCATTGTTTCCTCTCTGCAGATGACAGAATGTATTGATGCTCATTAATCTGGTTTCACTCTGGTTGGATATACATCCAGCATCTTCCTGCAGTAACACTAGTTACAGATTGTATGTTCACTGTACAGATTATAGCGGTGGCAAACTACTTGCCTAGAAAAACCACAAAAGCCAAACAATGCTTTGGTTGGTTCTGCAACATCCTGTAAAGGATACACAGCTAACTTAAAAAACAAACACATTTAGTCATATTGCATGCTGTATCATTACGCAGAAGTTTTTCCTTGATCACATGTACTATTGTGGTTTTGTCCATTTGAACATTGCCCAGTATAGGCACTCTAGAAGCCAATCTGTCCTTTCATTAACATGGACTTCTGCATATTCAGGACAGTATATCCAAACAAAATTCTGTAGGTTTTTTTTTTATTTACCTGTTACACTTTGTATGGACATCCTAGGACAACCCTCTGACCCATACAGATGGTTCGGTGTTGAGAGGAAAGCGAAGTGCCTGGGGGTTCGTAGCGAAAGCCAAAGGAAAATCTTTAGTGCAAGACAGCTTAGCATACGACATCACAACATTTTGCTTGAGAGTGGAGGTGGAGGTGGAGGCGGTAACTGCAGCTCTCCAGTGGCTAGAAAACAAAATGCACACACATTTTATAGTTGTAACAGACTCTGAAAGCATGCTGAGAAAGGTGAAGACAGGGATGCTTCGAGCAGAGTGGCAAGCTTCACTGGGAAGGTCAAGGGTAATGAGCATACTTTGGACCTTATCTCTCGGCCATGCCAGCGTGGTGGATAATGAACATGCAGACAAATTGGCTGGATCTGCTGGGTGGTGAATTGATACATGACAGGCAGATATGGTCCTTTGAGAACAAGCAACGGAATCAGTAAAGAAAAAAGATTATTATGGCCGGTAGAGAATGAGGCATCTGGGTGTAACCAGAGGGTCTGGCCGGCTAACTGCACTCAGAGGAAAGGCAAGACGGACATACAATTAGATAGTGACCGGTACCATCAGTATAGGAACTCTGCACTGGCTGCTGAAGATGAGAACGGAGTATACGTGGGAATGCCCCGATTCTTCAAACAAAAATATTGTTCTTCTGCGACTGCCATTTATCCCCCATTTAAAGCATAGCCCCCCCCCCTCCCCCCCCCTTCCACCTCCCAACCAGTTCACACTAAGTTATTGCATACAGTTCTTTCCATGTCCTCCCGATCTTTTTTCGCTTTACTTTAATGTCATTTTCTGTGTGTTTGGGCTACCTTCGTTCATTTGACCCTGTGGGTTTCATTGAAATAACACTCTGGTCATATTCTTATAATTGTTTCTCAATATTTGTCCTATCCAACACTGGAGCCTTTTCCACAGCTCTTGGTACTCTGGAAGTAGAGTGTCATACAGTTACACTTTTATTCTTGTCAGCTTGGGGTCTCTCAGGTTACCTGCACTACAGGCTAGTCATAAAGCATATTCAAACATGTAATCTGATTTTCTAAAGCCAGACCTCCACTCCTATGGTATCTCTAAATCCTCTGAGGTAGGAGTTTGGGATTACCATGTTTACCTGTCAACTGCTGATCTCTGCTGATCTTCTGTCAGTCTGAAATCCAGCTTATCACCAGTTTCTTCCCAGGATTTTTTAGTAATTCATTCCTCATCAACCAAGTATGGTATACACATTTGCTTCAGACACAACCTCATATGGGCTTCTACCCTAGCAGCCATGCAACTCATGATCTTTTCATTGCACAAAATATGAGGGGAAGTCAATAATTAAGTCACAAATAGTTATGCGACGGCAGGAAAATGTAGTTGGTGGTTTCTGAAGGTGTCATTAGTTGACAGCAACATCGATCCTTGTGTCTCTGTTCGTTAAGTGGCACTAGGTGTTGCATGCGCATTCGCAACACAAACAAAACGGCGACTGTACTTACGGAGTGTACCTTCAAAGAACAATGTGCTTTTGTGCGTTTTTTTTTAATGCAAAAGAGCTGCCTGCAAAGGACATTTACAAGGAAATGCTTCAGGTTTATGCTGACAAATGTTTATCCCGTTAAGCTGTGCATAGCTAGGTAAAAAAAAATGTCTCAAGGATGCTCTAAAGTTGTTGAAGTCCGATTTGGTCATCCTGTTGAGATTGCAACAGACGCATCTGTGCAGCGGGTGGAGATGATTAGAGGTGACAGGCAAGTAAAAGTTGACCCCGTAGCAGCTGCAATAGGGTGCTAATATGGTTCAGCATGCAGTATAATGAAAGATCGATTGAAATTTAAGAAAGTAGGCTCAAGGTGGGTACCCAGCCAATTGGCGCACAAACACAAAATGAACCAATTAAATCTGTCCTTAAAGCATCTCTGTCGATACGCAGATGAAGGAAAAAACTTGCTAACAGGATTATTACTGAGGACAAATCATGGGTGCATCACTACCAGCCCAAATCAAAGCATGCTACATTGCAATGGAAACACCCTTCTTCACCTTTTGTTGAGAATTCAGAGTTACGCCATCAGCAGGGAAGATTGTGCTGACAGTGTTCTCGGATTATCAAGGAATGCACTTAACGAAATTTTAAAAAAAATGTTTCATGATGCAATTCAAAGAAAACATCAAGGCCTGCTGACTAGAGAAGTAATGCTCCTTCATGACCATGCCGGACCGCATGTGGCTCAGTTAACTCAAGAGAAAATTTACCATCTAACGTGGGAACCTCTGAAACATTCACCTTACAGCTCGGACTTAGCCCCTCTAGCAGTTTGTACCCTTTTGGTCCTCTGAAAACCCACCTTGGTTGGAGACATTTTGCGAATGTCATAGAAATTAAATGTGAAGTGAAAATGTGGTTTAGAAAGCAGAGCACTCAGTTCTATGCAGCATTTTAGGAGGACTGATAAAATGATGGGACAGGTGCATCATGTTTGTGGAAATTGTGTTGAAAAATAAAGGGATAGTGTATGTGTAAAATAAATGGTTTTCAAGTTATCATCTTTAATTTTTTTTTTAAATAATCATTTCTGACTTACTAATTGACTTCCCTTCATATGTATGAATCAAAACATTCTTCATCAACTGGTTTACTCTGAGAAGCTAGAGGTTAGAGAAATAAGAAATATCTTACAGCCATTTTTCTCACACACTTTAATTATTTCCTTGTTTTCACAAAATTGTTTTGTTTTGCTGAATCTATTTGCACTTTTATGTTAATATGTTAAATATTGTTTGTGCAGTGTACAGCTGTTTTGAAAATTAGAATATTGTTTTACATGATACATTGAAACCTTGTTACAAATTCCAGGAGGCAAAAACAAAATAAAAATAAAGAGTTTGTGTTAAATAGATTTATGTAAGCTGGGACTAATAAATGTATTATGAACAGTACACCCCTCCTGGGATACAATTTTGTTCATGTTAACAGAGTATTCATCTTAAGTGAGTTTATGTTAATGAGGTTTTATTAAAAGTGGTTTTGCAGAGAACATAGATATAGTAGGAGAAAATTAACTAGACATAGTAAAAACACTGACTTATTTAAAGGAAGCTGCTCAGAAACATGGGGCTAGTTATCGGACAAAATGAGACACAATACGGGGTAAAAACAAGACAGGGAAAGGATAAAAACCTTTACCACATACAAATAGAAAATATGAGAATCAAAAGAGTAAGTGTTAAGTAAAGATCCCTTTTCAGGCCTTTGGGCGTATCAGGTATATGGGAAGAGGGCCCATATTTTTTTTACAGACTATCAGCACTAGGTGGGTAGTGTGGTCAGCATTACTCCAAAAATGAAAAGAACAGGAACATAACAGGTGCTTAGGAACACACTTCAACTGCTGTAGCATACTAAGAGAAAAGATACAGTTTAGGATACAATCAGGAGAGAATGTGAACTATATTTTACATCTGCTAAAATCAAATACTCTCTCGTAACATCAGATCATAATATATTAAACACTGATAAGACCAGGTGTCATACATGACTCTGAAACTTGGTTTGCATTTAATTAATATGAAACCTTATTACACTTTTTTTGAGAAAAAACTCTTGCTGCTATTCTTTAGACCCATCATAGATACAAGGAGAGGAGAATGAGAAATAACGATGATGTTTAAATCACTACTAATTACTGGAATGATAAGGCTAAAAGAGTGAAATGCTTGGGCCATATAAGAATGACAGATAACAGAGACAGAAACTGCATATACAAAAAAAGTTGAATTGGAATAAAGCACAAGACAGACCAAAAAGACAGTGAAAAGATTATATACAGGCAGACCTACAAACACTTAGCGCCGCTTACTGAAAAGAGAAGACCAATCACATAAATGAATGGAAGCAAGCGATATTTGCAGCAGTGAGCCCCAAGGGTGCGGAATGCAGTAGAGGTAGGTAGGTAGTTGTACCCCACCAGGACATCACACAAGCGATAAACACCAGGTGACGCAAAGTGCCACCATGCGGATGAGGATCACCTGTGGAGAGGTCCCAAAAACCACTTTCAGCCGTTAGGCCATATCTATAACCCGGCTATATTCAGGACCTCCAGCAACTATAACCCGGCTATATTCAGGGCCTCCAGCAAAAGCCAGGGTAGGGCTTCAAAATAACAACAAAAAAAATGCATCCCACAAGGGGACAACTAGTGTAAACGCAGTAGAAGGAGAAGAATGTTATTATTTTGCAGTATCTGTGTGATATTTTCATTTATAAATATCTAAGTGTTGCACGCATGTTAAGTTCGTGTTTTTCATTTGCAGTTTTGAGATGTGTTGTGGTTCTTCTGTCAACTTGCATGTTGCATGTGCTTGCTGTCTCCTTGCAGTTTGTTGTGGATAACACACCGTTAGAGCACACCTCCAATACTACCGATGCGGTTGTCACGCCATCTGCAGACTCGAGTGCCACCCTCGAGTTCCTTGGCCCCGAAATGGCCAGTCTGCAGCAGTTATTGGCAACTATGACCACAGGTGAGACTTCTGACATCTGCATGCATGCATTTGCTATATTTTATTTTATTTAAAGCTACAGTTGCCGGTGCTTTCTTGCTTATTTAGTATGTTGTATGCTTATTTATACTACAGGGTGTCCCATAAGTTTACATACATTGGAAAAGTAAATATATCCCCACATACAAAGGAAAAATAAATATACTACCACATAGGTAAGAAAAATAAATACATCATCACATACATAAGAAAAGTAAATATATCACAACATATGTAGAAAAAATAAATATATCCCCACATAATAGGACAAATATATCACCACGTACATAGGAAAAATAAATCTATCATCAAAGCCATTACAGTCATAATTTTAGCTGTGCTTATACATGTTCTTCATCAGTGTTCATAAAAAAAAAAATTTGTTCCCTATGTATGGAAACTTATGGGACAGCCTGTACATATTTAACAGTTAATGCAATTTTCTCCATGTTTTGCTGCAAATCGTTTTTGGGTATTTTTGTGTGTGGGTACAAATGAAGGTTACCCTATTGAGCTCAAATATTTTTATTTAAAAAAAAAAAAAAAACAACCCCAAAACAGCAATTGTATACAGACAAATACATACATATATGTATCATAGTAACCTTAGTTTCAGCTTTAGAGCAAATGGGTCACACCATAGTTGCTCTGCTCCTGTGCCATGTATGGGTATGCCCAGTGTGCTGTGATGTCGAGTCTTAAATCAGTGAATCATTCACCGGGACATTACCTCATAACCATTTAAGGATAAGTTAACTTAAGAGCCAGTTTGGTTTAAAAAAATAAACAATCACATTGATTTCACCCCAAGACCTTTAGACTGACTAAAAATTGTTAATCACTGTGCTCCCATAGCTTCCAGTGTGCTACAGGAATGATTATCATTTACACCTTCAGACATTTGCTGCGGGAGACGGAGCATCTGTGGAAATGAACGATGTGCTATGATGTCAAAACTAAAATCACTAAATCAGCTCCCATGACTCACATTAACATTTACTGAAATTTGGGAGAATTATTTCAGTAAAATAAATTTTTATAATTTATGTTAACCCTACCAGACCTGAGGCCCTGAACCTAACTGCCCCCTATTCCTGAGCTCCTGGCATTAACTCGAAAAAACCAACATGACATACACAAATATTAGTTACATGCAAACAAGTGGTTAGAATAAGATGAAACTTGGGGACAATGTAGAAAAATAGGTTTACCTTTCATCTAGCTCCAATATTCCACAGTTGTGTGCCAATCCAACCAGCAGGATCAACCTTGTTTCACAGAGTAAGCACCAAATATTGCTGTTATCAGTGACAGACCCCCTCTCTTACTATCGATCTAGTGTTAAGTAAAATTTTCAAGATTCTCCCCATCACTCGAGCTCTCACTAACTGTGTCACCTTAACTGGAAATATATTCTTCATGAAATTCTGGCTCCTTAGAGTCTGTATCAAACAAAATATCAGTCACCTGTTGGACTGTAAAAAGCCTAGACCTACATCACTTTCCTGTCGAATTGCTTGGTTCATCAGCTGCTCGTTTGATTGTAAATTTTCAGAATTTTTTCACGTTTAACTACACAAAAATATAAATCCAAACACACATGGGCGGCCATTGGCCATGACTAATCACAAGGTTTGATCACGATTTTCTGGTTACTTTTAGTTTGTGATGTGTTTTATCACGTATTACGCAAAGTACAGAAAATTAGGTACAGTGGTTTAGCGGCAGATTAGGAAATTACCGGAAAAGCGGTACAGCGGTCTGGTAGAGTTAACATTCACTGAAATATAGAGGACACTAAATACAGTTGTAAAAATCTACCTGCTAGAATTTTTAAGCTTCACACAAATATGGGGAAAATATTTATGTACACTTTTGCAGGAATGTATGCTTCACATTAACATATAATTAAATATGTGTAAATAATAATTCTAAATAAACAGTATCTTTCTTCACCTGCTAGGAATGTTTGCCCGACAAATGTTTGCTTCACGTTATCAAAAACTGAATTGTGGGATATATGTATATTGTAAATAAAGGTATACAGATCTGCCTGCTAAGATGTATGGCTCACACTAAAGTATACTAGGGACAATATTTCTATAAATAACATTTTATAAATCTGCCTGGTAGAAATTTTAAGCTTCACAATAACCTAAAATGAAAAATGGGGAAAATAGTTCTATAAATAAGATTTTTAGAAATCTGCCCACCAGGATTGCATGCTTCACACTAACACATAATTAAATTTGGGGAAAATCTTACTCTAAATAACAATTTTCCTTGTCTGCTTGCTAGGAGTGTACGCCTCACGTTGCCGTTAACTTAAATATAGTCGTCTTTCTATAAATGAAGTTTAATAAATCACTAATGAATACTGAAATGTGGAGAAAGTATTTCTATAAATAAAGTTTTATAAATCTGCCTGTTAGGAATGCTTACTTTGCTCTAACATATAATGAAATTTAAATATGACTTCCGTTCCAATATGGTATAAAGCTGACAGGCCACTGGCTCTGAAAAGTTATTTACTTCTAGCCACGGCTTGCTTATGCAAAATCCCTATATATGGACCAGGAGTTGAAAGGTTTCATTGCCCATCTACTGAGTCGAGTGCTTGGTGCGACACTGTGAGGTGTGGATTTAATGTGGAATGTTTTTTTCTATTGTGCCCATGAGGGCTTATGTTACACTAAAAATGGCGGATGGCCAAATATATTTGAAAGGGTGTGTATTTATGTAGTATTTTGAGTGCAGTGCTGTAAATTGCTTCTTGCATCAACAGTGAGGTTAGTATTGGCACATCTGAAAGCTGCAATATGCATTTACTTTGCGTGGGCGAACTTCAGTGTTTTGCTGGGACTGATATGGTAATCTCTAGTTTTCAAAAAGGACAGTAAAGAACATTTTTCACAGCACAGAAATGGAACATTTATGGTGCGATACGTCTGCAGTGAAATTTGCACCTCGACTGACAACTATATAATGAAATATGGGGGAAATATTTATCTAAATAAAAGCTTTCCTTTCCTGCTTGCTAGAAATGTATACCTTATCTTATCATAAACTAAAATATGTGTGATGAATATCTATAAAGTTTTATAAGCCTGCCTGTTAGATATGTCATTTGCTCAGTTAGCTCTTAATCTCAGGGTCATGGGTTTGAGCCCTTTGTTTGGCCTTTTCTCTTCTTCTTCTTCTCTGGTCTAGTGCCTAATCCACTGTGGGCCATTAACTGGGATGTAGTCTCTAGGTCTGTGGGTTCTGGTGACCCATTGTGGGTAAAACAAGAATAGACCCACTGTCTCTCCAACAAGTATGGAGTCGACCAACTGGGGGCTTCCTTCAAAGTCGAAGTGCATCTGCCAGAGCGGCAAGTAACAACCAACTGCACACAAATAAGCCAGTAAAATGAAAAATGGATGTACATGTAAAACTCAGGCCGTGGCACAAATCAAGCCGGTGAACGAAGAAGAAGAAGAAGAAGCACCAGCAGCAGCAGGAGGAGGAAAAGAAAGAGGAAAAAGAAGGATGAAGAAGAAGAAAGAAGAAGGAAGAAGAAGGAGGAAGTAGAAGGAAGAAGAAGAAGAAGGAGGAGGAGGTCTCAGGGTGTTCTGAGTTTCCCCAAACCTTAGTTGTCAGGTCTACTGGGCATGGCCGCACGTGGCTTCACAGCTTCTTCAGAAGAGGACGGTCTTATAAGACATGTTCTGGAGTCTGTTAGCATGATGATACTGACAGAGAGCTGTTTGACTCATACCTTATTTATATAAACTTGCATGCAGAGAAAACTTCAGTAATCATCGTACTTCACTCCTAAAGAAAGGTGTTCCAATGTGTTGGGTCATTAGCATTTCATCTCCAAGCTACAAATAATCAGTAAGCTTCCCGACTTCACCCTGCCCCCCTTATTCAAACTGTTTAACCAGTTTTAAATAGGATTTTTCCGGTTCATAAATCAAAACAAATAGTGGCACATTCTTCCAAACCTTCATGCTCCCATTGTGTCGGCTGTCTCCACCAGTCTCACACACATATATGTATACATTAATTTGCTTATGAAAGGAATAGGAGTTGCTGGTAATTTCCGCATGTATTTTTATGGCTCTTTGCAAAATGTTTTTTAGTTTGTGCTATGGGTCATTTAAAATGTTCACATATCATTGGTTACAAATTTTAATTAAATATGAAAATATGTTTTTGTTGTTCTAGTGTCTTCAAGTTCTTATTATTAATACTATTTATCTTTTGTGTTAGTTTATTTAAATATATTTTTTTGAGTTCATCTCTCTGTCGACGTGTGTCTGAAGGAAGTTTGTTATTGGAGAAAGATAGGATGTGGTTGAATAGTGTAGGTGTTCCTGTTTACCAACACAGCAGTTTGAGTTTATTCAGTAAGCTTTCCTCCAGATTTCCAGGTTAATTTGGACTTTTATGGCTGCCAATCCTGGACAATTAGTAAAGAAACCAAACAATTTCCTGAGGCCTCAGAAACGTAGTTTTACAGAAGAATGTTTAATATTTCTTGGACAGTCAAAATGAGTAATCCAGATATATTGAAAAAAAAAAGTGATTGTATGAAGGTAGCTTACCTCTAATAACGACAAAAGACAATCATAATATTTTTATTTTTGGCCATTTTATATTTTATATTTTTTGTGTTCACTGGCTGTAACTTCCTGCAGAAAGTTCCTGTTGTTCATCCACTTCTGGAATTTAGTCTTATTCCAGAACCTGAGTGTTATGTTCACATTCATTTTACAGATATTGCTTTTTTGCATGCAGACTATTGGTTCCTTGCCTCTCAGGCAGATGCACTCTCACTTTAAAGCAAGCCTTTAATTAGTTGACTCAAACAACATGTTTATAGGAAAGGCAGTGGGTCTGTTCTTCCCCCCCCCCCCTCCCCCACAGTTGGGCTCCAAAATCCACACAGGGAATCCTTTGTAAGAGGGAAAAAAAGGAATTGGAGCATATTATGACGACTGGCAAGATTTGTGGAAAGAGAAATAGAGGAAGACAAAGCAAGAAGATTCTTGACAGCTTTTTATCACGGCATGAAAGGATGTCAGCACACAAACTGCTGTTGGAGATCACAAGCTGAGGAGAGGCATGATCTCCCATGCCAGTCAGCAAGGCACTTGATGGTGATGATGATGATGAACATGACTGGAATTTATCCATCTTCATGCTATGTCCACCAGAGAATTCTCTTGGAAGGCTGCTGACATGAAACCAAAACTGATGAACTCATAAGAAGATGAATAAGAAGAATTTAACAACCTGACTCTTTTAGTATTATAGGTGATTAAAGATGTAGGAGAAGAAAAATAGAAACACCTGAAATGGTCTAACTGTTTGAAGCCGCAGTTAGTAGGTGCCGATTTTTATTAATAAAATGACAACCAAACGTGCAGAAAAGAAAGAATTATTGTGGTCTACACACACACACAAACAATTGAGGATGAGCTAGTGGAAATGACAGCAGTCTCAAGTTGACTGATGCTGTCTGTAACTTTTAACCTTAACAAAAATAATCATAAATAAAAACAACAGAAATGAAATGTCAGTGGCAAATCCTAAATGTGACAGGATCAGAAATGACAATATCAGAAAAGAAATTGGGACAGAACTAGTGCTTAACTACATCAAGAGACAGCAGATCAAGTGGTTTGGACATGTGTCTGACTTCCACCAGTTAGTGCACCAAAGAAAGCCCTGTCACTAAGACATAACGGAAGCAGAGCCAGAGGTTGACTATGCAAGCGATGGATAGGTGAAACATCTGAGGCAGTAAATACCAGCATCTACTAAGCACATAACAAAGCTCACGCTTGATATCTCTTCAAAACCTGACACTGAAAGGCAGAACAAGACTAGAAGAAGAACAAGAAAAATATTGGCCTTGTAACATATTGTTAAGATACTTTGCTAGTATGTTAAAGACATTTTTGTTAAAAGACTATCTAACATTGTGAAGATGGTCTTGAGGTCTGCATAAGAACCTGCAAACATAAGAGTGGCAGCAGTTCATGGATTATGCCAGAAATCCAAATTGGCTGTATTACAAAAGATTATCTCCCATGGAAACATTCCTGGAAATGAAGAGGCTGGAAGGATTGCCAAAATAAGGTGCTTAACTACCATCATCTGATCTAGACACAGACTGTTAAAAGATCTAGAGCAGGGCCATTAAGCTAAGTTCAGTCATCAGCGAGAATGTTGGAAAGTGGGGTCGTTACGGGTTAGTGGCCAGAAAGATCATTAATGCAGTACAGTTGCATGTGATCCGCAGGCCAATTGCTAGGCATCTATAAGCCAGATTTGGCTCTTAGGCCCCCCTTTAAATAGCCCTGGCCTAGAAGTTTGTAAGAAGAAGAAGTACTTTTAGAACAGTGGGAATTGAGGATATTTGGATTACCAGAAATATAGTTGATTTATACTTCTTTGACTGATGTGAACAAATAGCACTTTACAGTCTCCATAAGGAATGTGTGTGTGTGTGTGTGAGAGAGGTCTTGGTCAGATATGACTGAGCTACCATATAACAGCAGCCGGTACCACCTGTCTTCTGTTACGACGAATGTTGGGCAGCGTATACCAAACCTGACATTTCATATTGTGCCAGTGGCTTCGGGCGGAGGAGCACATTGGGGAGGATACTAGCCTTATCCTAGGAGAGAAAATGCAACCTGAAGACCTTATTTTATAGCAGTGCAGACCAGGCCCTTAGCTGGAACCGATCTAGGAGGGAAGCTCCCACAGGCTGCCAGATGGAGCACTGCCCTTCTGATCCGGCAGCTTATGCAGCCTACTTTGTTCCAAACTTACTGGTGTTACCTTTCCTGTGTAGTAAACTAGGCAGATCGAGGTAGGAATCGTGATGCATGGACTATGGAGAGGACGAACTTCATCCCTGGACATAATTGGTCTCAGAAACTTATCCAGAGGCAGCAGTTACAGGTTATAAGTCCTTGTCATTTGGCGTAGATAAGGGCGCCACGGATTGCATCTCACAGTGGGTCAAATGTCACTGATCAACTACCACCCGCCTCAAGCTGGGTAGCACCCAGCCAATAAGGTGTTGATCCGCCACATCCTGTATGCTTCAATGGGTGTTTGGAGCTAGGACTAAATCCGAATCGCAGGCTGTATAAAGAAATATTATTTCAAGCTTTGACCTGGCTCTTGGAACGTGAGGACCATGTGTCCAGGTTTTTCCAGTGACCTGGAAAACATTAATGATGTGAGAAAAACGGCTATCATTGATGCTGAACTCAATAAACTTGACATAGATATTGCTGGCCTACAGGAAACACGTCTGCCATAGGATGGGTCTATTAGAGAAAATAATAATACATTCTTCTGGAAAGGCAAAGGCCAGGAAGAAAGCGGGAGTATGGAGTGGGATTTGCAGTAAAGAATTCACTGCTGGGATCAGTTGAGAGTCCAGCTGGAGGAAACGACAGAATATTATTCCTACGATTGTCTACCTCAAGTGGTTTAATTACCATTGTTACTGCATATGCACCTACTTTAATGTCTGTGGTGGACGCAAAGGGTTCTTTTGATGAGGAACTGGATAATGCAGTGAAAGCAATTCCTAAATCTGATGGCATCTATATACTTGGTGATTTTAATGCTCGTATGGGGTTGAACTCAAACTCATGACCAGTTTGTTTAGGGATATATAATGTTGCTCACATAAATGAATATGGGCAGAAACTATTGAAATTCTGCACTACAAGTGACCTGTGCATCACAAACTCCTTTTCCAAGACAAAAAACGGCCATAAGTTGTCACGGAAGCATCCAAGATCTGGCCACTGGTGCCAGTTGGACCTGATTCTCACAAGGAGGCAGTACTTGAACTATGTATCACTAACTTGCAGCTACCACAGTGCCGACTGTAATACTGACCATTCCCTAGTTGCTACAAGAGTTAAGATGAAACCAAAAAAGAATTTTCACTTAAAAAAAAAACACAAATATATCCCTAGGTTAAATATTTCCCAAATCAGGAAAAGTGTTTTGAGTTCCAACAACAGCTTGAAGATGCTTGCACTGATATCCAGGATAACTCTACAGCTAGCATAAAATGAGATGCAGTTAAGGAGACTACAAAGCAACTGTATCAGTCTTTTGGATTAGAGAACATAGAAGTAAAGACTGGTTTGAAGCAAATAGCCAGACACTCCAACCCTTAATTGACAGCAAAATGCTAATACATCTCAGAAACAAGGAAAGAACAACAAGGAACACCCTCATTGAATTGAGAGAAGCTAGAAATCATTTGAAAAAGGTAGCTAGGCAGTGTGCCAACAACTATATTCAGTTATGTGAAAGCATTCAAAATGCTGGCAGTAGTGGTAATGTTAGAGGCATGTATGAGGGGATAAAGAAGACCATAGGCCTAACTATTAAAGAAAGTGCACCACTAAAGAGTTTGAATGGAGAGATTATTAATGACAAGAAGAAGCAGCCAGATAGATGGGTGGAACATTATCTGGAGCTGTATTCAGTTAATACTAAACTAACAGACAGTGCTCTTAATGCCTTGAAGATGCTACCAACTCTTGACTATCTGGATGCATTTTCAACAGTTGTAGAAGTTAGGAATGTTATTGATGAACTTGCTTTGGGGAAAGCCCCAGGCAGAGATGGAATTCCTATTGAGATATCAGGAATGGGAAAGATGCTCTAATCCCATACATTCATCAGCTAATAACACTCTGCTGGCAAGAGGGACAGTTTCTGCAAGACTTAAAGACTCGAGCATCATAAATGTGTACAAGAACAAGGGAAATCGGATTGACAGCAATAACTACAGAGGAAAATCCCTGCTGTGTACTTTTGGAAAAAGTACTTGCGAGAATTGTTCTGCGAAGACTCCAGATCCGAGGAGACCAGGTTTACCTAGAGTCCCAGTGTGGCTTTCCTGGGAACCGATCTACCACTGATACATTTTCATTACAACTGGAGGAAAAATGCTGTGAACATAATCAATCACTGTATGTTGCTATTATTGATCTTACCAAGGCATTTCATTTGGCTAGTAAAAAACGCCTGTTCAACACGCTGAAAAAGATTGGGTGTCCACCTACCCTACTGAGCATTATTGAGTCATTCCACACAGGTATGAAAGGTACAATCAACTTTGATGGTGCAACATCGGAGGAGTTTTTAATCAACGATGGAATGAAGCAGGGATGTGTACTTGATCCTACCCATTTTGGAATGTACTTTTCACTTCTTTTTTGGAACATGCCTTTTGAGGTCAGGAGGGTGGAATATTCATCCATTCTCAATCAGACGGCAGCCTTTACAATACTCATAGGCTAAAGGCCAAAAATCAGGATAAGAAAGGTACTTATCAGAGAGCTGCTGTTTACAGATGATGACACAGTAACCACCCACTTAAGGAGGAACTGCAATGTTTATTGTCTACATTTTCTGATGCATGCTGTGAATTTAGACTAAGAATCAGCAACAAGAAGACAGGGATTTTAGTGCAAGGTGTTAAGGATAGACCTGCAGTCTACATTGATGGTGAAGAGCTGGAGCCAGGTGACCATTTTACTTATCTGGGTTCCACAGTGAATAACAGACTATCACTGGATCAAAAAATCAACATCAGGATAGGTAAGGCAGCAACAACAATGAGCAGATCAACAAAAACAGTTTAGAAGTACAGAAGGCTCACGATTAAAAACAAAAACTCTTGTCTATCAGGCTTGTGTTCTGAGCACTCTGCTTTATGGCAGTGAAACTTTGTCAACTTATTTTTTTTTTGCATCAATAGAGATGGCTAAATAGCTTTCACATTCGGTGCCTAAGAGAAATACTTGGCATTCAGTGGCAGGACAAGATCACAAACAATGAGATATTGGAAAAAGCAGGTACTACAACAGTCTTCTCAATGCTCAGTCTACGGTGTCTCAGGTGGCTGGGTCACACCTAGAGGACGGCAGAGTCCCTAAGGACACCCTTTATGGTGAATTAGAGGCAGGTAGAAGATGTCGAGGCCAACCTCTACTACGACATAAAGACGACTACAAGCGGGACATGAAAGATACAAGTATTGAGGTGGACTCGTGGGAACATAATGCAATGGACCATTTTGTGTGGAGGGGGTACATCAGGAAGAGAATGATAATGAAGGAAGAAATGATTGCAGAAAGGATGAGATCTGAGCATATGAGAAGAAACTGACTATAAATACAAATGTTCACAACAGTGGTCCTAAAATTCCATACTATAATTGTGGAATACTTTTCTTAATTTGGGCGGGTCTTGTTAGTCACAGTTGCCATCGCCATGGACTATGAGTCCTATGCTTCCTCATAGTGCAATATAACACTGTCATCTGGAAAGACTGAAAGGTGCCAATCAG
This sequence comes from Candidula unifasciata, assembly GCA_905116865.2. Classification (NCBI taxonomy): domain Eukaryota; kingdom Metazoa; phylum Mollusca; class Gastropoda; order Stylommatophora; family Geomitridae; genus Candidula; species Candidula unifasciata. The sequence goes on from CAJHNH020001452.1 coordinate 406,174, forward strand.
TCACAGAATGTGATTATATGAAGCCAAAGTTAGGAGATACTGATTTTCTTGATAAAATGAAAACCAAACTTCCGCTGCAAGAGTGTCCAACATGTACAAAACAGAAGGAATTATGGTGATTTACCCCCACATCATTTAAAGACGAACTAGTGGAAATGTCAGCAATCTCAGGTTGACTGATGCTATCTTTCACCATCTATCCTTATATAAATCTTTTACACAAAAAGGACCTTTTCAAAATTTCATTAAGATTAAATGCATCATTATAATTTGACTAACTTTCAAACCCACCAGGGCAGCGAGATGAGCGATAAAATCCCATGACACAAAGTGGCATTATTCGGATAAGAATCACCTGGGTGTAAGCCCCAGAAACCCTGTTCAAGCCCTAGGTTATATTTAGGGCCCTCGACAAGAGCCGCAATATGGCTTTAAATAACAAACAATTGCATGCCACATTGGGAGGGGGTTTATAATTGCCTGAAACACTACCATAAGAAACTAGAGGAAGATCAAAAGTAGAAGAAATGTGTAGTTTCAATAACTTTTTATTAAGGTCCATAGGATGTTAACCTACGACCACTAAACAAACAGGCAAGCCTGCTAGCCATGGCATCATGGCCTCCACCCCCTTCTATTCCCCCCCCCCCCCCCCAGCTCACTAAAATAAATGGTTGTAATTACGAGTGGGGGGCCGGGAATATAGCCATTTCCACCATGTCTACTCACTATGCTGTTGTCGTAGTACCAAAGCTATTATATTCGTGTAGAGGTCACTGCTCACTGTCAGTCACAATCCGTAAATGCTAGGAAAATAGAATTTTCACTGATTAAGTTATGAGCTTAATATATACAGAAAAAATAAGTCTGCAAGAAACATATGGAGAGAGAGAGAGACAGAGAGAGAAAGAGAGAGAGAGAGACTCGCACGCACACACATATGTATGTATATATACATATGTGTGTGTGTGTATGTGGATTAGTTATACAAATAATGGCTTCTTCAGAGCCACCACTACTCTTACAGAACCCAAATTGTTCCTCATTATTTTTGGTATATCTTGTATAATCAAGTCTTTTAAGTGCAAATGCAATAATATATTCAGATTTCCCACACAACAGTATGATTAATAATATACAAAGCCACAAAAATGGCTCACACTCTCTTTCAGACTGCTCAGATGTAGTTGAATGTCACTTCTTTTTGTAGTTCGTGAATGTATTTACACTGTGACCCAGCACATGTGAATACCTACATTTCTCACCTTTATGACAGTGAGGTTTAGGTATCTGTTTCCTGACGAAATTAGGTTTTTACTAAAGTAGGGTGTCAGCCTCTCACTCTTCAACCTCCTACTCGAGGACCTTTGTGTGATGCGGATTTAAATTCCAGATTTTCAGGCCAACAGACGAGTGTCTAGCCACTGTGCCACCCTAGTACTTGGAGTCTTCTTTCCTTCATTTTGTTTTGTCTCTACTTTTTCTTTTATTATGTGGGTTCCAGTGGACATTCTGTGGTAGCTTATCTAAGCTGTGCCACACCAATGCAATACCACCCTGATACTCTACACACACACAAATAAGTTAGTTGCATAATCTGTACAGAATGTTGTAGAACCAACCCCAGCATTTTTTCTGCTCTTTGTGTTTTTTTTTTTTAAACTAGGCAATTTTATGTTTAGTAGTTTGCCATTGCTCTCTGAATGATCTTCTCTCAAAAGAACTGTTGAAACCAACGCAAGCTGGTCTGCTGCCAGATTGCCTGCATTTAAAATCAAACCAAGCACTTCGGAAGTACAAAGCATGTTCACAACACCTAAACCACAGCCGCTGACCAAAACTTTAAGCCAGTGGCCTGGTAGTCTGTCTGTCTGTCAGTCTGCCAAGACAGTGGTCTGCTTGCAGTCTTTTTAACAGGAAGGATTATTTTTTCTTTTCTGTTTTTTCTTCTTCCTTGTGTTCAGGGGCAGTAAACTGCCGCAGAAAGTTCTGATTGTTCGTCCTCTTCTGGACTAAAATCTTGTTCCAGAACTTGAGTTTTGCTTGTACATCCATTTTACAGACCTGGCTTATTTGTGTGCAGACTGTTGGTTGCTTGCCTCTTGTGCAAATACACTCGGACTTTGAAGGAAACCAACTTGATTAGTCGACTCCTATGACATGCTTGTTAGGGAGGCAGTGGGTCTACTTCCCCTCCCCCCTTTAATGGGGCCCTGGAACCCACAAGGGGACAATCCTCTAAACAGCAAGTATTTTAGTTTTTTTCTCTCTATTCAGTTGTTTAGGAAGGAAAGGTAATAAGTAGGAAACTGGCCACCATACCTTATGTGTCATGGCCTAGAAAATGTGAAGACCTGACACTTCACTCATCAGTGGCAGTTACTGATGTATGACTGCCTTTACCTGTTAGAATCTAGGTCCATTTGGAATTCCATTTTTTTTTCAGTTCACTTCCCAAAGTTTTTTTCCCTTCAAATTAGGTTTTTACTTGTGAATCGAGCAATCATATTTATGCCATAATGTGCACACACAAACACACACAAAATGTGAATAGGCCTGTACTGGGGAAACCAGCAGCAGGAAGTTTGCAGATCATTTCTGTAAACATCTTTTGGATATTCATAAAGACTGAAACGAATCTTCCTCCATTTTAATAATTTTGACCACCAAGGCATAAATGATATCAATTACTGCTATAAGATCTTGCTCCAGTCATCAAACCAGCCACTACTTAAATAATTGTTTCTTTCAGTGTTCGCATTCTCAGTCCTGCAGGGACTTTTTTTGGTTAAAATTATCTTTAGAAAAAAAAAAAAAAAACTTTTATAATAATGTTTAAACCCCCCACCCCTAACTACTTTAGACTCCTTTTTTGGGAGGTTTGTTTTATAGTAAAGCTCCACATGTCCATATTTTTTAAATATTTGGTAAGTCCATGTTTCATGTTCATCTTAGTTGTTTACAAGCTCTATTGTATTGTTCATTGGGTTTTCCAGTAACAGTAGGTCTTGTATTTAGTACTCCTTTAAAAAAGACTGGTCAGAATGTTCAGTTTTATTTGTGCACATCTTTTTTCCTACCCTTTATTGAGCTTTCTGCCCGGCTCTCTAGCGTAGTTGGCTAAACCGGATTGCGCGGTGAGCGGGTGACGAACTCTTCGTGGTCCGGGTTCACTCCCGGGGGTAGGCAGAAAAGCCACATTTTCTCCCAGATTTACGGTATTTACAATGGAATCAAGGCTGAAAGGTTGCGATATCCATAATACCGAGCCTAAGGGTTAACAACTCATGGCTTCTGGATACTAAAACAAACAACAAACAAACATTGAGCTTTCTAGTCACATTTTGTGATGGGTTTAGTCCTTATAATCTAGGTCAGGTCAACACATCGTACTTGGTTTTCATAGTTGGGTTAAACAAACAAAAAATAATAGATGTTTATATTGATCTTAGTTAAAAAAAAAAAACCGAAGCAAAAAGTTTGGTTTTTTTCACCATTGATTCATCAGATATGTGGTTCTAGACCTATAATTTTATGAACCACACAGTGCTCATTGGGTAAAAAAAATCATAGCCTGCAGTCTGTGGTGACTGCACTAGCCATACAGTCCTAAATTCTTATGCTTAAGATCCCCCCCCCCCCCCACCCCCGCCTCCACCACAAAAAGTCATAGATACAGACAGTAATGGCGGTTTTGTGTTGTTGCATGGCTCACTGGATGATGTGGTCCACATTGCTCCAGCCACTTCTTAAGTCAATTCTTGGTACCCATTTTAGTCGGGGTCGACTTGGGAGCTTTTGGTCAATTATAAAAGCCATCAAAATGCAGCTTTGAACCAAAACCTTTGGTCTGACAGGCAAGCATCTACTTGTATAAGATATATCGTTATTTTCAACCACAGAATGACATAGGCCTACTCCTCAGCAGAATGCTTTTTTCTCAATAGCAGCAGCAGCCAAAAAAAAAAAAAAACCCCTTTTGTTTGTACATTAGCAGGAAACTAAAGGCTTATTCTCAGCTTTGGGTTTGGTAAAAGATTATTATAAGTAGACTATGTTTTTAAGAATCTTTTTATTTTTGCATGCTGCTTTTATTTTATTTCTGTTATTTCCATCATAACTCAAAATTCAGGTGAAGCCAGCCAGAGTGGTTTCCCTTTGACGAATGTTGCTGCCTCTTCAGGACCTCCGTATCCAGCAACCTCTGCTGCCTTGTTACAAACCACGGCATCAGCTTCGGCTTTAATTCCAAAAGGCATCACATCTTCAGAGAAATCACCACATGCTGCTGGAGTTACTCCAAACAATGGCGCTGCCAGGAATGTGTTATCGCCAAATTCCACAGCCATGAATGTATTTGCTAAAGAACCAAACAATAATGAAATTAAAGAATTAGCAAGCAACAACAAAGTAAATGCACCTGCCAAAGCCATGGCTCAGGTATCTCCTATTATTGTCAAACCTTCAACTATCTCTAGTTCTGTTTTATACAAAAACTCACCCTGCCAGTTTCTGACTCATCACATTGTTTCCCCTACAATAGTGAGTCCTTCAGGTCTGTCCCACATCCCATCCTCTAAACTGAACTTCTCTGCCTCTCCCTCTGTTAATTTAACTTCCACAACTTCCTGCTCCCCTGTTATTTTGAGTTCCCCCAATTCCTCCTCATCCCCTGTTAATTTGACTTCCACTAACTCATGCTCTCCGGTTAATTTGACTTCCACCATCTCCTCCCCTGGTAATTTGACATTCACTACCACTTCTTCTTCAGTTAATTCTCCTACAACAAAACACAGAACCACACCATCCAGAGCAAGGTCCAAGTCCCCATTAAAGATGACACACAACCACCCTCGTTCATATTCTGCCTGTGCACGTTTATCCATAAACACAAATACACAGCATCATAACACCAATCAGTGGTTTCTTCCTGCCCCTTCTGCACCTTCTCTGCGGCTCTCACCAACCACAGAAGTCCATGGATCCCCAGTGCATCACATGTCTGCACTTGGACACATTGAGGCACTGCACAAGATTTTGTTGCAGAAAAGGGGAGATGCTAACAAGACTCTCAGTGATGGAACGACGCCACTTCACTGTGCGGTAGAAAGCAACCAAGAAGGTAATTGGCATTGCTGAAGTATTCATGTCTTCCTTGCAGTGTTTCATTTTGTTCAAGTAAACTCAGAAGAGAAAGTTAGTGAAGACTATCGTAAAACAGCACTCTGAATATAGGTGCTCTAATCGACTCCTCAGCAGTCCCACAAGCATACATCTTTCTTCAGCAATTTCTGATCATAAACTTTTTCCACTATTGGCCATAAACTGGGACGTCATCTTAAGTCTTTTAGTTTCCCCAATGCTTAGTTATCAGGTCTACTGAGTGTGGCCATACATGGCTTCACAGCTCCTCCATGAGAGGACAGTCTTGTGAGACATGTTTAAGGCATACAGTTACTGATAATTCCTGTTCTCTTTTGAATAATCAGTCGTCTTATACTCTAAGTGGGAGTTGCCGTGGCAGAGTGGCTAGACGCTCGCCTGCGGATCGGAAGGTCATGGGTTCGCTCCTTGGAGGAGCCAGACTTTTTTCAAAAATGACCTTGGTTCCCAGGTCGACCCAGCCTTGAGTGGATACCGGGTGCAGTCTCGGGAAGTAAAGGTGGCCGGCGTGATGCTGACCACATCACCCATCTTGTACTGATTGGTCTTTAAAATATAGGTCTACCCCTTTATACCCTATATGCCTAAAGATGTGGGAAAGGGTCCTTTTCATTTTTATACCCTAAGTGAAATGTTCATGTCTAAAAACTCCAGGTTGCATTCTCATGCTTACTAATTCGGATAGGGATATGTAGTCATTCCTTTTGCTGTATTTGTCTTTATGATATGACATGGATGAGTCATAATTTATAGTATGAAGATCCATTAATGATAGTTACAATTCTTGTCAAATGATGAATAGTCCAGCCAGAGAGCTTTTACATTGTCTAGGTGTTTCACTGAAGGCTTGCAGCACTGAGGCCAGCAGCAGAAAAATTAAGGCTTTGGTGAAGCCTGGTTAGAAAGCTACAAAATCACCCCAGAGACATCTTCTTCTTCTCTTCTTTACTTCCTCTTTTACCACTATGGGTGTCGAGGGAGATACAAGGTTCGTCTTCGTGCTCTTTTGCTGCTTCCACCATACACACATCGTGGTGCTGTAGAGTTTCTCTGATGTTATCTTTCCATATTTTCTTGGTCTGCCTCTTGCTCTATGTCTCTCTCCTCTTTTGGTATATGCCTTTTATGGTATAGCATCAGAAGTCATTCTCTCCAAGTGGGCAAACCATTTGATTTGCTGTCTTTGTAATTTAAAATTGGTTCTGTACCGACTTTATCTCGAATGACCACATTCCTGATTTTATCTCCTCTGGTCACTCCTACAGTCTTTCTCAGACACCTTATTTTCATAGTTAATAATTTTCTTGTATGTTTTGTTCTGAGTGACCACGTCTGGCACTGGTAGCATAAGTTAGGAATAAATATGCTTTGTATGAGATGTCTCTTTGTGCTGACTGGGATCGCCTTAAGCTGTAAGAGGAGGGCTAGCTGTCACAATACTTGGCCAGCTTTACTGCATCGGATGTCAATTTCTTCATCAATTTACCGTCTTCAGTGAATGTTGTTCCAAGATATTTAAACTCAGATGTCTGTTTAATATATTATGCTCTAATTTTATGTTTAAATCCTGCTTCTGTCTTCCTATTGACTTTACTTCTGTCGTTTCAGTGTTGATTCTTATAATATTTGATTTACATTCTTCATTCATGGATGTGAGATGCTGTTGCAAATTTATGGCTGTCTCTGCAATCAAGACCTGGTCATCAGCAAAAAGTAATTCATTAATGATAGTATTATTTTAATTCCTGGACCTGGCATCCTGCTTATACTGTTAATGTAGGTGATACATAGGAGTGATGATAAGACACATCCCTGTCTTACTCCAGATGTTACTTTGAATAGTTTAGATGTTCCCTGATTTATTCTAAGTTTCCCTAATCGCAATATAAGCTTTTGCAAACTTCAGTGAGGTGTTCACTTACTCCATATTGAGCCATTACTTTCCATAATTGTTGTCTATCAACCCTGTTGAAATCTTTCTCCTTTTCTACAAATGTTACAAATAAGTTCTGATTATATTCGATGTTCTTTTCTATAAACTGTTTAAGTGTGAATATTTCATCTGTGCAGTTTCTGTTTCTTCTGTCATCTGTGGATCTATCACTGGTCACAGCCTCGTGTCTATTATCTTAGCATACATTTTCCCAACATCCCCAATGGGATGACTGAACGGTTGAGGACTAAAAGTTATAAATATATCAGGGGAGCCTTGGTTATAGAACACAATGGAGCAAGAAGACGAGCAATACTAACTTTTGAATAAAGAAGATACAGCCAGTAGATTTCATAATTTATAGTCTGGTATGTATATCTAGCTGTATCTCATCAGATGCATACTAAAGTAACAATTTATTAAAATAAAGTAAATTATTGAATCCTAGCTGAAACACAAAATCAACTGCATTCAAAAGTAACTGTCTGCAAGTTGACGATTATGTCCTTTTTTCTGCATAATTCTGGACTGAACCTGTTTATTGTCACTGCTTCCATGTATTTCAATAGTCTCTAGTTCACTGAAACACAAAATCAACTGCGTTCAAAAGTAACTGTCTGCAAGTTGACGATTATGTCCTTTTGTCTGCATAATTCTTAACTGAACCTGTTTATTGTCATTGCTTCCATGTATTTCAGTAGTCCCCGGTTCACTGTTTCAGTTAAAAGGATTCATTTATTTGCTTCATTCTAATCAGTTGTTACTGTAGTATGCACCTGGCCAGATATGCTAGGCAATAAATTGGACATGGTATTGATTGTGTCTTCTCTGTTCAAATTCACAGTGGGAAACATTGCTTTTATTTTCTAAATACAGACATTCACAAAGATCTGGACTTGGAAGAAGAATGTTTCATAACATTACCTGACCTCAGTAACATGGGAATATATTTACAGTTTGGCTATAGTTCAAACTACTGGACGTAGATTTGCCTAGAAAAACCACACAACAGCCAGGGGCTGTTGGGGTTGGTTCTGCAACATCCTGTAAAGGTTACACAACTAACTTTTGGCTATAGTTAGCTCCCCTTCACATTAGTATGAATACACCCAGACCCTTTTTTGATTTTATGAACCAAGTCTGCTGCATAGAGTACCAAACAAATATCAACAGCGATCACAGTTATTTAACATGATGCTGCTCAACCATGGAAATGCCATGTTTACAGAATAATTGTGGTGATTTACATTTGTCATCACTATCCACTATTTAGCATTACAGTTAAGGAGTATGAGACATGACTGATCTGTTGAACACTAACATAAAGTCAGCTGTAAGCCAGGAATAAGTCGAACCATTGAGATCCTTTGCATTTTTGTTACTTACAGTTCTGTCTATTATTCTTACTATTGTAACAGAGAGTGTGAAAGTTTTGCTTGAGTATGGAGCCAGACCAAGTAGTATGAGGAATGACAGAGTTACACCACTCCATATGGCTTCTTTGAGAGGCTATTCTGGGTAATTACTTGTCTTATGACTAAGCATAATTGTTTGTGTGTCTATGTGTCAGATTATGTGTGTGTGTGTGTGTGTATATATATATATATATATATATATATATATATATATATATATATATATATATATATATATATATATATATATATATATATATATATATATATATATATATATATATATATATTTGGGGGAGGGTGTATGTGTGCTAAAGGTTATTTATGTTTATAGTTTATTTTTTCAAATATTTGCTTAGTCTAACACTTATAACTATATTGGACTAGTTGCATAGGATTTTGATAGTGTAAGCTAACTGAAAGATATCATTATCATTTTCTAAGGAGATTGGAGCACTTTTTTAAGAATTTGTATTCATTGATAATAATCAGCATAAGAAGTGAAAAGATGAGAACTATTGGAACAGTACCAGTCGTTAAATTCATTGAGACCGAAATGGTTTAGCTACTTAGTGAGAATGAGTCCAACGATGCTGGCAGGGAGAGCCGATAACTTATATGAAAATGGAACCATAAAGAGGTAGAGGAAGACTTACCATTTGTATACCTTTTGATCATTGGAAATATGGGACTGACACCAAATCCTTCATATGCTTTAGTGGTAGTAAATAGGCTGACATTTTAACTGTTGTCAGGATTTGAGGGAAGCAGAGAATAGTTACTATGTAATCTTTCATACTTATCATAAGAGGTTATTAGGGAACATTGGTAGCAGACACAGGAGGAGAGTCGGTACAGAACCAGTACTAAACTTCATCAGTAGTCAGATTAAATGATCTGGCCATGTAAAAAGTCTGGCAACAGAGAGGACACCACAGAGAGCAATGTTATGCAGACACAACGGTAACAGAATCAAAGGTGGACCACACAGAAGTGTAGGAAACACTGACAAATACTAAATACATAGTTAACATAAGGGCCGGTTCCAGAGATTTCTTCCTGCCCTGATGCTGCAAGGCATTCCAGGAATTTAGGAAAGAAGAAGCAGCAGCAGACTGACTGCCTCAAGCATTAGTAAATTTTATTTTCAAAATCAAGCAAACTGACCCAGCCTGAGTCGGATGAAGGTCTATGTTCCATGAGAGATGAACTGTGGACGAAGAAGAAGAGACCTATGATTTTCATCTAGAATATTTCTCTTCTGCTGAATGGTTAGGCGTTTTGCAGACATGTTTTTGGAAGGTATGGACCCGGGAAGCTGGTAACGACTGGCAAGATTGATGGAAAGAGAACAAGAAGAAGGCAGAGAGGTAAATACTTGGATGGTTTGGCCATATGGATGGGGTACAACAAGAACATTGACCTCATCTGTGATTCTAGTGATTGTGTGAGATAGCAAAACATGATATCTTATGCTTATCAGCACTGAACATGATGATGACTGAAAGAATTACCAGTAAGAAATGAACAAAATTGTTAATGTTGCCATTCTAATATCCGTAGCTGTGTGTATCTTTTGCTGAACAAGGGAGCCGCAGTAAATGTATCCACCACTGCTAGCCAGGTTCCTTTGCATTTGTCGGTCAAAGCGGGTCACACTGAGAGCTGCCAGCTGCTTCTTAGACATGGGGCTAACATTTTGTCCACAGGGCAGGTTGGTAATGTCAGCTTAACTCATTCTGTGTCATAGTTTAATTAAATGTCATAGTTGATCTCATTCTCTGTTTTTACCCAGTGTGTGTCATAGTTCAACTAATTTTGAGCCACTTTTGAACTATTTTGTCATAGTTTAACTAATTATGTAGCATAGTTTTATTCGTTCTATGGCATAGTTAAAGGCATTTTGTGTCATAGCTTAACTAAATATGTCTCATAGTTTAACTCACTATGGGTCATAGTAAAGTAAAAAGTAAAGTTCACTTTTCACGCCTTTCGGCGCATCGGGCATATGGGCAGAGCGTCCCATATTTTTACAGACCATCAGCACTCTGTGGGTAATGTGGTCAGCATTACGCCGGCTGTCTTTACTTTCCCAGGACAGCCCATCCTGGTACTCATTTTAGGCTGGGTCGACCTGCGACGTCCCATACCACGATAAAAATCCACGCAGCCTGCAGTGGGTTTCGATCGCGGTATGCTGGCTTACGAGTCGGACTCGCAACGCCTTAGCCACGGACGCGGCACTATGGGTCATATTTGAACTAATTATGTCTCATAGTGTTAATCAATTATGCGTTATAATTCATCTCAGTCTCTTCCTGAACTGGTTCTCTGTCAAACTTAAGTCATTCTGTATCATAGTTTTAAGTCATTCTGTGTCTTAGTGAAGCTAATTTTGTGTCATAGTTTAACTCATTTGGTTTTTTAGCTTATCTCATACGGTGTCATATGTCAGCTAGTTATATGTCATGGTTTATCTAATTCTCTCTTATAACTCATTTTGTGTCATAGTTTAAATCATGCTGTGTCATAGTTTAACTAATTATGTGTCATAGTTTAACTCATGTTGTTTTATAATTTAACTCATTCCGTGTCATAGTTTAACTAATTATTGTCATATTTAACTCATTCTGTGTCATAATTTAACTGATTCTGTGCCAAGCAGCAGTCACCACTTAATTACTCCTTAAATGACCAAAACACACAGCTGTCCTTACTAATTTAAACACAGTTATAACATTTTCCCCTGTTGTTGCTTCTGCTGTTTTTGCTGCTAGTTCCGTCATTCTAAAATAATTACTTTGAACTCTATCAGTATTGTTCCAGCAGTATGTAATCATTGTTAAATTTTCTTCATTATTACGCCATTGGTCTCTGATAATGATTAATAGAGTGTATTTCTGAGCAGCTTATTGAAGATAGTTTAATAGATTGGGGGTCTCTGTGGGGAAGTAGTTGACCTGATTGCCTCATCTTCTGAAGGCTGTAGATTGAGTTTTGCATTTAATCTCCTTTTAATTTCATAGATTGCTTCAGACTTACATTTTCAGAACACCTGATGAAGGTAATTACATTGATAAATTTACGCTTACATATATTATTATTTTGTGAAGACTCTTTTAAAGTTGAAAGGTTTGTGTCCTGTTAATCCTGCAGGATGGATTGACATCCCTGCACTATGCAGTACAGAACAACCACCCAGAAATGTTGAGGACATTATTGGACAGGCTGAAGTTAACAGGCATCGGAAGAGAATCTGATACAGCCCATCATGTTGTGGCAATGACAGATAAAGATGGTTCCACCATCACTCACATGGCAGCACAACTGCCTAAACAGGTAAATGGAGATACCTGTTTGTCAGTGTTATTAGTTCAGTAGTATTGATCTTCAGGTTATTGACCTAGTGGAACTTTGTCTTGTGTGATTTATTAAGGATGTTGCCTTGTATCATCATCATCTGGGTTCTCTTATTTTTGATCCTTTCTTCTGCCATGATCTGCCAGATAAAGGCAACAATTATAACTTGCTGGAACACTTCCTATCCAGAACCATATCCTGAAAACCCAATCAACCACCTCACATGCCAGAAACAGACCAGTATATTTAGATTATGAACTGGAGACAACCAATTCTTTAGCTACATCTAGAGGAAATTCATGATTGAAGACTGAGAACTTTGCTTATTTTGACAAGTGCCAAGAATACTGAAGATATGCACAGTAGATAGATCCTGGGTTTGACCACTAATATTACAGCTGTTTGGACATGTGGAAAGCATCACACCACAACCTTTAAAGAGGCCTATGGCCTTTTCTCCTAAAAACCACTGGCCATCTGGCTGGAAGGCAAGCATGCTTCTACTGCTCCCTGTGTATGAGTGTTGGTTGCAGAGGAGTTGATGTTTAGTCGAAAAAAAGAAAAACGTGAAGGACCCTTTTCCATGCCTTTAGGCGTATAGGGCATATAGGGCTAGACCTGTATTTTATAGGCCAATCGGCACAAGATGGGTGATGTGGTCAGCATCACGCCAGCCGGCTTTACTTCCTGAGACTGCATTGGTACCCACTCAAGGCTGGGCGACCTGGGTGCCAAGGTCATTTTGAAAAATTCCGGCTCTGCCAGGGAGCTACCTACGACTTTCTGATCCGCGGTTAGCGTCTAGCTGCTCTGCCACGGCGACTCCCGTTTAGTCGAAGGCGTGAGTTAATTCTTAGTTAAATGCATGCTGCTAGAAGTGGCACACTTTTTTCTTCTTCCTGTCCTTTTTCTTCACCCACCATCAAAAGGATGATTGGCACTGGGTTTTCATGATGTGGATCCTCGCTGGTGCTACAGAGTTCGTGCACTGCACTGAGATTCTTCAAACTCAGACTTGAGTTAGAAGTAGAACAGAGCACTTATGGGTTGCTACCCTTGTGCCATGTTGTTGATCCTTTGTTTGAACCTGTTTTGTATAAACCTGATTGGGTTTACAGTCAAGATGGGATATCTACACTTTTTGACCCTTTACAATCAATTTTAGCAAATGCTTAATTAATTATATTTTTGACATACTTGTTGGGGGCAGTGGATTTGTTTGAACCTGTTTTGTATAAACCTGATGGGGTTTACAAACAGGATGGGATTTCTACACCTTTTGGCCCTACACATTCACTTTCAGCGAATGCTTAATTAGTCACATTTTTTACATACTTGCTATGGGGCAGTGGATTTATCCCCCCCCCCCCCCCAAATTGGGACTCTGAAACTCAGACAGTGAGTGGCACGGCAGGAGCAGCATCAGATTTACTTGATGCCTACCTGTTTATGAAATAGTGAATAATTTCCCAGTTGTAGACTTGTGTTCTGTTTTGTTGTAGGACTGCTTGGTGATGCTAACAGAAAGTCTACCACTGGATTTTGGTGCCAAAGATAAACTGGGCAGATCTGTGAAAATGATGGCTTCACTTGTTTGCAAAGAGTTTATTCCAGATGTTGGTAAGTATCAGACACTGGAGTTGTGCTTCTTCTCACATTGTTGTATCAGTTACTTATTATTCTGAGTGTATCAGTTGTTGTTGGTTGTTTGTTTGAAATACAATGGAACCTTAGTATATGTATGTAATCCGTTCCTGATTCTTTAATGTCTGCCAAATTGTACGTATACCAAGCAAATTTTCCCATAAGAAATACAGTAAAAATAACTAATCTGTTCCCATTTTAAAAAAAATCATGTTATTAGCATATTATAAATTTATGGGGTTGTATAAAATCATTTATATACTGCCCAATACTAAGATGGGGAGTCGCCGTGGCGTAGCGGCTAGACACTCACATTCAGATTGGAAGGTCGCGGGTTCGCTCCCTGGCAGAGCCAAAGTTTTTTTTACAATAATGTCCTTGACTCCTAGTTGACCCAGCCTTAAGTGGGTACCGGTTGCAGTCCCAGGAAGTAAAGGCGGCCGGCGTGATGCTGACCACATCAACCATCTTGTGCCGATTGGTCTATAAAATATAGGTCTAGCCCTATACGCCTAAAGGCGTGGAAAAGGGTCCTTTACTTTTTTACTTTTAATACTAAAATAAATAACTACAAAAACAGATGAAATAAATGAAAATTTAACATCACTTTACCTTATTGAGAAGAGTTGAATGCCTACAAGGATGGTACAGAGAAGGCAGGAGGAGATGGTATTCTTTGGAAGGAGACTCCCCTTCCTATAAAACTTGAAAAATATGATTTTTTTTTCTCTTTTTTAATTTTTTTTCTATCTCTTTTCACTGCCTGGACCTAGTTGAGGCTCATAAGGTTTGAAAATCTGCCAAAAGATCTGTCCATAGCTTTGTTTTGAGACAGGCAAACAAAGATAGCATGTGGTGTCCTGACTAATTTTGACTCATACAAGTTCATATTTTAACCAAAGGTTGTATACCAAGCAAAAGTTTTCACATCTAAATAGGAAGAATATCAAGTTGAGCTTATACCTACGCGAACATATACCGAGAGACCACTGTTTTTAGAGTTATCATTCCTCATTTTGGAGTCTTGAGAAGTCACTTGGGTGCCACAAAGAAAGTCAGTCACAGTGGATTTCAGTCACTCATCTTCCGTATATCTATGTCTCCAAAGACTCAGTTCGACCTTCTTATTTCATAGAAATAGAAAGATGAACTAGACATTAATTTTGCAAAATGTCTTCTTGGAACGTTTAGACTCTACCATTTTTATATCATGCTTATAAGTGTAAACTGGGAGCCACCGTGGTTTAGTAGCTAGACGCTCGCCTGCAGATCAGAGGGTCATGGGTTCGGCTCGTGATAAAGCTGGACTGTTAAAAAAAAAAAATAATGTTGGCTTTCTGGTCGACCCAACCTTGAATGGATACCAGGTTGGGTCCTGGGAAGTAAAGGTGGCCAACATGGTACATCATCGAAAGAGTGCTAGTCAGTCTATAAAATATAAGTCTAGCCCTATATGCCCATTATGCCTAAAGAGGTGGAAAAGGATCCTTTACTTTTACTTGTAAGTGTAAAATATTGTATAAATTTCATATTGTAAAATAGTTTAGAGAGATGTGTGAAATGTAATTCTAGCTATTGAATTTTAGCAAAAACAGTTTTGTAGGATTTTCAACATGTATTTGGGTTGTAGTGTCCCTTAGCCCACTGACTACCAGCGTCACACATTATGCGACAAGGCGATGTTTACTTCTTGCTACCAAGGTCATGCTCCTTGTGATTGTAGCTTTGCACGCTTGCTGTCATGTTAAAATTGCGATTTTTATGACGAATTTAGTTGAAGCCTTTTGCTTTTTCAGGTTTGTATGATTTATTATGGGAAATAACTTTGTAGTGCTTAAAGTAAATATTTGACGAATTTTCTTAGCTAGCTCCCATGTCGGTAAGACATTGATGACATTTTCATCATGGCGTCAAATTCTCGGAACCATTGTGATGGTCATATTTCTCCTAATGTTTCTGATAATGCATATGATTTTTTAAATTTTGCTTCAAAAAGTGAATTTGAAGACACTACTGATTGATGTCTATGACTATGATAAATTTTGCTTCAAAAAGTGAATTTGAAGACACTAGTGATTGATGAATAAAAATATGAAAAAGTTTGCTTCAAAAAGTGAATTTGAAGACACTGCTGACTGATGTCTAAGACTATGATAAATTTTGCTTAAAAAAGTGAATTTGAAGACACTACTGATTGATGAATAAAACTATGATAAAGTTTACTTCAAAAAACGAATTTGAAGACACTACTGATTGATGTCTATGACTATGATAAATTTTGCCTCTGCCTCAAAAAGTGAATTTGAAGACACTACTGATTGATGTCTATGACTATGATAAATTTTGTTTTACAAAAGTGAATTTTAAGACACTACTGATTGATGTCTATGACTATGATAAATTTAACAAAGTGCCATTCAGAACATCGTTGACTGTGAAATGACAGCATGACGCTTCGAAGTCGCGTCTAACAAAGACTCGACCGACAGTTACACTGTCGGCTGCAAGCACTAGTGCGGCAGTTTCTGATACTGATAGTTCTTGTGAGAGTATTCAGTCAAAGCCCACAGATTATGAAGATTTTATGCCTGAGTCTTCACATGACGAAGATATCATTGCCGCTTTTGATTTAGAATCATCATCATCATCTGACGAGTCCCTACACACAACCCAAATTAAGTGAGAGGGTTTTTACTGTTTGCTTCACAGGATGAAAAAACCTCTATTTTAGACTACTGGGCATATCCATTTCCACTCACCATTTGCTTATAAATATTGCCTTTTTTGCACATTCTACAGCCCTTAAAAAGCCGTGAATTTTTTTTCTTGACCGCCGCAATGAGATCGTCGGAAGTCCTGCGATTTTCGGCAGTTTCGGCTTTTTTTTTGACCGGCGATTTGGCTAGTTTTTTTCCGCGAGCTACTTTCGTTTTCAACGTTCACGATCGTTTCCGGTAAACGTTGAGCGGGCAATTGATCTCATTGTTCTCTTTGTCTGCTTTGTTTGCGTTGTGTCGTACGGAGGGACTTCGTCGTGCGTTTAAATATTTTACTCTACAGCCTACATCACAATGCCTGGATGTCGTTTTCAGCTCGGATGGTTAAACATCCCTGACTTTAAAAATTGGATAGCTGCGGGGATCAGCGAAAATCACGCAAAATGCAAGCTATGTAAAAAAGACATAGACTTGAAGTCAATGGGAAAAACCGCACTGCGTTCACACGCAAGTGGAAAAAAGCACCAAGAACTTGTCTCAGCCGAGAACACCAGCATCACGTCTTTTGTTTCAGTAAAAGTAAGTAGTATTCACTTAATTTAGTTTTCTTAGTGTTAGAAATCGTTATCATTTATATAGCTTCAGTTACTTTCACTTTCTGCTAATTGCAATGATGCAATTTGATTATTACATTATTAATTTATTATTTTTTAGTTATAATAATTATTCTTTTGATTATGAATGTAAAGCTAAAGCGGATCAGTATCTTTACTTTTACGCTTCACTTCATGTCATTGATGTTATAAATTAAAATACGTGCTAGATTTAAATCAGCTTGTTTATCATAGTCATTAGTATTAGTGCTTCAAACAAACAAAAAATAACTTAAAAATAAAAATATATTTATAGCACTGCAGACTGCTATTTATTCTGTCAAGTGTAATCCTTTTTTCCTTGAATAGTTTATACTGTTTAAAAAAAAAATATGTGGTGTTCTGTTTGCCCCAGACATAAAATAAAGGTACACAAAATTTATTAGTGAATTGTTGTTACTGCTATAATCAGTGATATATGAATTTTGTTGTTCATATAAAAAAACAAAGTTGACACCAATATCGGCTTCAGCACCACTGATGAACCATCATCACTTGTCTTGTACCTACGTACACTCTTGCTTTGTCTTTTATGGTATGGTATTCATAGCAGAGTGAATAGTATTTTTTTCTTTTTCTTCGCCTGTTACCTCCATTTTCTTTCCATTCTTTCTTAAGTTAAATAATTTTAATTTAAGGTAAATAATAAATGCCTAATATACTTCAGCTTCTGTTTTAACCACGCATGGAACATAACTGAGTCAATTTTAAATGTAAACTAAAATAAAATTATTATGTTATATTCATGCATGTTTGCATAATTGCCAGAAATGTTTAAATATAAGTATTATATTTTCAGAATAAAATTCATGATGTTTTACCTCATCCTCTGTGCCACCACCATCAAACACACTCCAGACATCCTTTCTTTGGTGTGTAAGGAAGATTCTTTAAAAGCCGAGATTGTTTGGACTTTATTTTCAATCAATAGACATCACAGCTTTGTTTCGAACACAGGCATTAATACAATTTTCCAGAGAATGTTTCCAGACAGTGCAATTGCAAAGAAATTTTCTTTGTCTGAGAGAAAATGTTCCTACCTGGTTTCATTTGGTCTAGCCCCATATTTCACTTCGTTACTGGAAGCTAAATTGTTCAAGAGAAATTTTGTCCTCCTGTTTGATGAAAGTATGAACAAATCATTTCAGCTGAAACAAATGGATTTCCATGTCAGATTTTGGGATGCTGATGTCATCAAAACAAATTATTTGACATCAAAATTTCTTGGCCATGCCACAGCTGTTGATATGCAATCTGCGTTTGAAGATGCAACGTCCACATTGAATTTGGCCTATTTGATACAGCTTTCGATGGATGGGCCGAATGTAAACTGGTCATTTCATGACAAAGTGAATGTTACTTGGTGAAAACTATGGCACAGAGTTACTGAATGTTGGCAGCTGTGGGTTACACAAAGTTCATGGTGCTTGTAAAACACAGCCATGGTTGCAGCAGGCTGGGGATTGGAGAAAGTGCTTAAATCCATGTATAGATTACTTGAAGACACTCCAGCCAGGCGTGAGGATTATTTCAAAACGTCTCAGTGTACACAAGCACCTTTGAAGTTTTGTGCCCATAGATGGCTTGAAAATTCTAAAGTAGCACAGGGAGCTTTTGACATATTGCCGCATTTTAAGAAGTTCTGTGACTCTGCAGCAAAAAAGGAAATAACACAGCCACAAACAGAATCTTTTGAAACTGTTAGAACAGCAGTCAACAACGACATGTTTTTATCTTCTAAGTTGGCATTTTTTGTTTCTTTTAGTAAGCAGCTTGAGCCTTTCCTTCGGAAGTATCAGACTGATAATCCAATGGTTCCTTTCCTGTTTACAGATTTACATAATCTTACCTTTGCTGTTTTAAGGCGATTTGTAAAGAAGGAAATTATTGCTAATCTTTCCAGTACAAGTGATATTTTGAATTTTAGTGTGAATGACCCCCAGAATCATGTCACTGGTCATGCAGTAGATATTGGTTTTGTGGCAGATTCAGTAATTAAGGATTTGAAGAGAGAGAGAAAAGTAACTGATCTTCAAATTCTGAATTTCAAGAATGATTGTAAATTAATAATGGTAGCATTTATGGAGAAATTTTTGGCCAAATCTCCACTGCAGTATTTATTAGTGAAAGATTTGGCCTGTCTTGATCCAAGCATAATTATTCAAGACAAAGCCAATGCAGCAAAGAAGCTGAAAAGAATTTTACAAACCTTGGTGAAATCAAGGAAATTTAATGCAACTGAATGTGACGCTGTTATTTCTGAATTTGTTACATTTATTGAGCAGTCGGCAGTCAATGGATCACTGTCTGCTTTTTTCAAGGGAAACAGACAGACTTGATTCATTTTACCATGACCTGTTATCAGGCAGAAATGAGTTTCAAAATGTTTGGAGTGTTGTTCAAATGTTATTAATGTTGTCCCATGGACAAGCAACTGTTGAAAGGGGTTTTTTTCGGTAATAAAGAAATGGAAGAATATAACATGGCTGAAAGAACTCTAATATCACGAAGAGTAATAGTTGATCATATAAGAAATCAGGGTGGGGTAGACAACATTGAGATAACACCAAAGATGTTAACCAGTGCTAGCAGTGCCCACAGTAGATATATGTTGTATTTAGACAGTCAGAAGGAGAAGACTGAACAACACAAAAAAAGCAGTAAACGAAAATTATTTGAAAGTGAACTGCAGACCCTAAAAAGAAGGAAACTTGCTTTAGAAAAGGATGTTAAAACCATCACTGATGCTGCTGATGAAAATGCTTTGCAGGCTGAACAACAGCGCAACATCTCCCTTATTTCTGTTTCAAACAGTTTACGGAAGACAGTTAGAGACAAGGAAGATTTAATTAAAATTGTTGACAAACAGATTGTCGAAAAACAGTTAGAGATCCAGAGACAGGAGTAGTTAAAAGCAATGGATGGTGTGTGTAAATATTGTATATTCAGTGATTAAGTATATTATGGACTATGTGTAAATATTTTATTTCAAGTGAGTCAGCTCGTGATTTAATGTGAGGTTATATTTATTTGTGTAGTTCAACTTTCATTTCTCTCATGTGTCTATGAAGGCAAGAATGCATATGAAATATTAGCAAGCGTACATTATTGTGGTGAGTTTTCAACGTTATTTTTGTGTTTATGTTAAATATATTCCTGTTATGTTCATGCATGCATTTGTATATGTATAAATAGCACACCATGAGTGCACTAAGAATGTTAAGTATTACCCCCGTGACGACCTTGAAAAAAACTAAAGAGACCTTGAAAAGCCTTGAAATTGGTTGGTAAATTTGGCTATGAACCCTGCCTAAAGGTCTAGCCATGTATGTCCTATAGGTCTAGCCATGTATGTCCTAAAGGTCTAGCCATGTATGTCCTATAGGTCTAGCCATGTATGTCCTATAGGTCTAGCCATGTATGTCCTAAAGGTCTAGCCATGTATGTCCTATAGGTCTAGCCATGTATGTCCTATAGGTCTAGCCATGTATGTCCTATAGGTCTAGGTGTATGTCCTATAGGTCTAGCCATGTATGTCCTAAAGGTCTAGCCATGTATGTCCTATAGGTCTAGCCATGTATGTCCTATAGGTCTAGCCATGTATGTCCTATAGGTCTAGCCATGTATGTCCTATAGGTCTAGCCATGTATGTCCTAAAGGTCTAGCCATGTATGTCCTATAGGTCTAGCCATGTATGTCCTTAAGGTCCAGCCATGTATGTCCTATAGGTCCAGCCATGTATGTCCTATAGGTCTAGCCATGTCCTATGTCCTATGTAGGTCCTAGCCATGCCATGTCCTATAGGTCTAGCCATGTATGTCCTATAGGTCTAGCCATGTATGTCCTATAGGTCTAGCCATGTATGTCCTATAGGTCTAGCCATGTATGTCCTATAGGTCTAGCCATGTATGTCCTATAGGTCTAGCCATGTATGTCCTATAGGTCTAGCCATGTATGTCCTATAGGTCTAGCCAGGTATGTCCTATAGGTCTAGCCATGTATGTCCTATAGGTCTAGCCATGTATGTCCTATAGGTCTAGCCATGTATGTCCTATAGGTCTAGCCATGTATGTCCTATAGGTCTAGCCATGTATGTCCTATAGGTCTAGCCATGTATGTCCTATAGGTCTAGCCATGTATGTCCTATAGGTCTAGCCATGTATGTCCTAAAGGTCTAGCCATGTATGTCCTATAGGTCTAGCCATGTATGTCCTATAGGTCTAGCCATGTATGTCCTATAGGTCTAGCCATGTATGTCCTATAGGTCTAGCCATATAGGTGTCCTATAGGTCTAGCCATGTATGTCCTATAGGTCTAGCCATGTATGTCCTATAGGTCTAGCCATGTATGTCCTATCCTATAGGTCTAGCCCTGTATGTCCTATAGGTCTAGCCCTGTATGTCCTATAGGTCTAGCCATGTATGTCCTATAGGTCCAGCCATGTATGTCCTATAGGTCTAGCCATGTATGTCCTATAGGTCTAGCCATGTATGTCCTATAGGTCTAGCCATGTATGTCCTATAGGTCTAGCCATGTATGTCCTATAGGTCTAGCCATGTATGTCCTATAGGTCTAGCCATGTATGTCCTATAGGTCTAGCCATGTATGTCCTATAGGTCTAGCCATGTATGTCCTATAGGTCTAGCCATGTATGTCCTATAGGTCTAGCCATGTATGTCCTATAGGTCTAGCCATGTATGTCCTATAGGTCTAGCCATGTATGTCCTATAGGTCTAGCCATGTATGTCCTATAGGTCTAGCCATGTATGTCCTATAGGTCTAGCCATGTATGTCCTATAGGTCTAGCCATGTATGTCCTATAGGTCTAGCCATGTATGTCCTATAGGTCTAGCCATGTATGTCCTATAGGTCTAGCCATGTATGTCCTTTAGGTCTAGCCATGTATGTCCTATAGGTCTAGCCATGTATGTCCTATAGGTCTAGCCATGTATGTCCTATAGGTCTAGCCATGTATGTCCTATAGGTCTAGCCATGTATGTCCAGGTCTAGCCATGTATGTCCTATAGGTCTAGCCATGTATGTCCTATAGGTCTAGCCATGTATGTCCTATAGGTCTAGCCATGTATGTCCTATAGGTCTAGCCATGTATGTCCTATAGGTCCAGCCTGTATGTCCTATAGTCTAGCCCCTGTATGTCCTATAGGTCTAGCCATGTATGTCCTATAGGTCTAGCCATGTATGTCCTATAGGTCTAGCCATGTATGTCCTATAGGTCTAGCCATGTATGTCCTATAGGTCTAGCCATGTATGTCCTATAGGTCTAGCCATGTATGTCCTATAGGTCTAGCCATGTATGTCCTATAGGTCTAGCCATGTATGTCCTATAGGTCTAGTATGTCCTATAGGTCTATGTATGTCCTATAGGTCTAGCCATGTATGTCCTATAGGTCTAGCCTTGTATGTCCTATAGGTCTAGCCTTGTATGTCCTATAGGTCTAGCCATGTATGTCCTATAGGTCTAGCCATGTATGTCCTATAGGTCTAGCCATGTATGTCCTATAGGTCTCGCCATGTATGTCCTATAGGTCTAGCCATGTATGTCCTATAGGTCTAGCCATGTATGTCCTATAGGTCTAGCCATGTATGTCCTATAGGTCTAGCCATGTATGTCCTATAGGTCTAGCCATGTATGTCCTATAGGTCTAGCCATGTATGTCCTATAGGTCTAGCCATGTATGTCCTAAAGGTCTAGCCATGTATGTCCTAAAGGTCCAGCCATGTATGTCCTAAAGGTCCAGCCATGTATGTCCTATAGGTCCAGCCATGTATGTCCTAAAGGTCCAGCCATGTATGTCCTAAAGGTCCAGCCATGTATGTCCTAAAGATGGATTTCCATGTCAGATTTTGGGATGCTGATGTCATCAAAACAAATTATTTGACATCAAAATTTCTTGGCCATGCCACAGCTGTTGATATGCAATCTGCGTTTGAAGATGCAACGTCCACATTGAATTCATGATGTTTTACCGTCATCCTCTGTGGCATCAACATCATCAACCACCACCATCAAACACACTCCAGACATCCTTTCTTTGGTGTGTAAGGAAGATTCTTTAAAAGCCGAGATTGTTTGGACTTTATTTTCAATCAATAGACATCACAGCTTTGTTTCGAACACAGGCATTAATACAATTTTCCAGAGAATGTTTCCAGACAGTGCAATTGCAAAGAAATTTTCTTTGTCTGAGAGAAAATGTTCCTACCTGGTTTCATTTGGTCTAGCCCCATATTTCACTTCGTTACTGGAAGCTAAATTGTTCAAGAGAAATTTTGTCCTCCTGTTTGATGAAAGTATGAACAAATCATTTCAGCTGAAACAAATGGATTTCCATGTCAGATTTTGGGATGCTGATGTCATCAAAACAAATTATTTGACATCAAAATTTCTTGGCCATGCCACAGCTGTTGATATGCAATCTGCGTTTGAAGATGCAACGTCCACATTGAATTTGGCCTATTTGATACAGCTTTCGATGGATGGGCCGAATGTAAACTGGTCATTTCATGACAAAGTGAATGTTACTTGGTGAAAACTATGGCACAGAGTTACTGAATGTTGGCAGCTGTGGGTTACACAAAGTTCATGATGCTTGTAAAACAGCCATGGTTGCAGCAGGCTGGGGATTGGAGAAAGTGCTTAAATCCATGTATAGATTACTTGAAGACACTCCAGCCAGGCGTGAGGATTATTTCAAAACGTCTCAGTGTACACAAGCACCTTTGAAGTTTTGTGCCCATAGATGGCTTGAAAATTCTAAAGTAGCACAGGGAGCTTTTGACATATTGCCGCATTTTAAGAAGTTCTGTGACTCTGCAGCAAAAAAGGAAATAACACAGCCACAAACAGAATCTTTTGAAACTGTTAGAACAGCAGTCAACAACGACATGTTTTTATCTTCTAAGTTGGCATTTTTTGTTTCTTTTAGTAAGCAGCTTGAGCCTTTCCTTCGGAAGTATCAGACTGATAATCCAATGGTTCCTTTCCTGTTTACAGATTTACATAATCTTACCTTTGCTGTTTTAAGGCGATTTGTAAAGAAGGAAATTATTGCTAATCTTTCCAGTACAAGTGATATTTTGAATTTTAGTGTGAATGACCCCCAGAATCATGTCACTGGTCATGCAGTAGATATTGGTTTTGTGGCAGATTCAGTAATTAAGGATTTGAAGAGAGAGAGAAAAGTAACTGATCTTCAAATTCTGAATTTCAAGAATGATTGTAAATTAATAATGGTAGCATTTATGGAGAAATTTTTGGCCAAATCTCCACTGCAGTATTTATTAGTGAAAGATTTGGCCTGTCTTGATCCAAGCATAATTATTCAAGACAAAGCCAATGCAGCAAAGAAGCTGAAAAGAATTTTACAAACCTTGGTGAAATCAAGGAAATTTAATGCAACTGAATGTGACGCTGTTATTTTTGAATTTGTTACATTTATTGAGCAGTCGGCAGTCAATGGATCACTGTCTGCTTTTTCAAGGGAAACAGACAGACTTGATTCATTTTACCATGACCTGTTATCAGGCAGAAATGAGTTTCAAAATGTTTGGAGTGTTGTTCAAATGTTATTAATGTTGTCCCATGGACAAGCAACTGTTGAAAGGGGTTTTTCGGTAAATAAAGAAATGGAAGAATATAACATGGCTGAAAGAACTCTAATATCACGAAGAGTAATAGTTGATCATATAAGAAATCAGGGTGGGGTAGACAACATTGAGATAACACCAAAGATGTTAACCAGTGCTAGCAGTGCCCACAGTAGATATATGTTGTATTTAGACAGTCAGAAGGAGAAGACTGAACAACACACAAAAAAAGCAATAAACAAAAATTATTTGAAAGTGAACTGCAGACCCTAAAAAGAAGGAAACTTGCTTTAGAAAAGGATGTTAAAACCATCACTGATGCTGCTGATGAAAATGCTTTGCAGGCTGAACAACAGCGCAACATCTCCCTTATTTCTGTTTCAAACAGTTTACGGAAGACAGTTAGAGACAAGGAAGATTTAATTAAAATTGTTGACAAACAGATTGTCGAAAAACAGTTAGAGATCCAGAGACAGGAGTAGTTAAAAGCAATGGATGGTGTGTGTAAATATTGTATATTCAGTGATTAAGTATATTATGGACTATGTGTAAATATTTTATTTCAAGTGAGTCAGCTCGTGATTTAATGTGAGGTTATATTTATTTGTGTAGTTCAACTTTCATTTCTCTCATGTGTCTATGAAGGCAAGAATACATATGAAATATTAGCAAGCGTACATTATTGTGGTGAGTTTTCAACGTTATTTTTGTGTTTATGTTAAATATATTCCTGTTATGTTCATGCATGCATTTGTATATGTATAAATAGCACACCATGAGTGCACTAAGAATGTTAAGTATTACCCCCGTGACGACCTTGAAAAAAACTAAAGAGACCTTGAAAAGCCTTGAAATTGGTTGGTAAATTTGGCTATGAACCACTGAAGTTTCAGAAATCTATATGATAACAGAAAATCTGTTTGTCAGTCTGTATGTGAAGTCTGTCACAAGAACTCCTTCCAAACAGTGACCAGTAGCCACATTAATTGTGCAGGTTTAATTCTGGCTGGTTTCTAGGTCCTGCTACTACCACAATCCCTACAAGTTACCATTCACTGAAGTTTTTTGCCTATGTATTTAGATGTTTTTTTTTTTTTTTTTTTTTACTTCCTGAAATAATGAGTTTAACAGAAACTATATTTTGCTGCTTTTTTTCCTCCAGACTTGAAGTCTGGACAGTAACTGTTTTCTTTTAGCAGTGCGAGCTAGAAGATTGTTTCCCTAAGTGGGCACTACCGCTCCTTTGGGGATGCTAGTGCCGTAGCTTCACGGTCACATGTGAGCGATCCAGGGCGTGTTGGGAGCCTCAGATGCACTTAAGAAACGTAAGGCAGCTGTGGAGACAGAGAAAACCCGGGAGATAAGAAAATAACATTTTTATTAACTATTCAGGGTGAAGCTAGGTAATTAAATCTAGGGAAATATAGTGTACTAGAAGCAAAGCAGAACTTGTAATGGAGGTAACTTGTAATGGAGGAGGAGAAAAGATAACCATGAAGGATAATATGGAAATCTACTCCTTAAAATCCCCTCGACTCCGAACCTACAAGAGCTCTAACAATGTGACGTGGCGAGTAGGAGCCAAAATTCAACATTAAGCTGCCTCAGTAACTAAAAAAAAAAGTTCGTTTAGGCGGGGGTAAGATCAAATTTATTTCACCCGGACAGGAAATTTTTTGTGTAAAGTCTAGATCAGCAAAGCAACAAATACTAAACTAAGCACACTGAATACAAGTCCTAATCTGAACGAAAAACAACTGGAACTATGATTAATACATTGAACATCTGTTTATTTCACTTAAGATAAAATCAGCGTGGTCTACAAATAACATTAAACACAACGTGCTCGACCAGAATCTAAAGTACTGATTATCATCTAACAAGGAAAAATGCTAATGACACCATACGCCCAGAGAGATTACCTCAACGATGGCAAAAACCGAAAAATATTTAACATGTACGTTAAGCTTCAATATGAAACCAGACCAACAAATCGCTTACAGCTACCTGCCATCCTAGCAAAAATACACACCTAATTATTCCACAGTATAACTACTAGAGACTACTATTTCAGGACTAAATATCGAAACTTACCATCGCCTGCAAAATCAGCTTGACAACCGGCCTTCCCCTGTAGTCGGCCACACCCATGCTGGCGAGCCCTATGTGCAGAGCTACAACAGCCGGGTAGGTCTCCACAGGGTGCATCCGGAAGTCAAATAGGAGGCAAACACTGAGTAGGTTGGCTTTTTTATACCCAGTGGCCAGACCTTTCCTTATTTTACTGTCTAAAACTAAAAGCTGTCCTGTGGCCTCTTGGTCATTTTAAAACCAGACTAACTAAATCAAGATCTTCAAGCTGCTAAACAGTAGTCATTGTCGTTTTCCAGCCTATCACAACAGGAATACGTCGTATATAACTAAACAACAGTGAATGAAGGACTACTGTTTAAATCTACAGAATATCAATGTAAAATATATAAATGAAAACAAGGGGGAATACAGGCAGAAGAAGAATACATAAATAAATAATTTGCACTCAAGGCGCAAGACGGGGAAAGTGAGAAAAGAGATAAAGCATCACATTAGCCACGTAGATGGACAGACAATGAATACTACATTTGTAGGTAGCAGTCAGTGACTACATTTTTCCGTGTGTGTTCCAGGACCCATTTAAGGGAGGGGGAATAGACCTCCCCCCACCCCCCCCCCCCCCCCACCATCAAAGCATGTCGTAAAAGATGTCTAATTCGGAATTTGTATGCGCTGAAAGGATCACAGCCTAGTTGTAAACCACAGTACAGCGTGCCAACAGTTGTTTCAAGGGCAGAAGAAGAAGAAGCGACTATACACATATAACTAT
This sequence comes from Candidula unifasciata, assembly GCA_905116865.2. Classification (NCBI taxonomy): domain Eukaryota; kingdom Metazoa; phylum Mollusca; class Gastropoda; order Stylommatophora; family Geomitridae; genus Candidula; species Candidula unifasciata. Next base: position 433,530 of record CAJHNH020001452.1, read on the forward strand.
TGTATATGTTGTCGAGTCGCTATGTGAGCTCGGAGACAACTTGACGAGTATACAGATACACAAGCGGGTGAGAGATCTAGACCTAGATTGGCGTGTCTGGTCGAGTAGACAGGTACTTGGCTAGTCTCGGCAGAGAGCTAATCTTCTTGCGGTGTTCTCGAACCTTCTGGAAAGTGTCCAACAACTTGGGACTGCTTTTCAAAGGCGTGTCCAGGAGGTCCAAGAAGGCCAGGTCAGCAATGGTCACCTGCAGACAAGTATTGGTCAACATAAGTATCACATGTACGGTGTGAGCAAAACTTTACGGGTCGCTGAGTGAATTACAACTGACAGTGAAGTCCATACTAGATACAGTATTGCGGGTACAGAGAATCTATTTCCAGAGAACGAAAGAAGAAGAAGAAGAAGAATATGTACAGCAAATCCACGAGTAAAACAGCTCCCAGTATACATCTGTGTGATGTGTCGGCGTGTGTGCCTTAGGCGTTGTGGGCACTCTTTGTCTGAAATACCCGGTTAGTTTCAACTGCAGGAAATTTGGCACCAGAACGCGTTGTATTTATTTTGACAGTGGTAAGGAGCGTTTAGTGGAAATAGTGGGGGGGGGGGGGGGGGGGGGGTTGGTGGTTAGAAAGCGGAGTGTGAAACTATTAATACTATTATGTATGGAGCTGAGTGGAGAACCATCGACGAGCGGAACTTATTGGGGCGTTCAGTCCCTTTTCTGCTTCCGAATATTCTAGAACTGTAAACGCCAGCGGAAAGTTGTGGTTGTTCGTCCAAGTCTGCACTTTGGTTTTGTTCCAGTACTAGTTCTATGTGCACATCACTTTTACAGATACGTCTTTCCTCGAAGTCGGAGTTTATCTGCCCGTGAGGCAGGGAACGGCAAAAGCCAGTCAAACGGTTGTACACGCAAAACTCAGGTCCAGGTAAAAGCCCAAAAAGTTCAAGCAGATGATTAACCGAAACCTTCCACCGGAATTCGCAGCCGGTGAACGAAGAAGAAGAAGACGACTTTTACAGATCTTTCTTATTCATGTGTAGAGTGTTGGTTTCTCCTGTGGCAGACATACTCCGACTTCGACTGTTTTCTACCCCTTCTCCCTTTTCCTTCAGGCGCACTGGGCGGGAAGAACTAAATCTAAAGTTTATAGACCAAGCGGCAGCCGGTGGGCGATGTAGTCAACACAACACCTGTTGCCTTTACTTAGCAGGACACTACCTCGTACCCATTTTGGTATAAGACGTTGATTAATCAACGCATCGGAGACATTAATTCCCCGAACTATGACTCTAACAAGAAAGAAAAACACCAAAAAAAATGGGGGGGGGGGACTGTTGGGAGGGGGGGGGGCAGGGCGCACACACTGGAATGTCTGATCAAGACTCTTTACTGACAAAAACGGGTTATCTCCTTTAACACTAGCTTGACTGAAAGTTACTCCTGCTTAACAAACTGAATGGTTTCATCAATCGTTTTATTATTTTTTAGGCGATTTAGAAGGAGATCAGAGCACCTATGAATCTGTCCGGAGTGCTGTAATGATAATCCTCACCAGTCATTCACAATTCTTATCCATCCAATGTTCTTCGATTTTGAATTATCGTTTTTCAGTTTCTTCTGCATATCTACTTTCTCATCCACGGCCATGTTGTTTTATTCTCCGCTCGGATCCCAGCTTCATTTCTGTGCTGAACGTATGGAAGTACGAGCAGTTGTGTAAACAACAATCAAAGCCCAACCAGTATCTGCCAGTACAACACAACACATGGAACAGGAAACTTACACTGTCTCCAATTAAGTATCCACTAGGGTTCTCCGTCAGTCTCTTCTCTATCTTCTTCAACAGTTTGGGCAGCAAGCTGGTCGCTACTCTGCCCTCCAGCTCTTTCTGTCAGGTACGTCACATACAAGTAAGTAGCCTGTCATTATCAGGACATCACATGTATGTCACATACAAGTTAGCAGCCTGTCATTGTCAGGACATCACGTGTATGTCACATACAAGTTAGTAGCCTGTCATTGTCAGGTCATCACATGTATGTCACATACAAGTTAGTAGCCTGTCATTGTCAGGACATCGCGTGTATGTCACGTACAAGTTAGTAGCCTGTCATTGTCAGGACATCGCGTGTATGTCACATACAAGTTAGCAGCCTGTCATTGTCAGGACATCACGTGTATGTCACATACAAGTTAGCAGCCTGTCGTTGTCAGGACATTGCATGTATGTCACATACAAGTTAGTAGCCTGTCATTGTCAGGACGTCGCGTGTATGCCACATACAAGTTAGTAGCCTGTCATTGTCAGGACATCGCGTGTATGCCACATACAAGTTAGTAGCCTGTCATTGTCTGGACATCGCGTGTATGCCACATACAAGTTAGTAGCCTGTCATTGTCAGGACATCACGTGTATGTCACATACAAGTTAGTAGCCTGTCATTGTCAGGACATCACGTGTATGTCACATACAAGTTAGTAGCCTGTCATGTCACATACAAGTTAGTAGCCTGTCATTGTCTGGACATCGCGTGTATGCCACATACAAGTTAGTAGCCTGTCATTGTCAGGACATCACGTGTATGTCACATACAAGTTAGTAGCCTGTCATTGTCAGGACATCACGTGTATGTCACATACAAGTTAGTAGCCTGTCATTGTCAGGACATCGCGTGTATGCCACATACAAGTTAGTAGCCTGTCATTGTCAGGACATCACGTGTATGTCCCATAGAAGTTAGTAGCCTGTCATTGTCAGGACATCACGTGTATGCCACATACAAGTTAGTAGCCTGTCATTGTCAGGACCTCACGTGTATGTCCCATACAAGTTAGTAGCCTGTCATTGTCAGGACATCACGTGTATGTCACATACAAGTTAGTAGCCTGTCATTGTCAGGACATCACGTGTATGTCACATACAAGTTAGTAGCCTGTCATTGTCAGGACATCACGTGTATGTCACATACAAGTTAGTAGCCTGTCATTGTCAGGACATCGCGTGTATGTCACATACAAGTTAGTTGCCTGTCATTGTCAGGACATCACGTGTATGTCACATACAAGTTAGTAGCCTGTCATTGTCAGGACATCACGTGTATGTCACATACAAGTTGTAGCCTGTCTTTGTCAGGACATCACGTGTATGTCACATACAAGTTAGTAGCCTGTCATTTTCAGGACATCACATGTATGTCACATACAAGTTGTAGCCTGTCATTGTCAGGACATCACGTGTATGCCACATACAAGTTGTAGCCTGTCATTGTCAGGACATCACGTGCATGTCACATACAAGTTAGTAGCCTGTCATTGTCAGGACATCACGTGTATGTCACATACAAGTTGTAGCCTGTCATTGTCTGGACATCGCGTGTATGTCACATACAAGTTGTAGCCTGTCATTTTCAGGACATCACGTGTATGTCACATACAAGTTAGTAGCCTGTCATTGTCAGGACATCACGTGTATGTCACATACAAGTTAGTAGCCTGTCATTGTCAGGACATCGCGTGTATGTCACATACAAGTTAGTTGCCTGTCATTGTCAGGACATCACGTGTATGTCACATACAAGTTAGTAGCCTGTCATTGTCAGGACATCACGTGTATGTCACATACAAGTTGTAGCCTGTCATTGTCTGGACATCGCGTGTATGTCACATACAAGTTGTAGCCTGTCATTGTCAGGACATCGCGTGTATGTCACATACAAGTTAGTAGCCTGTCATTGTCAGGACATCACGTGTATGTCACATACAAGTTAGTAGCCTGTCTTTGTCAGGACATCACTTGTATGTCACATACAAGTTGTAGCCTGTCATTGTCTGGAAATCACGTGTATGTCACATACAAGTTGTAGCCTGTCATTGTCAGGACATCACGTGTATGTCACATACAAGTTGTAGCCTGTCATTGTCAGGACATCACGTGTATGTCACATACAAGTTAGTAGCCTGTCATTGTCAGGACATCACGTGTATGTCACATACAAGTTAGTAGCCTGTCATTGTCAGGACATCACGTGTATGTCACATACAAGTTAGTAGCCTGTCATTGTCAGGACATCGCGTGTATGTCACATACAAGTTAGTTGCCTGTCATTGTGGACATCAGGACATCAAGTGTATGTCATTGTCACATCACAAGTTAGTAGTAGCCTGTCATTGTCAGGACATCACGTGTATGTCACATACAAGTTGTAGCCTGTCATTTGTCAGGACATCACGTGTATGTCACATACAACGTTAGTAGCCTGTCATTGTCAGGACATCACGTGTATACAAGTTGTACATACAATGTTCACATACAAGTTGTAGCCTGTCATTGTCAGGACATCACGTGTATGTCACATACAAGTTAGTAGCCTGTCATTGTCAGGACATCACGTGTATGTCACATACAAGTTAGTAGCCTGTCATTGTCAGGACATCACGTGTATGTCACATACAAGTAGTAGCCTGTCATGTCAGGACATCACGTGTATGTCACATACAAGTTGTAGCCTGTCATTGTCAGGACATCACGTGTATGTCACATACAAGTTAGTAGCCTGTCATTGTCAGGACATCACGTGTATGTCACATACAAGTTAGTAGTTTGTAGCCTTGTAGCCTGTCATTGTCAGGACATCACGTGTATGTCAACATACAAGTTAGTAGCCCTGTCATTGTCAGGACATCACGTGTATGTCACATACAAGTTAGTAGCCTGTCATTGTCAGGACATCACGTGTATGTCACATACAAGTTGTAGCCTGTCATTGTCAGGACATCACGTGTATGTCACATACAAGTTAGTAGCCTGTCATTGTCAGGACATCACGTGTATGTCACATACAAGTTGTAGCCTGTCATTGTCAGTGACATCACGTTGTATGTCACATACAGTGTATGTCACATACAAGTAGCCTGTCATTGTCACGACATCACGTGTGTATGTCACATACAAGTTAGTAGCCTGTCATTGTCAGGACATCACGTGTATGTCACATACAAGTTGTAGCCTGTCATTGTCAGGACATCACGTGTATGTCACATACAAGTTGTAGCCTGTCATTGTCAGGACATCACGTGTATGTCACATACAAGTTGTAGCCTGTCATTGTCTGGACATCGCGTGTATGTCCCATACAAATGCAAGAATTTAAATACTTGAGAAGCATCTTTATAAACAATGGTAAAATCGACTGAGAGATAGAAAAGAGAATCCAATTAGCTAACAATGTCATGTATGAACTTGCTCCAATTTTAAAACACCCTGCTATCCAAAAGAGACAAAAAGACACATTATAAGTACAATATTTATACCGGCTTTAGGTTACCAGTGTCAGACTTGGACATTGACAAAAGAACACGAAAGAAAACTAACCACCTGTGAGATGAGATGTTTGAGAATGGATGTGAATAAAATCAGAAGAGATCGAGTGATCACAAGAACTGTTGGAACAACACCCATCGTCAAATTTATAAAGAAATTAAGGATTAAGTGATTTTGCCATCTAATGAGAATGAAACCAACAATGCCAACCGCAACAGAGTACAGCCTGAAAATTTAAACATTAAGAGGCAGGGGAAGACTGAAAAGAATATGGATTGAAGGAGTCTCTGACACCTTGAGACTGTATAACATCACGGTATATGAAGCCACCGAGCGCGCCCTTGCTCGACTGCCGATTCTCTGACGAACTGCGACGCCTAGCGACATAAGCAGATATTGACAAAAGAAAGAAGAAAGAAGATATATATATATATATTTATGTGTGTGTATGTGTTTTTTAAAGACGTGTTAATTAGGATTTTAAAATTAAAAAATGTACATTTTAGTGTTATCTGGTTTTAAAAAAAAACATGAAACCTTCAAATTTATGACACCAAACAAAATTGTTAGTTCAAAGTTCTCGACGGTTTAACACAATTTTACCAACACAGACTTCCGGCCACCATGGCACTTAACTCATGTACAAACATTTTAGCGCCGTATTTGTACGTGAGTGGCGAATGAATTTATCACTGTGGGCGGGTTGTCTTGGTGATCTGCACTAGAAGATGGATTGGATCGCTGTTTACCCAGCATTAGAACCGTTAGGCTGTGCTAGAGATAAGGCAGATATTTTAGAATTGTAAATGCTTGAAGTAAAGAGAGACAGGCTGGACGCCTCTCATTAGACTCTAGACCAGTGGCTCTCAGCCTGTGTGTCGCGACCCTTTTGGAAAGGGGGGGGGGGGGGAGTCGACCTACCCTCTCACGGAGGTCGCCTAAGACCATTAGAAAACACATATTCATTGAAGTTATGAAGTAGAAACGAACATAATTGTATGGTTAGGGGTCGCCACAACACGAGGAACTGCATTAAAGGGTCGCCACAACATAAAGGAACTGTATTAAAGGATCGACACAACATGAGGAACTGCATTAAAGGGTCGCCACAACATAAAGGAACTGTATTAAAGGATCGACACAACATGAGGAACTGCATTAAAGGGTCGCCACAACATAAAGGAACTGTATTAAAGGATCGACACAACATGAGGAACTGCATTAAAGGGTCGCCACAACATAAAGGAACTGTATTAAAGGGTCACCATAACATGATGGAACTGTATTAAAAGGTCACCACAACATGCGGGAACTGTATTAAAAGGTCGCCAAAACATGATGGAACTGTATTAAAAGGTCGCCACAACATGAGGGAACTGTATTAAAAGGTCGCCACAACATGAGGGAATTGTATTAAAGGTCGCCAAAACATGAGGGAACTGTATTAAAAGGTCACCACAGCATAAGGGAACTGTATTAAAAGGTCGCCACAACATGAGGGAACTGTATTAAAAGGTCGCCACAACATGAGGGAATTGTATTAAAGGTCGCCAAAACATGAGGGAACTGTATTAAAAGGTCACCACAGCATAAGGGGACTGTATTAAAGGGTCGCCATAACATGAGGGAATTGTATTAAAAGGTTGTGGCATAATAAAGGTTGAGAGTCACTGCTATAGACCGATAAAAAGATTTAAAATCCCTCCTTCCTTCTCTCAATCTCCTTGTTTACTCCCCCTGCCTCCCTTCTCTCAATCTCCTTGTTTACTTCCCCTCCCTTCCTTCTCTCAATCGTCTTGTTTACTTCCCCTCCCTTCCTTCTCTCAATCTCCTTGTTTACTCCCCCTTCCTCCCTTCTCTCAATCTCCTTGTTTACTTCTCCTCCCTTCATTCTGTGAATCTCTTTGTTTACTCCCCCTCCTCCCTTCCTTCTCTCAATCTTCTTGTTTACTCCCCATCCCTTCCTTCTCTCAATCTCGCTGTTTACTTCCCCTCCCTTCCTTCTCTCAATCTTCTTGTTTACTTCCCCCTCCCTTCCTTCTCTCAATATCCTTGTTTACTCCCCCCTTCCTTCCTTCTCTCAATCTCCTTGTTTACTTCCCCTCCCTTCATTCTGTCAATCTCTTTGTTTACTCCCCCTCCTCCCTTCCTTCTCTCAATCTTCTTGTTTACTCCCCATCCCTTCCTTCTCTCAATCTCGCTGTTTACTTCCCCTCCCTTCCTTCTCTCAATCTTCTTGTTTACTCCCCCCTCCCTTCCTTCTCTCAATATCCTTGTTTACTCCCCCTCCCTTCCTTCTCTCAATCTCCTTGTTTACTCCCCCCTCCCTTCCTTCTCTCAATCTCCTTGTTTACTCCCCCTCCCTTCCTTCTCTCAATCTCCTTGTTTACTCCCCCCCTTCCTTCCTGCTCTCAATCTCCTTGTTTACTCCCCCTCCCTTCCTTCTGTCAATCTCCTTGTTTACTCCCCCCTCCCTTCCTTCTCTCAATCTTCTTGTTTACTTCCCATCCCTTCCTTCTCTCAGTCTCGCTGTTTACCCCCCCCCCCCCCCTCCCAAAATCACTACCTTCTTTATACAGTTACATGACTATGCTCACAACATATTAACGACACATCTGGACTTAGGAAAAGAAAGAGGAAACCTGATAACTGTCAAAAGTAAAAAAAGATAATCCGGAGTGCACACTGAAAACGAAGCACAGCCAAATGTCGTTTGAGTTATGAACAAACAGGCTATCGCCATTGACAACCATCGCTCTAGATTTGCTGAGCTGTTCAAACAATGACAAGACAAACATAAAACTGCACTCAGACCAGTTCTTGCAGTCAGAAACCAACTGTACGAGGGCTTAAAGCGGTTGATTCACTAAACAGCAAACAGCCTTGATTGATTGCAGCGCCAGGTTGAATGGCGCACTTTTGTCTAAGCAGACACTGGTTTCCCTGCACGGGTACTTTTTCCCTGCACGGGTACTTTTTCTCTGTACGGTTACTTTTCCCTATGCACGGGTATTTTTTCCCTGCACACCTTTTTCCTGCACGGGTACTTATTCCCCTGCAGGGGTATTTTTCCCTGCTTTGGTACTTTTCCCCTGCACGGGTACTTAATCCTCTGCACATGTATTTTTTTCCCTGCACTGATACTTTTTCCCTGCACTGATACTTTTTCCCTGCACGGGTACCTTGGGGACTTGCAGAAAGAGAGGGAAACAGGGGAGATGATGGACAAACAGCGTCAACATTACGTGCAATGTCGGACAGCCATGTAAGCAAACTGTTTCACAAGTTTCGTTTCCTGGCAACGCAGCTGGAGGGAGATGACAAACAGATGGCGGATTCAAACACCCCCACTCACCCTTGCAACCATGCATCCATCCACCCATCCATCCATACATCCAAGACATCTGCGGTGGAAGACTGAACATCTGAGTGTATATTCGGTGTGCTACGATGTCGATTCTCAATTCAGATAATAATAACTAATATTACCAGTAAACATAACTGCAAAACTAAACCACGCAGAACACTCGTACCTTTTGCTCTTCGGTGTATATTTTATCATTGCGGGCTCTGCTGACGATTCCCCGGATCTCATCGACGTGATTGAGAATGATGTCTGCTTGCAGTTGATCAATGTCGGTCTTTCCCGCCAGATCTGGGTGACAGCAAATCGACATTTTGTATCATTTAGACGTGGCTTTCCAACATTATAGCTACACATATGTTACGTCTTCGTCTGTACTTTACTTTACAAAGACAGTTGGCGCGTTGTAATGTGATATACAATTAGGCTGCGATATCAGCGCTGTTCGACTAAACACATCCGATTTAAGCATTAGTCACCCGATGGAGTGCCGATGTGAAGAAACCGCGGCTGTTATTCCTTCTTGTTTCCTTCCGTTTCTCCCTTCTGGGCGGTTACCTGACAGTCGATGACCAGATTGAGATTGCAAAATATCTCAGTCTTGATAGCAGATCTCGGGGCAAATCTCAGATACCATGTTCAACCCAGAGAGAAGCTATTATAAGGGCATCTGTAACAGCAACACCAGCCTGGTGTTCTCTGCCGGCCTGTGTGGTTATGGGATGACAAACACCCCTATGCTGCCGGAGTAGGCCCAGATACAGAAACAATGCCTCTGGCAATGTGGCCGGATTATCTGGATTTAAAAAAAAACAACAACTGCCAAAACCTACAGTAGATGATTAAATCATTGGTGAAGCAAGTCAATGCGAGATCAAGATAGGAGGCACTATAACCAACTACTCGTGGGAACAGTCAGTAGGGGTACCTTGGAGTGGCCGCTGCGTCAATACAGCCCACTCATAGGAATGCCCTATGGGCAATGCCGTCGACTGTGTAACATTACATAACATTACTGGGAATAGTCGAGAGATGTAATACCATCTGTGGCACGTGAAAGTGGGTCTGTGGTTGCTGTTGATGTCCCACAAGCAACAACGTCACCACAGCCCACAATCACTGGGTCACCCCACCAGCAACAACATCACTACAGCCCACAGTGATTCTGTCACTCCAACTAGCAATAACGTCACCACAGCCCACAGTGACTCGGTCACTCCCACTAGCAACAACGTCACCACATCCCACAGTGACTCGGTCACTCCCATCAGCAACAACGTCACCACAGCCCACAGTGACTCGGTCACTCCCATCATCAACAACGTCACCACAGCCCACAGTGACTCGGTCACTCCCATCAGCAACAATGTCACCACAGCCCACAGTGACTCGGTCACTCCCATCAGCAACAACGTCACCACAGCCCACAGTGACTCGGTCACTCCCATCAGCAACAACGTCAACACAGCCCACAATCACTCGGCCACTCCCACTAGCAACAACGTCACCACAGCCCACAGTGACTCGGTCACTCCCATCAGCAACAACGTCACCACAGCCCACAGTGACTCGGTCACTCCCATCAGCAACAACGTCAACACAGCCCACAATCACTCGGCCACTCCCACTAGCAACAATGTCACCACAGCCCACAGTGACTCGGTCACTCCCATCAGCAACAACGTCACCACAGCCCACAGTGACTCGGTCACTCCCATCAGCAACAACGTCACCACAGCCCACAGTGACTCGGTCACTCCCATCAGCAACAACGTCAACACAGCCCACAATCACTCGGCCACTCCCACTAGCAACAATGTCACCACAGCCCACAGTGACTCGGTCACTCCCATCAGCAACAACGTCACCACAGCCCACAGTGACTCGGTCACTCCCATCAGCAACAACGTCACCACAGCCCACAGTGACTCGGTCACTCCCATCAGCAACAACGTCAACACAGCCCACAGTGACTCGGTCACTCCTATCAGCAACAACGTCACCATAGCCCACAGTGACTGGACCAAAATTGTCAAAATCGCAGCCGATGTTCAATGCTGAATCAAGATCTGGTTTCTAGGCTTGAAGAAGGAATGGCGAGCTCTACCACACAATCCCCGGGCAGATTGTACCTTGCTAAATGATAATCGAGGATCTTCGCTAAAGGACCATCTCTTCGATAGGCGCAAGACCTTCTAGTGGTACTAGATTTGAGATGTGCACAATCAATTCACAAACAAAGGAGAACATAGATTCTTAATCCCTTAAACACGGTAATGCTATGACTATTTCGTGGCATGTTTTTAGAAAAGAGAAGGAAACTGGAAAACACTCACTGTATTTTCTGGCAACGTAGCGAGATAAGGGCAGACTCTCGCCAAACTCTTTATCGTCAATGCACAAGTATGGCAGCGTTCCTTCAGGTGTGTCTAACAACAAAACATAACAAAACATTTTCAAACTCACTTGGTCATCACGATTTTTCTTCCTCTTTTTCCTATTTCCTGTCTTCCACACTGGAGAATAGGTTAATAACTAATGTATACCAAGCTTTTTTTGTGTGTGGACATTTTCTGCTGCTCACACAACCTCCCAGTTTATTTAGATGTTTCCAATCCTATTCTCTGTGGGTTTGTTTGACCACCTCTTGATCGTTACCGTTATCTTGTTATGCAATAATTCACTTCGCTATCCATATTTTTCACTGGTGTCTGTTGTCTTTTTTTTTAAAACTGTAGTGCGGACCAATACAGTTGCAACTTTAAGTCGGCTAGTATTTGTTGACCAGCAGAATCAATACACAAGCATGACACAGCATTGTTGTGAATGTCTGCGCTGTTAAAGGAGTCACACCGGCCTGGTAAATAGACCATAGCAGACGTCAAGTAAGTGAAGGAACCCTTTTCATGTAAGCGGCGGATCTGTCATGTGATTCTAGAATGTGATTTGTGTGGACTCCATACACATCAATAAACATAGGGGGGGGGGGGGGGGACCCTTCAGGCTGTGGAAACATTACATATATAACATACAATATATTGATCGGCACTTTTAGAAAGAAGTAGAAAGATAGAAGGACACACTAGGCAACATACATATCAAAAGCTATAGCTATCATGCCAGGAATCGAACCAAAGTGCATGTGTGCCTCGCTATGAAAACAAAGGTACTAAGACACATGACCAACTAGGCACCCCTAATAAAGATGTCTTCATGGGTCTTTCTATCGTACAGCTCGAAATCCACACAACTGCGTCATTTCGTTCACAGGTGCAATTTACCGGAGATCAATATAGACCGTCATCAGAGCTTCGGAGTTTGTGCTTTGTGCGACGCTGTCAGCAAGCGACTAGCCGTTGTGAGGAGAGAGAGAGAGATACATAGAGAGAGAGAGAGAGAGAGAGAGAGAGAGAGAGAGAGAGAGAGAGAGAGAGAGAGAGAGAGAGACATTTTTTCAAAAATGGATCGTTTTTGACTAAACGAGGCACACAATTCCAGTACAATATACAAAAACTAATACAGACGTTGAAGTTACAGTGTCTGTATACTCCAGAGTGGAAACCCCAAAAACTAATACAGACGTTGAAGTTACAGTGTCTGTTTACTCCAGAGTGGAAACCCCAAAAACTAATACAGACGTTGAAGTTACAGTGTCTGTATACTCCAGAGTGGAAACCCCCAAAAACTAATACAGACGTTTGAAGTTACAGTGTCTGTATACTCCAGAGTGGAAACCTCAAAACTAATACAGACGTTGAAGTTACAGTGTCTGTATACTCCAGAGTGGAAACCCCAAAAACTAATACAGACGTTGAAGTTACAGTGTCTGTATACTCCAGAGTGGAAACCTCAAAAACTAATACAGACGTTGAAGTTACAGTGTCTGTATACTCCAGAGTGGAAACCCCAAAAACTAATACAGACGTTGAAGTTACAGTGTCTGTATACTCCAGAGTGGAAACCCCAAAAACTAATACAGACGTTGAAGTTACAATATCTGTATTGAAAACCCCCCAAAACTAATAAAGACATTAAAGTTACAATGTCTGTATACTCCAGAGTGGAAACCCCAAAAACTAATACAGACGTTGAAGTTACAATATCTGTATTGAAAACCCCCCAAAACTAATAAAGACATTAAAGTTACAATGTCTGTATACTCCAGAGTGGAACAAAACCTAATGGAAATACTAAAGCTACAGACTGCACACTTCAGAGTGGAACAAAACCTAATGGAAATACTAAAGCTACAGACTGCACACTTCAGAGTGGAACAAAACCTAATGGAAATACTGTGGAAACATTACATATATAACATACAATATATTGATCGGCACTTTTAGAAAGAAATAGAAAGATAGAAGGACACACTAGGCAACATACATATCAAAAGCTATAGCTATCATGCCAGGAATCGAACCAAAGTGCATGTGTGCCTCGCTATGAAAACAAAGGTACTAAGACACATGACCAACTAGGCACCCCTAATAAAGATGTCTTCATGGGTCTTTCTATCGTACAGCTCGAAATCCACACAACTGCGTCATTTCGTTCACAGGTGCAATTTACCGGAGATCAATATAGACCGTCATCAGAGCTTCGGAGTTTGTGCTTTGTGCGACGCTGTCAGCAAGCGACTAGCCGTTGTGAGGAGAGAGAGAGAGAGATACATAGAGAGAGAGAGAGAGAGAGAGAGAGAGAGAGAGAGAGAGAGAGAGAGAGAGAGAGAGAGACATTTTTTCAAAAATGGATCGTTTTTGACTAAACGAGGCACACAATTCCAGTACAATATACAAAAACTAATACAGACGTTGAAGTTACAGTGTCTGTATACTCCAGAGTGGAAACCCCAAAAACTAATACAGACGTTGAAGTTACAGTGTCTGTTTACTCCAGAGTGGAAACCCCAAAAACTAATACAGACGTTGAAGTTACAGTGTCTGTATACTCCAGAGTGGAAACCCCAAAAACTAATACAGACGTTGAAGTTACAGTGTCTGTATACTCCAGAGTGGAAACCTCAAAAACTAATACAGACGTTGAAGTTACAGTGTCTGTATACTCCAGAGTGGAAACCTCAAAAACTAATACAGACGTTGAAGTTACAGTGTCTGTATACTCCAGAGTGGAAACCTCAAAAACTAATACAGACGTTGAAGTTACAGTGTCTGTATACTCCAGAGTGGAAACCCCAAAAAACTAATACAGACGTTGAAGTTACAGTGTCTGTATACTCCAGAGTGGAAACCCCAAAAAACTAATACAGACGTTGAAGTTACAATATCTGTATTGAAAACCCCCCAAAACTAATAAAGACATTAAAGTTACAATGTCTGTATACTCCAGAGTGGAAACCCCAAAAACTAATACAGACGTTGAAGTTACAATATCTGTATTGAAAACCCCCCAAAACTAATAAAGACATTAAAGTTACAATGTCTGTATACTCCAGAGTGGAACAAAACCTAATGGAAATACTAAAGCTACAGACTGCACACTTCAGAGTGGAACAAAACCTAATGGAAATACTAAAGCTACAGACTGCACACTTCAGAGTGGAACAAAACCTAATGGAAATACTAATGCTACAGACTGCACACTCCAGTGTGGTAAAGCAAAATATAGATCAAGACCGTTTTTTATCGTCACGAGGCAAACCAGGTTGATAGGGGCAGTTTCATATTTTTGTATATCAACTAGGTTGATAGGGACAGTTTCATATTTTTGTATATCAACTAGGTTGATAGGGACAGTTTCATATTTTTGTATATCAACTAGGTTGATAGGGACAGTTTCATATTTTTGAATATCAACTAGGTTGATAGGGACAGTTTCATATTTTTGTATATCAACTAGGTTGATAGGGACAGTTTCATATTTTTGTATATCAACTAGGTTGATAGGGACAGTTTCATATTTTTGTATATCAACTAGGTTGATAGGGACAGTTTCATATTTTTGTATATCAACCAGATTTCCTTCGAAGATAGATCGCCCCTGCCTGAGAGGCAGGGAACCAGCAGACTGCAGACAAATAAGCTAGAGTTGTAAAACGGATATGCGCTCAATACTCAAGAAGTAGAATAAGCCCCAGGTCCAGACGTGAGCTAATAATCGGGACTTGCCATTGGAGCTCAAATTCGCTGAACACAGCAGAAGTCATTCGCCTGCTGCCAGTTTTACTTACGATGACCGTCTTTACTTCCCATGACACATCCTGGTGCTCAGTTTAAACTGGGGACACCAGGTCAGTGTAAACCATAAATGACATTCAATCGACAGCTGCTGGTACCATGGGCGTTGGGACTCTTCGCTGGCTGTTGAAGATGGGGACAGGGCACTTGTGGGAGTACTGTGATAGCGGTTCTTGAAACTCAGCTCAACACAATTTACAGAATAATGACGCAGGACTGTAACATAAAGGGCGGTCGAAGAAAGATTATGAGTATGTGAACGATTGTGTAGGAAGACTTACTTGGCTTCAGTGCAGGCCAATCGGTGAACTCCACTCGGTGGTCTTCGAACTGGACGCCGGCTGCGTGAAACAGCAGACGAATCAGCTCGCCGCGACCACGGACGTTGAAGTAGTACAGTTTGTACTTGGGAGCCATGATGCTGGTCAGCTGGGTGGTATCTGCCCATAGATGTAATCAACAAAATAACTGGTTTTTTTTCCAGTAATAATAGTAAAAGTAGTAGTAGAAGCAGCAGCTGTAGTCAGAGCGGCGGCAGTGACAGCAGCAGCAGCAGTTTTAGTAGCAGCAACAGTGACAGCTGCTGAGTAACTAGTAAAAGCAGAAATCGTTGTAGTCACAACAGCAGAAATATTTTTAGTATTCTTATTATTAGCAGAAGTAGCAAAAACAGCAGTAGCAACAGCCGCAGTAGCAACAGCACCACAGGGTCACAAGTAGCAGCTAAAGACTAAGGAAATGAAAAGGGAAATAACCGTTACCTTAACAATAAATACGACAGCTGCTGTTCGTGAAAGAAGACACAAAATGCTGTCCGCGAACTCCGGAACACTGGAACGACACCGCTGTTGGCCCGAGTGCGACCTACTTTTAGAGAAGGCGTTGGCCGGAGCATTATATATAGCCTGCACCCGCCAGTTGTCTACTATGGCCGATATATGACGTTAGCGGGATTCCTTTGAAAACTAATCATTGATTGAAACCACCGATTCATGCTTGCACTCAACTCACCAGCTAGGTTACAAAAAATAAGTTTCCTATACCCCACCGTTGTCAGTAGGGATATCGTTCTGACAAGAATGTTCGGTAGAACGAGGTTTCCGAGAGTTAAACTGTTTGATTCTCATCCTTGAGATGTTGATTCTGCATAATGCAAATCTGGAGGGGTGAAACTAAATCAAAAATGATAAGAATGCTGTTCAGAATAAAGTGTAAAAAGAATAAATAAATAGTTTTGTGGTAAAGGCTGTATGCCTTACCACTGAATAAAACTACAAGGAATTGATAAAAGGCACCCATGGGGAATACCAACAGAGGATGTGGGTTTGAGAAATGAGCATTATTAATGATGTGCCGTTAAATACATTGGTAAAACGGATTAACGACTGGCTGGCCGGTTCAGACAACATCTTTTGGATGTGCAGAACGGTGCCCTGAAACCAGCACCACTGCATTTCAATTCCCAGGACCACCAAGGTGTCCACGACATGGAGGACAGCTATTAAATCTAGCCACTCCAGCGACAGAGTTCGCAAGTCTCTTGAAAATCACTTTATATACACTTTGGGGATTCTGGCGCCCAGTGGACTAAACTGTCAACACCACTTCATATAGAATTCTAGGGGACTGAACTGCCTGCACAGTTTCATCTTATTCTCGAGTCACGGCTCCTGGTTTTCCCCAGGATGTTTATTTTCCCGTTCCCACGTGTCCCGCCAATCTATTGGCTAGACATGGAGATAGAAAGATAAGTGATATTGTGTATTTGTGTAGTTTTGTCTAATTTGTTTATGTGCTGATAAAGACTCCATAGCCACAACGTTCACGTTTTGTTCGTGTTTGTTATATTGTGAAGCTCGCTCATGTACTTTTTGTTCGGGTTTTAAGATAACGAGAGAAGATTATCGACAGACTACACCTAATCCATTCATCACCTTGTGGGGTGCAATTTTTCGTTATTTGAAGCCCTACTCTGGCTCTTGCCAGGGGCCGCAAAATAGCCCGACCATAAATATGGTCTAATGGCTAAACGCGGTTTCTATGACCTCTCCACGGTGATCCTCATCCACATGGTGGCACTTTGTGTCATCGGGTGTTTATCGCTTGTGTGATGTCCTAATGGGGTAAAAATCTACTACTACTACTATCGACAGTCTTGTTGCATGGCATGGAGGTGTGTCAGCTCACGAACTGATACATGCTCAGAAGATCGCGGATTGTGGAGATGCATGATCGCCCACGCCAGTCGACAAGGCGCCTGGTGATGATTATATTTTTCCTGTAATGATGAGACACGTCGGGAGCTGCTCCGCTTAAAAAATGCAGCAATCTCCTCAGTTAACTATGCCAGTCTCTTGTTGGATGGAAAACGTATATATGCTTCTTGTGCCTGGCTGTGCAATTTTTTGCGTGCTACCAATTCTTACATTCCCAGCAGCGACATGGACGGCTACTCTCCCATCTCTTACATTCCCAGCAACGACATTGCCGGCTACTCTCCCAATTCTTATATTCACAGCAACGACATTGACGGCTACTCTCCCAATTCTTATATTTCCAGCAACGACATGGAAGGCTACTCTCCCAATTCTTACATTCCCAGCAACGACATGGAAGGCTACTCTCCCAATTCTTATATTCCCAGCAACGACATGGAAGGCTACTCTCCCAATTCTTATATTCCCAGCAACGACATGGACGGCTACTCTCCCAATTCTTATATTCCCAGCAACGACATGGACGGCTACTCTCCCAATTCTTATATTCCCAGCAACGACATGGACGGCTACTCTCCCAATTCTTACATTCCCAACAACGACATTGCCGGCTACTCTCCCAGTTCTTATATTTCCAGCAACGACATGGACGGCTACTCTCCCAGTTCTTACATTCCCAGCAACGACATGGACGGTTACTCTCCCAATTCTTACATTCCCAGCAGCGACATGGACGGCTACTCTCCCAATTCTTACATTCCCAGCAGCGACATGGACGGCTACTCTCCCAATTCTTACATTCCCAGTAGCGACATGGACGGCTACTCTCACAATTCAGTGCTGGTAATGAGTCTCAATCCTATGCCAAAAGAATGTTGTTAGTAATTACTGTTGATAATTTTGGAGATGTAACTTTTCTTAAAGTTTAAAAAAATTATTTCATTTAAAAAAAAAAAAAAAAAATAAGTATTCAAATGGAGTGCCCGCTTAGTGGGGTTCGGATTCCACGAGTAACTCAATGGAACCCGAGCCCTAAGCCAGCCCAAACGACAAAGTGGGGCATATCGGGCTGGGGAACGCCACAAACATAAATAAACCGTGGTTCCGGGTGTATAGGAGTTAACACACCCACCCATGGCCGAGTGTTTTTCATACCCAGAACTGCATTCTAGAAATCCTTGAGCGACAGGACAGCAATCATTTCAAGGTATATAGGCAATTACAGGCCCGCCTATGGCCGAGCGTTTTTCATACTTTGACGAGCTGCCTGTCTTCAAAGACGGCAATCATAGTTTGATCGACGGCGTGGCTGGTCAATACTGTTGGCCAACATGATCACGGTTTAGACAGAAAAAAAGGGCGCAATACAAAACGTGATCTTTTCCCCCAGTTATATATATCTTTTAATGCAGACACCATGCTGCAGACAAGGGCAATCGCCACGCCGCTTATATCAGTAGTTGCTACGTTATTCTAGTGCTTGCTGGTCTGACATTCCATTCGTTTTTCGACCCGCCCAGACAAAAAGGGCGGTTGGCTGTGGAGGCCGTAAACATCACTAACACATGTATGTCGATTTCAGCTACCAGGTCTTCATAATCGTTGTCGATGACAGTGCTATGCTAAAGATTCTCTATAGAGGGTTGCGCGGATCTGTCCTATCTCCTCTACCACTCTGGATTACATACCGCCTAAAAAAAACTCTTTCTTGCCCTTTCTTCTTGTCACTTGTTAATATTTGACCTCCCGAATCCTGAATATCTGACATTTGACGACTGGTACTTTTTTGGGGGGTATTCATTTGTCGGTGCAAATTCCAGAATATCCCATATCTGCAAGCCATATCCTACTTTAGATACTTATAGGATTCTTTAGGATAATATTGCTTACATACTGTGTAGACAAGAAGCATATTGCTAACATACTGGGTGGATAAATGGAAAATTGCTAATATACTAACTAGGTGGACAAGAAGAATGCTGCGAATATCCTGCGTAGACGAGGATAATATTGCGAATATACTGGGTGGACAAGGATAATATTGTGAATATACTGGGTGGACAAGGATAATATTGTGAATATACTGGGTGGACAAGGATAATATTGCGAATATACTGGGTGGACAAGGATAATATCGCGAATATACTGGGTGGACAAGGATAATATTGTGAATATACTGGGTGGACAAGGATAATATCGCGAATATACTGGGTGGACAAGGATAATATTGTGAATATACTGGGTGGACAAGGATAATATTGCGAATATACTTGGTGGACAAGGATAATATTGCGAATATACTGGGTGGACAAGGATAATATCGCGAATATACTGGGTGGACAAGGATAATATTGCAAATATACTGGGTGGACAAGGATAATATCGCGAATATACTGGGTGGACAAGGATAATATTGCAAATATACTGGGTGGACAAGGATAATATCGCGAATATACTGGGTGGACAAGGATAATATTGCAAATATACTGGGTGGACAAGGATAATATCGCGAATATACTGGGTGGACAAGGATAATATTGCGAATATACTGGGTGGACAAGGATAATATTGCGAATATACTGGGTGGACAAGGATAATATTGCAAATATACTGGGTGGACAAGGATAATATTGTGAATATACTGGGTGGACAAGGATAATATTGCAAATATACTGGGTGGACAAGGATAATATCGCGAATATACTGGGTGGACAAGGATAATATCGTGAATATACTGGGTGGACAAGAAGAATATCGTGAATATACTGGGTGGACAATTTGCTGGTATAAAGTTCACTCACTAAATTGCAGTTGATTATATGGATACTGTTATGTACTGATTAGGTAATACACCGGAGACAGGAGAGATTATAGTACTGATTACATAATAGACTGAAAACAAGAGATATTATATTACTGAGTTTGTAATACACTGGAAAGACGATATATTATATTACTGATTATGTAATACACCGGAAAGACGATATGTTAGAGTACTGATATGTAATACACCGGAAACATGTGAACTCAAAGAGCAAGGGGAAGGCAGAGAGAGAAATACCTAGATGACTTAGCCAACACCTTCTCCAGATAGGGTCAGGGTGCAGATGTGACGTCACAACCTCAGTCTAAAGATAAATGTTTTTCATTCTGACAGTCCCGCATATTGACTCCCCACAAAATTCTAGGAATTATCTCGAGAATAAAACAAGTAAGCTCATAAAAAAGGGAGGGGTGGGAGTGCTGACTTGGTTAGGTTGTCCCATTCTCTTATTTTCTTTCATAAAATAACGATTCATCTCTATATTTTCACTCCTTATGTATTTCTTGCTGTATTTAGTTCTCTGTTGATAAAACTGTGGTCTCCCCGTGTGGGATCCGGGGCCCCATTGTGGTGGAAAACAAGAATAGACCCACTGCCTCCCCAAAAGCATGTCGTAAGAGTCGAATAATTGGTAGCTTCCTTTGAAGTCGGAGTGCATCTGCCTGAGAGGCAAGGAACCAAAAGTCTGCATTCAAGTGAATCAGATCTGTAAAACTGATGCACACGCAACACTCAGGTTCTGGAGCAGGACTGCAGTCCAGGTGTGGACGAACAACCAGAACTTTCCGCCAGAGTGTACAGCTGGTGAACGCAAAGAAAGAAGAAGAAGAAAACTGTGGTCAAAATATTTTGTTTTTATTTACATCTATTCCATTCCTTACGGCCAGCTTTCTGGTAACATTTTATTTTGCTTGCATAAGAGAAATCTCATGACAGTGCACAAGGAGAATGTAAGGACTGTGCCTAAACTGCATGCAACAGTGACGCATCAATTGTTATGTCACAATGACGCGTGTGCATTATTTTTGAACATATGTATGTGCCATCCACACTTTTGTAGTTTTACTCTACATTCATGATGTGAGTTTTGATATATAAACATAGTAGTAAAAATAAAAAGTAAAGATCCCTTTTCACACCTTAGGTGCATCGGGTACATGGGAAGAGCGTCCCATATTTTTACAGACCGATTAATACTGGATGGGTAATGTGGTCAGCATTACGCCGGCCGTATTTACCTCCCCAGGACAGCCATCCTGGTACCCTTTTGAAGCTTGGTCGAACTGCGACGCCCCATACCATAATAAAAATCCATGCAGCCAGCAGTAGGTTTTGATCGCGGTACGTTGGATTGCGAGTTGGACGCCGCAAAAACAGTAGGCGTGATGTATAATAAAATACAGCTGAAAAATAAGTGTTTAAAAGGGCCCAATTTGTGACCTTTTGGAAATAAAAGTTCATTATGTCACATTAAAATACCAATCCTCCTAACAATCCATTGAGCCTCCAACGTGAATCAACCCGGGCATCCACATCAGAGCTGGACAACCTAACCTCAGTCACAAAGACAGATTAAAACTTGTACAGGTGTGAGAACCTCTCAAAGCCAGATTTAAACTTGTACAGGTGTGAGAACCTCTTAAAGGCAGATTAAAACTTGTACAGGTGTGAGAACCTCTCAAAGCCAGATTAAAACTTGTACAGGTGTGAGAACCTCTCAAAGGCAATTCTCTCCTGTCTTGTAAAGGACCCTCCTTATAAATCATTGGGCTTCTGGTGTCTGTAGTTTCGTAGAGCAAATCAATCGACACTCAAGACATGTCAACATGATGCCAACATCTAATTCCAGCAGGACAGCCGAACCTGGTTATTCTGAGCTTTTCTCTGCCAAAAAAAAAAAAAAACAGCTCTAAATTAGGGGAGCAATATGCAAATCGTGGAATTTCATGAGAGGATCATCTTGCAACAGTCCATAGATGATGACCGGTACTCTTGTGAGGACCAACTTGCAACAATCCATAGATGATGACCGATACTCTTGTGAGGACCAACTTGCAACAATCCATAGATGATGACAGATACTCTTGTGAGGACCAGCTTGCAATATTCCATAGATAATGACAGATACTTTTGTGAGGATTAATTTGCAATATTCCATAGACAACGTCCGATACTACGATCTCTTAGTTTCTGAAGTCAACTGTTGTTATAGCAGGCAGACTACTGTCCCCAAGTGAAGCAGAAGTCAACAACTGATAGCTCGCAGTGACAGGAAAACAGTATTTCACAAATGAAGTTAGCACACAATGACAGGAGAACAGTATTTCACCACAAAAAGTTAGCACACTGTGACGAGAACAGTATTTCACCACAAAGTTAGCACACAGTGATAGGAGAACAGTATTTCACCATTAAGTTAGCACACAGTGATAGCAGAACAGTATTTCACCATTAAGTTAGCACACAGTGATAGGAGAACAGTATTTCACCACAAAGTACAGTGACAGGAGAGCAGTATTTCACCACAAAGTTAGCACACAGTGACAGGAGAACAGTATTTCACCATAAAGTTAGCACACAGTGACAGCAGAACAGTATTTCACCACAAAAGTTAGCACACAGTGACAGCAGAACAGTATTTCACCATAAAGATAGCACACAGTGACAGGAGAACAGTATTTCACCACAAAGTTAGCACACAGTGACAGGAAAACAGTATTTCACCATAAAGTTAGCACACAGTGACAGCAGAACAGTATTTCACCACAAAAGTTAGCACACAGTGACAGCAGAACAGTATTTCACCATAAAGATAGCACACAGTGACAGGAGAACAGTATTTCACCACAAAGTTAGCACACAGTGATAGCAGAACAGTATTTCACCGCAAAGTTAGCACACAGTGACAGGAGAACAGTATTTCACCACAAAGTTAGCACACAGTGATAGCAGAACAGTATTTCACCATAAAGTTAGCACACAGTGATAGCAGAACAGTATTTCACCATAAAGTTAGCACACAGTGATAGCAGAACAGTATTTCACCATAAAGTTAGCACACAGTGATAGCAGAACAGTATTTCACCATAAAGTTAGCACACAGTGATAGGAGAACAGTATTTCACCACAAAGTTAGCACACAGTGATAGCAGAACAGTATTTCACCATAAAGTTAGCACACAGTGATAGCAGAACAGTATTTCACCATAAAGTTAGCACACAGTGATAGCAGAACAGTATTTCACCATAAAGTTAGCACACAGTGACAGGAGAACAGTATTTCACCATAAAGTTAGCACACAGTGATAGCAGAACAGTATTTCACCACAAAGTTAGCACACAGTGACAGGAGAACAGTATTTCACCAGTCTGCACTTAACATCTCATTATTTATTGTAAACATATTTCTTAAATATTTCTTTGTCTCGTAAAACAAAACATAAATATTATTACAAACAAAATAAAAATAAATATAATTAATTTTAATCTTTAAAAAGGATGCAGCTTAATATAATATGAGAAGAAGAAAAAAAAATGTTGCATACACACATGCGACAATATCAAAATAATCAGTAACTTTTGATGACATTTCACCAGCCAGGACAAAAACTGCTCATAACAGGCGACGCCTGGACCATGTCTGTGGACAAGTCTCAACAGTATATTGTTGCAGTGTTGTTGATGCACTGATACAAGCAAATTTG
This sequence comes from Candidula unifasciata, assembly GCA_905116865.2. Lineage (NCBI taxonomy): Eukaryota > Metazoa > Mollusca > Gastropoda > Stylommatophora > Geomitridae > Candidula > Candidula unifasciata. The sequence goes on from CAJHNH020001452.1 coordinate 457,159, forward strand.
GACAGGACAGTACTGTACACAGATTCTGTGAAGAGGTAAACACAGGAGCTGATGACCGTGGAGAAAGGTCAGGCTGGTATATGGTCAACTGTGGATTATCTGGACTATCCATTAATCCATTATGGAACTTTGGGCACCCTCCCCCCTTTTTTTTTCTTCTGATGGGGTTATAGTACTTGTTACAATTCTTGACTTGCAAAGTAGCTTTTCTCATTACTTTACAGGTATTCATCTTTCAGTTTCTCTCCATGTCAGTCAAATCTGTTCATTTAAAAATACATTTGCCACAATAACTATCAGACTATAACCGATCAGAAACCATTATCAACAAAAGTACATGACATCCAGATAAAATAAACAAGTGAATTTAAATATCTAGTGTCAATTTTCCCAACAGAAACAAGACTGGAGAGTAATCAACACCTATGTGCGAAAACAAACCGCTTCGGGGAACAACTAATAAAACCTTTAACACATAGAAGTACACCTTTGTCTACCAAAGCAAATCCATAAAGAACTATATACTTTTGCTAACTATATGCTACTAGTGTCAGATTTGGACCCTTACTACAACACAGATGGAGATGTCTTAGAAGAGCTGCTGGAGTAACAGAGTTACAATTACCAATGAACACATTAGAAGAAGACAAGATCATAAATCAGTACTACCGGTGATTAAAGGGCAACAGGTGAGGTAGTCTGGACATCTAAAGAGAATGGTACCAAAAACTAGAGAGAAATGCTGAAGAAATATGGACACAGAGCACACTGATGCAGTACCTGGAGGATGTAAAAGAAAGGAAGAACTATCAGACAAAAACGAATGGCTGTCATTAACTGTCACAGTGATCCCATGAGTTTTCTGTTACTTTCTCCACATTATTTCAAGCTACCACAACAGACTGCCTAGAATCTTCTCTTTCTGTTGTTGGTTTCCATGAGTCTCCCAACACAACACTAACCACCCCCCCTCCCCCCATATTTCACAGCAGTGGCCATCCCAGAAACAACTGCAATCATACAGAAGTTGACATTTACAAACTACAACCATACGGAAGTTGACATTTACAAACTGCAATTATACATAATTTGACATATACAAACTGCAACCATACGGAAGCTGACATATACAAACTGCAACCATACGGAAGCTGACATAAACAAACTGCAACCATAAGAAGTTGACATACAAACTGCAACTATAAGGAAGCTGACATATTCAAAATGCAACCATATGGAAGTGGAAGTTGACATATACAAACTGCAACCATATGGAAGTTTACACATACAAACTGCAACCATATGGAAGCTGACATATACAAATTGCAATTATACAGAAGTTGACATATACAAACTGCAACCATATGGAAGCTGACATACACAAACTGCAGCTATACAGAAGTTGACATATACACTGCAACCATATGGAAGCTGACATACACAAACTGCAACCATATGGAAGTTGACATGTACAAACTGCACCACATGGAAGTTGACATTAACAAAATATCTGTGGCACAGACAGACTTCCTGACAAGTTAATTATTAGATGTACATTTTATACGAGGTACATAATTAGTAGACATATATTTCACATAAAGTCCATAATTTTTAGTCAGAGAAGCTGCAAAATGGCGTGAACTGTGAGGATACAACATGCTCCAAGCAGGCAGGCCTAGGATGGTGCAAGTATGGCCACCCATGGGCCCCTGGCTGCAACAGAATTAATGGAACTTCCCAGGCTACATCTCCATTAGACCCACTACTGCGCAAACAGCATCTGTCTGAAACACAAGCAACAAGTCTGCAGGCAGGAGGAAACATATAAACTCAGGAATGCAGTAACTGACATCTAAACCCTAATCAAAGCTTTCTCCTTTCTCCCTGACGGTGGAAAGGAGGAGCGGATGCCTTTTTAAAAATATTTCAAACTAAGGCGTCTGTAATCATCATTTTTTTCATACATGCACAAACATACGCGCCCTCGTACGCATGCACCAAAAACCCACAATTGTAGATGCAATCCCTTTTGCAGTTCTAGAATTGATAAATTATAAATTGTGTTTCAGGGCAACTACTGAACATTATTAAGGGTCCATGGCAGATCTTTGAAAATAAGAGTGGTCCACAAGTCTTGGTCAGATTTTTATAGGATTAATGACCAGTTTTCTTTGCTGTGATATTTTCATATTCAAGTGTGTTTAGCAAGCATCCTACCCTTTCTTCTTCTTTACATCCTCTTTTACCGCTTCGGGTGTTGAGGGAGATAAAAGGTCCTGCTTCGTGCCCTTCTGGCTGCTTCGACCATAGACACATCGTGGTGCTGTAGAGTTTCTCTGATATCTTTCCATCTTGTTCTTGGTCTACCTCTTGCTCTACGTCTCTCTCCTCTATTGATATACACTGTGTATGGTATAGAATCACAAGGCATTCTCTCCAAGTGGACAAACCATTTGATTTACTATCTTTGTTTGTAATTTAGAATTGGTTCAGTGCCGACTTTATCTCATATCACCTCATTCCTGATTTTATCTCTTCTGGTCACTCCTACAGCCTTTCTCAGACACCTCATTTACATGGTTACTGATTTTCTTTTATGTTTTGTTGTGACTGGCCACGTCTGGCACTGGTAATATAGGGTGGGAATGAATATGCTTTGTATGAGATGTCTCTTTGTGCTGACTGGGATTTCCTTATGCTGTAAAAGGGGAGGCTAGATGTCCCAATACTTGGCCAGCTATACTGCATCGGATGCCAATTTCTTCGACCAGTTTACCATCTTCAGTGATGGCAAGCACCCACTGTATCCAAACTGACTACTCAGTTACATATACACAAAAAAAGCAACTGAAGCAAGTATTTAACCATGAGATATTCAAACAACAGACTAATAGAGCACAGACAGAAAAGAACAGATTGGAGAACACAGACTGGAGCAGACCAGACAGGCAATCAGTCACGAGAAGATCACAGACAGGAGACCTACCTGTTCAGATCTCAAAGTAAAGCACATCCCCCCTTTTTCTTCTTCTGTCTGCCAGGTCCAGGGTTTTTCTTGTTTATCTGTCGTACTAAGTCGTAGAATATCTGCAAGCACAACAGGTGGACAGTCAGCTTCAAATTCTAATCAGACACATCAGATGGATATTTTAGGTGCAGAAAAGGTGTGGGAAAAAAAAAAAAAAAAGAACAGATGAACCACACACAAGCAGAGAAGAATAGAAAATACAAGTAAATGTTGAGAAAACACAATGCAGAGAAATGGGAAACAAATGACAGGAGCTGACTAGAAGTTGAAGGGTTGACTAGAGACAGAATATCTGTCCTGACCCATATTTCGCTGATATGTATCATAAATAAAAAGGTATACAAGTAAGGAATATTTCAGACAAATTTAATTCAACATTACAGAAAAGCAGAGAAGTGCACCTCTAAAATACTTATTTTATGTGTTAACTGTAACCTCTAAACAATGATTTTTGTGTGTAAGTGTATCTCTAAAACATTAACTGCATGTGTAAGTGTATCTCTAAAACATTACCTGCATGTGTTAGTGTATCTCTAAAAAATTACCTGCATGTGTTAGTGTATCTCTAAAAAATTACCTGCATGTGTTAGTGTATCTCTAAAAAATTACCTGCATGTGTTAGTGTATCTCTAAAAAATTACCTGCATGTGTTAGTGTATCTCTAAAACATTAACTGCATGTGTAAGTGTATCTCTAAAACATTAACTGCATGTGTTAGTGTATCTCTAAAACATTAACTGCATGTGTTAGTGTATCTCTAAAACATTACCTGCATGTGTTAGTGTATCTCTAAAACATTAACTGCATGTGTTAGTGTATCTCTAAAACATTAACTGCATGTGTAAGTGTATCTCTAAAACATTAACTGCATGTGTTAGTGTATCTCTAAAACATTACCTGCATGTGTAAGTGTATCTCTAAAACATTAACTGCATGTGTAAGTGTATCTCTAAAACATTAGCTGCATGTGTTAGTGTATCTCTAAAAAATTACCTGCATGTGTTAGTGTATCTCTAAAAAATTACCTGCATGTGTTAGTGTATCTCTAAAACATTACCTGCATGTGTTAGTGTATCTCTAAAAAATTACCTGCATGTGTTAGTGTATCTCTAAAAAATTACCTGCATGTGTTAGTGTATCTCTAAAACATTACCTGCATGTGTATCTCTAAAAAAATAACTGCATGTGTAAGTGTATCTCTAAAACAAAGACTCTATATGGAAGTCTTACCTCTAAAACATTGATCTTCATCTTGGCTGATGTCTCTAGGAAAGCACACTGGAACTGGCGGGCCAGGTTCTGACCCTGGTCCTTGCCTACCACCCTCTCATCCTCCAGGTCACACTTGTTGCCCACCAACAGCATTGGTACCTGGCAACAAACAGAAGAAAAATCGATCACGGAAATGCACATACACTCAATCTGTACTCAGCAACTCACCAGGGGTTGATCAGTGTCTTTTCATAAAACAAGTAAAGTGCACTTTTTCAAGCCTTAACGTGTATTAGGCATATAGGGCTAGACCTTTATTTTATAGATCAGCTGGCACTCGGTGGGTGATGTGGTTAACCTTACGCTGGCTGACTTGACTTCTTAGTACTTTACCTGGTACCCATTTAATCGTTGGGTTGACCTGAGAGTCAAGGTCCTTTTTTAAACAACCCGGCTCCATCAGGAGCTGAACCCACAACCTTCATATTAGTTACTACTGTCACTTAATTACTGCTACTGTCTGTGTTTCTGTCCTTGCTGTTGTCACTGTTTCTACTCTAGTTGCTGGAAATATTTATCCTCAGTGCTTTGTCTTGTCTATTGCAGCTTTCCTCCGAGACCAGGGCTAAGGGTTTGTCTAGCCTGGCATAGCATTAAGTTTTCAGGCTGTATTTTTACTGTCTATGATAAGGCTAGCTTCCACCCCAATGTGCTTCTCCCTCCACCCAAAGCAGTGGGCATAAAGTGGGATGACAGGTTTGGTCATCACCCTGGTAGACCCGGCCTAAGATCGAACGAAGGAACAAACTTTATTTTAAATATACCAGGAGATATTGTCTCAAGTTATAAATAATAAGGGTGGCATTATAATGATCACATGACGCAGGCCATGCTGACTAGCCTTCTGAAACATGGAACTCAGAATCATACACCCAACAGGCACCTGGTATAGAACTGAGTCTTCTACTGACTTGTAATTGTTAATTCTCATTCAGTTCCAGCACAGACATTACTGTAAACCAGCCTGAACATTTTACTGAACTTATTCAGTGCTAGACAATGTTGAAGCTGATTCCCAGACGCAGACAATAACAACAGCAAGAAAAGCTTGGGTCTTCAAACAGGCAACTGTTACTGTAATCGAGCCATAGTTATTGAGCAGGTGACATGAGTTCAAGCAGCTACTGCTGGGCACAGGCAAATAAACAATCTCTATGATGTTCCTGTGTGGGCCCCATTGTAGGGAAAACAAGAATAGACCCAATGTCTCCCTAACACAGAATGTGTCACTGAAACCTTGCTGGGATAGAATGTGTTACTTAAACCCTTCTGGGACAGACTGTGTTAAGAATATCTACCTGGTAGTGAAAGAGTTAACCAAGTCCTTCACTGCCTTGTCTATGACGAGCTGAATTCTGCAACTATCGTCTAGGGCAACCCTGCTTAGTAAGCAAACAGAATGATCTGTAGGTTCTAGTCAAACTAGTCTCTAGCAGCTTTCTGCATCCTGGTCAAACAGCAGCTACAGCACAACATGGAGAACAGGAACACATTCTCTCAGATATCACAACCAGGGAACAAGATACTCATATATTCACTTACATCATCAGTATCCTTGACCCTGAGGATCTGCTCCCGCAGGTCCTGCAGATCATTGAAAGTGGACTGTGCTGTGATGGAGTAGACTAAGAGAAAGCCTTGCCCGTTCTTCATGTACAGGTCTCTCATGGCTGTGAATTGTTCCTGAGTGCCAACAACACATAACATGTTAGAGAGGGTGCCTGATGTCACAGGAAGATATGAAATCTAATATCTAGCAATTTAATACTAGATTAGGAGCATAATAATAATAATGAGCTGAATGGAAAATAAATATAATATTTAAAACAATATTAAAGCATTATACTTTAAAAGATAATTTCTATAAATATATAAAGGGAACATCTTAGGCCTTTTACATATATGAGGAGGAGATATCAACACTTTACCCAACCCACTCGGGAGAGGGTGGCTTCAAGGACTGTGAGCTCCAGGCTCTGGTTTCTATGTAACACATCACATCAGCAGTGATACGAGGGCAAGTCAATATGTAAATCACAAGTGGTTATGGGATGGCAGGAAAATGTAGGATTATTACTGGGGACGAATCATGGGTGCACCACTACCAGCCCAAATCAAAGCGAGCTTCAATGCAATGGAAACATCCTTTTTCGTCTTGTGTTACGCCACCAGCAGGGAAGGCTATGCTGACAGTGTTTTGGGACTGTCAAGGAGTGCTTTTAACCAATTAAAAAAAAAAAAAAAAAAATAAAAACAAAGGTGACAATCTGAATGCTGATTCATACTATAAAGTTATACCAATGCTTCATCCAAGCCTGCTGACTAGAGGAGTTCTGCTCCTTTATGACAATGCCAGACTACAAACAGCTCAGTTAACTCAGGAAAAAATTAACTATCTAGGGTGGGAACTTCTGGAACATCCACCTTCCGCTCGTAATATCTACTATGACACTATCTCATTCCTGACTCATTTCAGACTACAAGCATCGGGAATTAAACAGTGAAAGGGCACCCTAGTGTTTAGACAGGGATGATGAACATTACTTACAGTTCCAGCTGTATCCAGAATCTCCAACATGCACTGCTGCCCATCCACCTCCACTTGCTGCAAAGACAAAAACACAATCAGCTACAATCTCAAGATTTATCTTTTCTTGCTTATTACAACCAAAAAAAAACAAAAACAAAAACAACTTGTAATACACAATAGTGCAGACCTGATAAGGAGAACTCACAGAGGACCCAAGAAATGGTCCTTCTTATCAGAAATTCCTCTTATTAAGTTCAAGCAAGAAAAATTTCCCAGGATAAGCAGACTGTTCTTTACAATAGAAATTCGCCACATCCGAGATGGCTTTAAGCAATCTGCACTGTACTGTAAATTTAATCAACTGAAAAGCTTGTTTCTTTAATTATAAACTAAAATTGTCAAAATAACTAGTAGGTGCTGTACATTTTTGTTGTATTTTTTGTTCACTCTCTTTTTTTTTAATAAATTTTTTTTTTAAAATTAGTTACCATCAAATGTCTTCACAGGTGGCATAGCTGATCACACTTCTCAACATTTTAACATTTATCAACACAAAGTATCAATCTTGTTTGCATCATTGAAACAATCCACTGTATCATCACTGAACTTTCTCGGCATAATGGACACAACTGCTCAAACTGTGCTGGTAGAAGTTGAGAAAACAGAGCTGACTGCTTTAACTGAGAAAACAGTAATAACGTCTTTATGTATGCACTTCTACTGGATGGTTGCCTTATGCATTTCATGTGCGTGAATGCTGTTGGCCTTGCCGGGACAGCTGTGTATCCCAATTTTTCTCCACCAGGGGCAAGAGAGGCATGCTGTGTAATTTCTGCTGGCACAGGAATGGAATTATTGCAGGGTGACTTGTCGGCCATAATGTCGAAACTTCGATTAACGACTAACTAACAGTAATAACTATAGAACAAGTAATAGAGTCAAAGAATCCAGAGTGCCAATGGTACTTACTTTTCTGTAACTGTCTTCTATTGTTGGGTCATACTTCTCTACAAATATCCCCTGCACAAACTGGACAGTCTGAAATGTATCAAGAACAAATACATCAGCCGACAAAAATGGTGATTTGTAAATGATCAACAACGCAATATCATTTTATTTGTTAGGCCAAACTGTGTCAGTGCTGACTGGCTGACCAATAAGTGTTCAGTCTTTTCCCTAACAAAAGTGGGAGCCTAGTGATGCTGACTGTTTCTATCAGCTCATTAATTATATAAATATCAGATTTTCAATCACATATACTCCCTAACACTGGTGTTGACCTAAGCCATAAATGACATCTCTAATACTAGTGTTGACCTAGCCCATAAATGACATCTCTAATACTAGTGTTGACCTAGCCCATAAATGACATCTCTAACACTGGTGTTGACCTAAGCCATAAATGACATCTCTAACACTGGTGTTGACCTAAGCCATAAATGACATCTCTAACACTGGTGTTGACCTAGGTCATAAATGACATCTCTAACACTGGTGTTGACCTAGGTCATAAATGACATCTCTAACACTGGTGTTGACCTAGGTCATAAATGACACCTCTTAACTCTGGTGTTGACCTAGACCATAAATGACATCTCTTAACACTGGTGTTGACCTAGGCAAAAAATTACATCTCTAACACTTGTATTGACCTAGACCATAAATGACATCTCTAACACTTGTATTGACCTAGGCCATAAATGACATCTCTAACACTTGTATTGGCCTAGGCCATAAATGACATCTCTAACACTTGTATTGACCTAGGCCATAAATGACATCTCTAACACTTGTATTGACCTAGGCCATAAATGACATCTCCAACACTTGTATTGGCCTAGGCCATAAATGACATCTCCAACACTGGTGTTGAGCTAGGCCATAAATGACATCCCTGTGCTGTTTTATTTCATCCACTTTGGTGTCATCCGACAGCAGCCAGCACAGATAGACTATAGGACTGATCATTCTCAAAGGGGGAACAACAATGCTCATGGTTAGTGCTTTAAAGAACAAACAATCCCCTTTCCTTATCTAATAATACATCAATACAAATATACACTTGGAGGTTCAAAGAATAATTTCAACTATTGAAACTATAATTATTTTATTGGGCTACCTAGTTTGTGTTTGGTAAATGTATTTCCTGATACCAGCTCGACTACTGTCAGTACTATTTTTATGGCTCCTTTTTTTTTTGCTGAATCTAATTCCAAGAATTAACAAAGGTTAAGGTCAGAGTGACATGTAAGGAAGGTGCTTTTCTGGAGGTCACCATGGACAGGTGGAGAACACAAATTGTGGTAACCACACAAGATGTTAACAGGAGGATGACCACAACAATACAAAGATTAAACAGCATTTAAAGTCTATGATTAAGTAACAACAAGGAGCATGTGAGAGCATGCATCTTCCCTGTAGCAACATACAGATGTGAGTCATGGACTATCTTTCAGTTTTTAAAGAAGCAAATAGGGGCTTTTGAAGAAAAGAAACCAACATTCTAAAAGATGTGAACATAAAGGGAGATTGGCTAACAAACAGCATCATAAGTCGGAAGCAGAAATGTTTGGCCTATCAAGAACCACAGCGGACTGGGACAAAAAAATCACAACAGCAAAATGTCCGACAAACACGAAGATGGGCACAGGATATAAGTGACTCCTTGGGTGCACAAGGCGCGAGCGACCGAGTTTCTTTCAGGCAGACTGTGATGAAAGCATCGTTCTGCAAAGGACCTGCTACATGATGATCACCAGTAAGACTAACTTTGCTTCTTTATAGAACCTTACACAAGAGGTATCCAATATCTTTATCTTGCACAATGGATATACTATTCCTCCTCTTGGGACATGAACCAAAGTGGACCTCAGTTCAAGCAGAGCCCTTAAAACCAGAATGCAGAACCCACCAGTATTTAGTACGTTCTCTAGCACTTATCTATCCACTTCCAAGTGATGGGGCAACAGCCCAGCCTGTGCTCCAGCAATTAACATTTGACGCCATCGGCCTATGAGATCACGTCACTGAAACAGGCAAGTGTAGTCTGAATGACAAGCAGCACCACACCTTAATCAGATGTAGCTAGGCCTGTCTGTCTGGGGAGGTCAACAAGACAGAAACTGGACAGGGTTCCACATCCATCACTGATATAGCACTTCAGACCACACATTTTCTCCATAGGCAAACAATTAAAACAACAGCAAACACTATCACACAGCTGTTTTAGATTGTATATTATTATCATTTTAAAATATGACTACTACTAGCAAGATAATTTTGAAAGAAATGTCAACCGGCTTGTATTTATGCATCTGCTAATAAAAGCAGACAAAAGAACTTCAGTGACAGAGCATGGTGGACAATACAATGATTTTTAGTTATTCCCCATAACCTGAAATGATTGCTGAATCTCTGTCTCAACATTACCTAGAAGTGTCACACATACATTTTATATTGTCTGTGGATGGATGGATAGAGAGAGAGAAGGGGGGGGGGGGGAGAGACATACAAAGACAGAGAGGAGAGAGATGGAGAGATAGAAACAGAGATATAGAGACAGAAACAAACATAGAGGGAAGCAGCGTGAGAAAGAGACAGAGACACATAGTCTGCCAGTGACTCGGGGAGGATCAGATCATTTTATATATATATAAATATATATATATATATATATATATATATATATATATATATATATATATATACACACACACACACATTTGCAGGCAGACAGAGATAAATTCAGATGCTGACAGAAACACAATGCAAATGTTACAGTGTAGAATAATACAATTATAACAAAGGAAATAGTTAGAAGCTGCTAATGTAACTAACAATAAGCAGAAAACAGTCTGAAAAACAAAAATCACTTACCAAAGCACTTTTACCAACACCCCCACTACCCAGAACAACCAACTTGTACTCCCGCATGATGCTGTGTTCAACTTTCAATGAATAGTTCTACAGAAACTGATGATCTATACTGTTTAAATCTGTGGATAACACAATGAGAACATATTTGTTAATATCTTTTTCTGTGAGCCCTATGTGAGGCACAAGAGGACAATGAATGAATGAATGTGTTGATACAAAACTGGGCTATCCTCCAAATAATGGTCCCAAATCATTGAGGCTAAGAAAATACCCTAACAGGGCCTCAGTCATGTGTAAATTGCGGACCTCTTTCCGGCGACTTCACTGCAGAAAAGCTTTTGCAGAGTTAAAGTCACCGCGAGAGTTTCCCCAGCGCCCCTAAGCGCAGAGGGGGGCTAATCTAGATGGCTGGGACTCACGAGCAGCAGCTCCCGCATCTCCTGCAGCTTATTCCATTTGCTCGTGAATCCCAGTCATCTAGTTTAGCCACCCTCACGGCGCGCGTAGTGGTGTGAGGGATACTCTCGGCGGTGGCGGTATAGTGGCCGGAAAGAGGTCCGCAATTTAGATATGACTGAGGCCTGTTAGGGTATTATCTTAGCCTCGATAATTTGGAATCGTTATTCGGAGGATAGCCCTTAAATGTATGAGCACTGATAACTAGGTTACCATGGCTTGGAGAATAATAAAAATAAAACTTGGTGAAATGTATGTATAAAAAAAATTGAACAAAATATTTCATGAATTTTTTCATTAAAATGCACCATGTAGAGAATGAAGGTTGGCTCGTACATGTGTATACACTGAGCTTTAAGTAACAAGTAACTAAAGCTATAAAACATCCTTACTTTACAGGATAATAAATAAACTCAGCATTCTACTCATAAAATCACAAGCACTTGATAAACACATGTTTGTGCATTCATTATTATATTATTATTACAAAGACCAAATACCGAGTTTATATCTGTTTTTTACAAATGTAGTAATAATCTGAATTACTAAGTAAAGAGAGAAAATTGTCACAAGGCTTGACTCAAGAGCCTTATTCCAACTTAAACGCAACACTGAATCATACTAAATGAGGAAACATTATTTCATTCATTTAAGAACGGCCCAAGTAAAGCTGAGAACCTGTGAAAAGAGGGATGGACTGTTAATAATATTATTATTACTTCACATCGCTTAGGTTAGGTTTGCCCACACACTTATAGAAACGACTTTAACACTCACACACAAGCACTTGAAAACGACGATGGCAGGAAAGTACGCTACCGACTTACTACATACATACAACTACACAGGTCGGGCTGTGTGTGTGTGTGGGCTGAGGGAGTTGGAGAGGAATTCCTCCGTCAGTGGAAACAAGGAAACTGTCACAATCAAATGGATTCTTTCTTGCCACTGCTGTGAACATTCAAAGTTCCGCAGATTAACTGCCATTTTTCCTTATTATACAAAAACGCCAAAATTAAAACAGAAAACAGCGAAGAATGTAGACAATCTAAAAAGAGAAGTTGTATACGAATCGTGACAATAGTAAAGACAGTTAAAGTTTAACTTAAACAGACAACAGAACTTCAGCCTTCTTATTCTAACAAACATTAGTCATTACACCCCTCCTTCTCTTGCTGACCTTACGGGCAAAACAGCTGTACTCGGAAACTATATAGAATTCTTCCAGCAGACGGTAACAAAGCTCTGAAAGCGATAATTACTATTCCAATAATCTTCAACAACTGACGAGAAAGTGTGGAGAAAAGTGTCAATAAAGAAAACTAACTAACCTGCCACTAACGGTCGGCCAACCTTGCAGACGATGTTTCCGGCGGCGTCGGGATACAAGCCATGCTATATTTGGTCATGCTGTCCCAGGTGTCTCTGCGCCAGGCATGCGCACTTCTCTCTTCTCTACAACTTATTTTCTCCAGTATCCGTAACTCATTAAGTTTGTGTGGCCTAGTGATTAGTGAATGCGTTTAACAATCACTTATAAACATTTTCTTTAACAATATGTGTTAATCCAATTTATATTATTTCAAGTAAGTCGTATGATAGTATACACAGAAACAGTTTATGCAATGCTATGAAATACTTTGGAATACCAAAAAAGTTAATTACCATGACCAAACTATGTATGAAAGTCACTTTAAATATAGTGACATATAAAGGCAGAAAGACACTTCTAAAAAAACATCTGGTTAACCGACTGTAGACGGTCATGTTTAATGCGGGGTAAAGCTCTGTCCCCTCTGTTCAACTTGGCCCTGGAGAAAAATTGTAAGGAAATTGAAACAAAATTGTACTATAGAAGAAACTGCTAGTATACTTGGTTATGCAGATGACTCTGATATCGCTGGAGAAGTGTACTAAAGATTGTAAAAACACCGACTCTCCTAAAAGAGGCAGCACACATAATGGGACTTGTTATCAATCAAGGTACGATAGAATACATGATAATAATAACAAGACAGGGAAATGATATAAACTCCAGCCATATACAAGTCGATGATATGAAAATCAAACGAACAGAAACATATAAGTAATTTGCTGCAAACTTCAACTGCTGCAACATGCCGAGATAAGAAATACAATTTAGAAATAAAGTATAATATGCCCTTCAACATCTGCTAAAATCAAAGTCTCTATTTCGCTACACCAAGATCAAAATATATCAAACGTTGATAAGACCAGTCGTGCTCTATAGCTCGGAAGCACGGAGCACAGCTAAAAGAGTTGAAGTCTTTTTACACATTTTCGAAAACATAGACTTTTGACAAATCTTTGGACCTATCAAAGATGAAAACAGCGGGGAGAGTGAAAAGCAATAATGAAATTCATCATCTATTTAAATCATCACTGATCACTGGCACCGTGATGGCTAATAAACTGAAATGGCTGTGACAAAGTGAAAGAATGTCAGACGACAGAGAGGCAAAAACTGTGTACACAAAGAAGCTGATTAGTCGTAGACTACGAGGCAGACCAAGAAGACAATAAATAAACATCTCCTTACACAATTATTGGGTGGTTATAACATAGTCCCCTTACACAATTATTGGGTGGTTATATCCTAGTCTAAGATGACACAATTATTGGGTGTTTATATCCAGGTCCGCCTGTATATAGAGAAGGCCGTGGTTATAACCTAGTCATCTCACTCAATTATTGGGTGGTTATAACCTAATTATTGGGTGGTTATAACCTACTCACCTTACACAATTATTGGCTTGGGATGGTAAGGGGGGGGGGGGCTATAACACGACGTGTCTAATCAGGTGCCGGTATTCACCACATTGTGTCTAACCAGGTGCCGGTATTCACCACAACGTATCCAACCAGGTGCAGGTATTCACCACAACGTATCTAACCAGGTGTCGGCATTCACCACAACGTGTCTTACCAGATGCATGTTGCCTTGGGATAAAGTACCGCCTAACAAAGCCCTGGTGTTAATACATTTCCAGGCTTTCGTAAAACACCAATAGAGAGTGAATGTAGGAGTATGATAGCATTACTCAACAGTGACTTGTGGGTGGGTCCTACACTTGAACTCTTTACTGCTTCTTCCTTGGGTCACACACACACACACACACAAACACACCCCCACCCACCCACACACACACACATACTGTCCTCTCTACAAAGGCTCAAACAAGACCGTGTCCAGGAAAGGTGGTCTGTAGACCCCCTCTCTCTCTAGCAAAAAAAAAAAAAAAGATTTAGAATCTATGTATTAGATATTGAATAGTATATACAGAGGAGAAGAACAGCGACGTAGATGCGAGACAACCCACTAGGAAGAAACACACATGCACACCAAAGGCACACAGGGCCCAAGAAACGAACGAACTTTAGCTTAAAAGTTGTGAGATTTGGGCACGCACACCCGTCTAGCATTCTGTCCCTCTTGAAATCAAGTTCGGCCCCCCCCCCCCCCCCCCTCCATCCATTTTTATCTTGATTGTGACAATAGTTTATGTTAACATCTCTCTAACATGGTGCTGATATCTGTCTTTCACACACACACACACACACACACACACACACACACACACACACACACACACACACACGCAAACATCCGAAACAAACCACACACATCACGTACACATAACACACTCCTTGTGTACTTTCTACGAGCCTAAAATAATGAGTAGGCCAATCCCACTAAGGTTTAGACTGTCGTATGCTGGTGTTAAAATCTCGCGCAGTAGTTTAAGGTCTGACGTCACGGAAGAGCTGGGCACAGGGGACACTTATCTGCTACTGGTCGCAGGGCAGAGGCAAACAAAACATTGGTTGTGGTTGGTGATGGGGGAGGGGGGGGGGAATAGGGGTGGGCTAGGGAGAAGAAGGGTTCATTTTCCCTACCCTTACAAAATATCCAGGGGCTCCAGAGACCTACGCCTAGTTTAAATGCTTAATAATAATATCGATAATAATGATAATAATAATAATAATAATATCCTTTGGGGCAAATGCATATAATAATATATTTGAAATAGATTCATAACCCGCTTACATAAGGAGGCTGAAAAGAGGAGGGGAGGCTGTGCTCCCATACAAAATGTTCGATGGCCCAGGGAGTGCCGGCTTAAAGCCTCAAAGGCATCCCTATGTTCCAATGACACTGTTACTGATATATTTAAATTATTACTGCAAATACAAACACTGTGAATAATCTGCCAGTGATGTTTCTTATTTTTTATCGTATAATTTCTGACCAATTTTTTTTTTTTTTAATTTATGCTTGGTGAACAGAATATTTTTTTTTTCACGAAGTGTCTTTCAATCAATTCTTCTTCTTCTTCTTCTTCTTCTTCTTCTTCTTCTTCTTCTTCTTCTTCTTCTTCTTCTTCTTCTTCTTCTTCTTCTTCTTCTTCTTCTTCTTCTTCTTCTTCTTCTTCTTCTTCTTCATCTTCTTCTTCTTCTTCTTCTTCTTCTTCTTCTTCTTCTTTTTTCTACTCCTTCTTGTGCATCCACTCCTCCTCTCCCTTCTTCATAACACACATCACGCAGGCATGCATACAATTATTATGCTGTGATTGCTTCACTTTCGCAAAGCTTTTCCCCCCTAGAAAATAAAAGGTGTCGTTACTCACAGCAAAGTGTCTAACTGTCAAGGAGCCCTACTCTTTCGTTCTCCCCAAATCCAGAAGGTCATTGTGGTAGCATACCCTCTGGGATGGTGTTGTACTACTGTTTGAGCAAATTCAGAACACAGCAGTTTCACATCACCCCCTCCCCCAACGTTGTCTCTCTCTCTCTCTCTCTCTCTCTCTCTCTCTCTATTTCTCTCTCTTTCTCACCCTCCCCCACATATAGATTTGAACTCTGGCATTGCAGTGTGCGAGCCTCGAACATGGTGTCGTGTCCTGTGCTTATGTATGTTTGTTTTAGTATCCAGAAGCCATTAGCTGTTAACCCTTAGGCTCGGTATTATGGATATCGCAACCTTTCGGCCTTGATTCCATTGTAAATACCGTAAATCTGGCTTTTCTGCCTACCCCCGGGAGTGAACCCGGACCACAAGGAGTTCGTCACCAGCTCACCGCGCAATCCGGTTTAGCCAACTACGCTAGAGAGCCGGGCTGTGCTTATGTATAAACAATGCAGGTTAGTGTAAACCAGAAGCCAGTAGGAGCTGCCTCGGCTTGACATTTGGCCGTGGATGTGTCCAGATACAAGATGCAGTTTGTGGTTGAAGTGTGTGAATGTGAGCCGACGTGTACAAGTAAGCGAGGGGGACACAGCCAGTTCGGGATAGTTGTTGGGAAAGGATGGATGTGTTAAGTCAAGCAGTTCGCAAAGCCTGGCTTAATGAAAAGCAAAAATATACAACACTCCATGTTTGGATTGAAATTTGATGAGGCCCTATAAATAAAAAGCTCTGAGCCCTCACTGTTTAAATTGCGCCAGCTAACCTCAGAAAACTGTAAAATATATACGCTTTTGAACTATAATGATAATAGAAATAGATGTCTTTTGACTTTTTTTTTGAAAAGAAATAATAAAGAATGTGTGCGCCGAATCACAAATACATATTACGCTCGTAGATAACCGTCTTAAAACTCGGTTTAAAAACAATTACCTCTGTTGACCCCAAAAATGGGGGGGGGGGGGGGGGGGGGTGGTGGTGGTTCAGGTTCAGGCTCTTGCAGACTGTCAGACCTCAAGTGGGAGCTAGTTAGCTTATGACTGCACAGATCGTTTAGCCTATTGTATTTACTTTACTGATGGTATGGGAGCAACTACTGGGAATATATACTGCCCCTTATCGTGGGGAAAACAAGAATACTCACTGCCTATCCAACTAGTGTAAGAGTCGACTAATTGGGGGCTTCCTTCGAAGTCGCAGTGCGTCTGCCTGAGAGGCAAGGAAGCAAAAATCTGCATACCAATAAGTCAGGTCTGGAAAAAAAAAAAAACGGATGCGCACGCAACACTTAGGTTTTGGAACAAGACTAGCGTCCAGAGTGGACGAACAACCAGAAGTTTTCGCTGGATTTCACAATCGGTGAACGCGAAGAAGAAAAAAGAAGAAGAATATATACCAAGCGGGCATTACGTCATGCACACACACACACACACACACACACACAGAACACACGCTCAAAAAGGGAACCACCGTAGCACTAGCCAGCGGGCTTGTCAGTCAATCATTGATCAAGTCTAGCATCTCCGACCAGTGTAAAATTACAGCTGCATTCTGTCCCCAAACCACCAGTGTCACTATTACATTGTGCTATTATCTCCGTATGGCTTCGGGGGCCTATTTGTAAAAAAAAAAGACTCTGTAGATCTAGCAAGCATGTCGTACAATGCAATTATTTATGGGAGTTACTTCGATTTCGAATTGCATCTGCATGAGAGGTGAGAAACCAACAGTCTGCATACAGATATGACAGAACTGTAAAACAACAAGAACCCACGGAGCGGGGGAAAGGGGGGATAAGTACCCGAATGGTGAGCAGAAGAAAAAGAAATGTGCTATAGGAAGACATGTTAGCTACAGCCCATGCCAATGGCGAGTGTGACTCGCTGGCTCGCGGTAAGTCAAGCCTCCCGGTAAGTCAAGTCTCCCGGTAAGTCAAGTCTCCCGGTAAGTCAAGTCTCCCGGTAAGTCAAGTCTCCCGGTGAGTCAAGTCTCCCGCATTTACAGCACAGGATTTCAGGATCATGGTGGGTCAATAAGGTCTCTTGAAATGACAACTTCTTCTTCTTCTTCTTCGCGTTCACCAGCTGTACACTCTGACGTAAAGTTGTGGTTGTTCGTCCACTTCTGGACTGCAGTCCTGCTCCAGAACCTGAGTGTTGCGTGTGCATCAGTTTTACAGTTCTGATTCAATTGAATGCAGACTGCTGGTTCCTTGCCTCTCAGGCAGATGCACTCTGACTTCAAAGGAAGCTCCCCAGTTAGTCGACTCTTACGACATGCATTTGGGGAGGCAGTGGGTCTATTCTTGTTTTCCCTACAATAGGGCCCTGGAACCCACACGGGGAGAAATGACAACGAAAGCTTCTCTCTCTTTCTCTTTCTCTCTCTCTCTCTCTTTCTCTCTCTCTCTCTCTCTCTCTCTCTCTCTCTCTCTTGCTCTGTCTGTCCTGCTCTCTTGTCTCTCTCCGACAAACTCTCTATTTCTTCCCTCTATCTATCTCTTGTTCCCATCACTCACATCCTTCCGGGTGCACTAAAGACTCTTGACTGTAAACTATCTAAACTGTGCAGAGGATTCACACAACCAACTAACCAGCCAATCAACTAACCAGCCAGCCAACCAACAGTTCAATCAACAAACCAACCAGGCAATCAAATAACCAGTCAATCAATCAACCAGCCAATCAAGTAACCAGCCAACAACAACAACAAAAACTGCCAATCCCTCCTTTACTGAATAAACTCAACATCAGGGCCACCACTGATATAAAATCACATGCAAACTATTCGAATTTTAAGGAAAATATGACACTGCACTAACACACACATACACACACATAGACATATACAAAAAGCAACAGATCAGCAACGGTGTCTTCTATCAACAAGCAGCACAGTACATCAGACAGGCTCGCTAGTGCTCGATCAAAGTGGCAGCAACAAGTAGACGTCTCTTGACTCATACGACCTGGCTCTACTCTTGTGGTCACACATCTATTCCCCATTTAATGGTTGTTCGTGAAGGAAATTCCATCCTGCCGGCTCGCTAGCGCAGGAACTTCTGAAGAAACCAAGTGGAAATTCATAGCAAGGGAAATAAACGGAAAGTTGTTGTAAGCGCAGTTCTCATCGTAAGATGCTGTACTTACTGCTCAGCCCGCCATAAGCTGTTTGAAGTGTCTCAAACTGTGACCGGAAAGTACACGAAACAAAATAAATGGCTTGCGAAAAGCTATATTTTGTCTGCAGCTTTGGCCACATTAAAATAATGCACCCGTGGCCCTGTGGTTAGTGACCGTGTTTCACAGTATAGACGTATCAGGATTCTTTCTTTCGCGACAGGAATTATCCTATCGGAGACTAAACGAAAGTCCCCCGATCTGTGGTCAGTAGCTCACTTAACTAAGTTATGAGTTGGATTATCTTCACAGCACTCCGGACACATACACTGGTGGTCAGATTACCCTCTCAACGTATTTATCAGCATCGTGCGGTTAATAGTGCCAGTCCTATGCTGGTTGACAAGACTTCGTGTGCGTCCGGTGTGCTTCTCATGCTTGGATGTGCTTATCTTTACTCCCTATTCTCGTAATTTTAGTAGTGAATCGTTGCTTCCCAAATCCTCGGAACGACCCATTTCTCTAAGAGCATTGACAATGTCTACGTGATCCATGGGCCGACCATCAATTAATGCGGCACCTGTCAGTCTATCAGCTCTTTCATTACCAACAACACCTGCATTCACTGGGACAAAAATGAAGGTAACTGCACACACAGAAAAGTTGGCTATCCTTTGAATAACGGTCCTAAATTATCGAGGCGGAAAACAGGGCCTCAGTCACGTGTCAATTGCGCACTTCCGTCGTCTTAAATTGGGCACTTCCGGCGATTTCCGCCAGCACCGAGGGTATCCCATACGCCGCGTGGATTAGGGCCTAAACTAGATGGCTGGGACTCACGAGCAGCAGCTACCGCATCTCCTTCATTTTATTTGCTCGTGAGTCCTAACCATCTAGTTTAGCCCCAATCCACGCCGCGTTAGCAGCGTGGGAGATTACTCTCGGCCGTGGCGGTAGTTGCCGGAAGTTCTTAATTCGGCGGTGGCGTTATAGTACCAAGAAGTGCTCAATTGACACGTGACTGAGGCCCTGTTAGGGCATATTTTCCGCCTCGATAATTTAGGACCGTTATTCGGAGGATAGCCGAACAGTTTTGATTTTCGTAATTCCCCCCCCCCCCCCCGATTAATTCTGACCCTAAATGATATCTGAAAATGTTAAATTTTGAGTGATAATTGTGAACCGAAGTCTAAATGATTTCACCATAGACATTAACTTGATGTCAACTAGACACATAATGCAATGTATCGTGTTGCATTGAATCAGTATCTAGGAGATGATGTGTGTAGTGGATGCTCTTAGCACACATTCTACGATGACATAACCTGGACAAGCCGACACCGACTTAGCAGTACGATACATCAGTTTATTGACATCTTATCACTTACATCAATGTCTGGTCGCTGTCCTAAGAAACAGCTTTCACACACCACATTACTCAGACTCCAACGTGCTGGTTTCTCACGCAGTCACTGACCAGAGTTCGCACAGATGTTTCGGGTTCTTTTTCTCGACTTCATACAGACTGGCCTGGCTGGTCTTGGCTTCAAATAGATGTCGTCGTCTGCTTTTCCTCTCACAGCAATCAGTCTCACGTTGCCATTCTCTCAATCACTCTCCCGTCCTTTCACTCCGACAGTTCAACACATACTAACTTGATCAGACTAGGGTCTGACCATAGTTAGTTTTACGTGGCAACAAGTGGTTGTTCTTTACTTCCACGTGGCGACCTGTGGTCGCTATCATCGGGGTCCACGTGATAACTCGTGGTCATCACCTATCTTGAAAAACTCGGTTAATCCGCGTATCTGGCTTCTCTCGGTATTATTGTTAACCTTGGACTTTCCCCCACCCCTCCTTATCAGGGTGAAAATATCCCCCATCAAACATTAACAGTGTCGTCTGCATTGTGCCCTTGAAAGCTTCTGTTTGTTTGTTGCCAGGTTCAGAACCGATGATTTGGTTGCCTCATGTTTGGTCTGTAAAATGTTATTAATGTCAGCCCCCCCCTTTTTTCAAATCTTGTTTGCTCATCTCCGCAACAAGTTCTCTTTTCTTAAAGAAAAAAATAATTGTATAAAGTTATTCTCTTTAGCCTTTTTGCCAGAAATATTGCAACTTTTGCTGCTAAACTGGTTTCTTTGCCTACAGTTACATATCTGTTCCCAACTCTTTTTACCCGAAGCGTTTGTGGTGCTTTCTTTCGTCTGAGCTCCTTTCAAAACATTTAGAATGCTTTTGATGGCTTTCCTGTGTATTTTGGGTACTTTACTGTAGAACCACACCTCAATGAACGGTTGGACATTTTTCCTAAATATCCGCTTTTTGCGTCAATATATTAAAACTAATTCTAGGCAACAGGCAATAATTGTTTTCCTAACTTGCAATAGCAGGAATTGATTGGATAAGTAGCCCAAAACCTCTATAGCCGTTGTCCTATTCAGCTCCTCGTGTATCTATCAGCATTTGGTGTATTACATTTTGTCAGAAAATGCTTTTTTCCTATTGGCATATAAAGAAAGAGCAACGCGGCTTGGCAATTAACGGCCTCCAAGATGGCGCAAGTTCAGGGGTCTCTTCTATCTTACAAGCTCAGACTAGTTTCCCCAAATCTTCCCCCGGAAAGTCATTCTTATGCCCACTCTGGGAACTGCCCGCTTGGCAACAGGGAGTCTAGTAGAGGGTCATCGGGGGCAACATAAAGAGGCTTCAGCTAGGTTTTTGTTTCTTTGTCAATCTTCCATTTGATGCAACCCACTTAGACACCGGCATTATTAGCGCCTGTATAATTGGCAGACATTTTTGTAGTTAATTAATTGCGCGTGCCTGGTGTTGATAGAGTGTTATTGTTCATTCCCCTACAAAATCCAGTCTGGCATTGTAATCAGACCCGACCCAACAGTGGCTGATATAAGTAGGCGGCGCAGTACTCTGCGCTTGAGCACATCTGGAAGGCAAATGACTAACTGCCGCGTAGGCAACCGTCAGAATGATCGTCTGCTGGTGACAGAGAATTGGACAGTGTTACCACAGTTTATTTTACGAGGTGATCAATAAAACATTCATATGTGACTAATCAAAACAATAAAGTATATCTGGCAAATGTGATTTCATGAGGATATTCTGCTTATCTCTATGCTGATATGTAAATCAGTTCCATCCCCGTGTCTACTAAAACACAGGAGTCAACTAAGAAGGATTCGAAACAAATATAACATTTTTAAGTTTAGCTAATTTCGCAGGATGGCACATGTGGATTTTGCATCGTCTACTGTTTCCTTGACAACAACGACACATGCCATTGAGGATGATTTTGGGTGAGTTATTTCAAACTTGAGTTATGTTCCCTGTTACAGCATTTTCTGGTTGGGGGGGGGGGGGGGGGGGCGCAACTTCGACATATACAGACCACTTCTAGCCCCCCCCCCCACCACCTTCCTAAATATAAGAGGGCTTAGCTGCTACTCCCGCCCCAACTAGTTAATGATGAGATAAGGCTCCTGATCTAGTAAAGGATGAAATAAGGCTCCTGGTCTAGTTAATGATGAGATAAGGCTCCTGGTCTAGTTAATGATGAGATAAGGCTCCTGGTCTAGTTAATGATGAGATAAGGCTCCTGGTCTAGTTAATGATGAGATAAGGCTCCTGGTCTAGTTAATGATGAGATAAGGCTCCTGGTCTAGTTAATGATGAGATAAGCCTCCTGGTCTAGTTAATGATAAGATAAGGCTCCTGGTCTAGTTAATGATGAGATAAGGCTCCTGGTCTAGTTAATGATGAGATAAGGCTCCTGGTCTAGTTAATGATGAGATAAGGCTCCTGGTCTAGTTAATGATGAGATAAGGCTCCTGATCTAGTTAATGATGAGATAAGGCTCCTGGTCTAGTTAATGATGAGATAAGGCTCCTGGTCTAGTTAATGATGAGATCAGGCTCCTGGTCTAGTTAATGATGAGATAAGGCTCCTGGTCTAGTTAATGATGAGATCAGGCTCCTGGTCTAGTTAATGATGAGATAAGGCTCCTGATCTAGTTAATGATGAGATAAGGCTCCTGGTCTAGTTAATGATGAGATAAGGCTCCTGATCTAGTTAATGATGAGATAAGGCTCCTGATCTAGTTAATGATGAGATAAGGCTCCTGGTCTAGTTAATGATGAGATAAGGCTCCTGATCTAGTTAATGATGAGATAAGGCTCCTGGTCTAATTAATGATGAGATAAGGCTCCTGATCTAGTTAATGATGAGATAAGGCTCCTGGTCTAGTTAATGATAAGATAAGGCTCCTGGTCTAGTTAATGATGAGATAAGGCTCCTGGTCTAGTTAATGATGAGATAAGGCTCCTGGTCTAGTTAATGATGAGATAAGGCTCCTGATCTAGTTAATGATGTGATAAGGCTCCTGGTCTAGTTAATGATGAGATAAGGCTCCTGGTCTAGTTAATGATAAGATAAGGCTCCTGGTCTAGTTAATGATGAGATAAGGCTCCTGGTCTAGTTAATGATGAGATAAGGCTCCTGGTCTAGTTAATGATGAGATAAGGCTCCTGGTCTAGTTAATGATGTGATAAGGCTCCTGGTCTAGTTAATGATGTGATACGGCTCCTGGTCTAGTTAATGATGTGATAAGGCTCCTGGCCTAGTAAATGATGAGATACGGCTCCTGACCTAAATAATGATGAGACAAGGCTCCTGGCCTAGTTTATGTTAAGATAAGGCTCCTGGTCTAGTAAGCGATGAGATAAGGCTCCTGGTCTAGTTAATGATAAGATAAGGCTCCTGGTCTAGTAAACGGTGAGATAAGGCTCCTGGTCTAGTTAACGATGAGATAAGGCTCTTGGTCTAGTAAATGAGGAGATAAGGTTCCAGATCTAGTAAACGATGAGATAAGACTACTGGTCTAGTTAATGTGGAGATAAGGTTCCATGTCTAGTTAATGATGAGATAATGCTACTGGTCTAGTTAAGGATGAGATAAGGTTTCAGGTCTAGTAAACAATGAAATAAGATTTCTGGAGATATGGCTCCGGGTATAGTTACTACTTAAATAAGCCCTTTTTCTACCCCCACCCCCTTCCCCCTACGTACAAACTCCGTTGTTTTACTAGCTTACTTCATGTAACCAGTTTTCGGGCATTGTGGTTATGAAATTGTGAAGCTAATCCGTTAAAGGTCTGACACCCCCCCCCTCCCCCACCCCCTTCCCCTAGTTCTGGTGCTTATATTTGGGTGTATTTTTCTCCCCAAACGTTAAACAGTAATCCTACATTTAGTTGCACATCCTTTAAAGCAGGCATGTCAAACTGAGGGCCTCACACAACCATAGAGGCCACATTGTGTCGCTCTGAGGGCCTCACACAACCATAGGGGTCACATTGTGTCGCCCTGAGGGCCACACACGGCAACTAGTTGAAGTCAGTTAATAAGCGTTATGGGTGAAAATTTTCCTTGTACATGCCACAGCAGTGTTTGCAAAGGACCGCATGCGGCCCGCGGGCTTACATTTTGACATGACCACTATACAGGACTTAGCAAACCAACCGCACGGTGAGTGACCTTTAACCCCACCAGGACCAGACAATAGGGGATAAACACCCGATGACACAAAGTGTTACCATTCAGATGAGAATCCCTCCAGCACACGTCACAGAAACCCCATTCAACCGTTAGTTTATATTTAGGGCCCCTGACAAGTGCCGGAATAGAGCTTTAAAATAACACAATATTGCGCCCCGTTTTGGGGCGGAAAAAATCTAGATTAAAGCAAGGGGCCTGAGCATCCTGGTTACGTCAGCTATGTTTTCTCTGGACATGTTTGTGAAACAGGACGCTGTTTTGCCAGACTTTTTACCCCACTAGTTCATCACATCATCACCAGGCGCTTTGCCGACTGGCGTAGGCGACCATGCCTCTTCACAATCTGCGATCTCCTGCAGCATGTATCAGTTTGTGTGCTGACACACCCCATGCCATCCAACAAGACTCTATCTCTCCTTCCATAGATCTTTCCAGTGGTCACAACATGTTCCATTTTCCCTCTTCTCATAAAATGGCCGAGAAATGATGACTGTCTCCTTCTGATGTCTGTGATACGTTGTCTTAGGGCTCCCGCCTCTTTCAAAACCTCTTGGTTGCTCTTTTTGGCTGAACAATGTATTTTAAGAATTTTTCTGTAAAACCACATCTCTGAGGCCTCAAGAAATTGTTTTGCCTGCCTACCAATTGTCCACAACGCACAGCCATATGTTAAAACTGGATGTATGTAGCAAGCAAGAATTTTTTTTAAAAACTCCTAATGACAAAGATATATTCCATAAGATGTTCTTCATTTTATAAAATGTAGTTTTTGCCTGTTCTATTATGTTTCTTATCTCAGTTATGCATCTTCCATCTGATGTTATACTTGTGCCCAGATACTTAAATTTCTGTACTTGTCCCAAAATAACACCATTGATTTTTATTACACATTTAGGTAGAATTCTTTTCTTTGATATCACCAATACTTCTGTCTTTCCATTATTCAAACGGAGGCCCATTATCCACTTTCTACCACCACAATGTCTTGTCTTTTTCCTGTAGTTTTTTTCTGGCTTTTAGGATATCACACTAAGCGATAAACACCCATTGACACTAAAGTGCCACCATTCTGGGAGAGGTCCCAGAAACCCCATACTAAAGTGCCACCATTCTGGGAAAGGTCCCAGAAACCCCATTTAACCCTCAGGTTATTTAGGGCCCCCGGCAAAGACCCAGGTGAGGTTTCAAAATAACGTTACGAGGACGCTGTTTTTAACGGGCACAATGTATGTATTTATCGATATGAAATAAATAGGAGGTTTCGTGCGTTCGACACTTGCTGGTGTCACGGATTTCACGCGCCGTCTCATCAAGTTACAACATATTGACCTACAATAAAAGCACACGGTTCGATACAACCCAGGCGACACATCTGGCCTAGAGAAGGGATACAGAGGTATGCCAAGCATGTATTGGGACAAGGGACATCATCCATCATCAGCTAGACTGAGGACGCTTAATGTGACGTCTACTTGGCTGTTTCCCCTGCCTGCTGCTGTTTTAAGACTGAGATTCTTCGTCACCCGTTGCTTGTCTAACCCCGAATGGAGCTTCAGCCCTCAACCAACTACGCCGAGTCGTTCTATCCTTCGCTATCGATTGCAGCTTTCCCCATGTCCTCCCCTACCCCTCCCTTCCCTGAGATCTTATCCTGGAGAGCAGACCAACCAGCCCAAAGCCTAGACATCCTGCTAAAGATCCTACCAGCTTATCTTTGAAGTGTCCGTAACGGTTATAGTAAGCAATACTCGGTATAGATGCAGCCTTTGCGGGTAAGGATCAATGTACAATGTAACTACCAAACTCCCGAAGCAACAAGCAATTTACTGGTGCAGCACGTCGGTTTACATCTTTTAGCTCTGCAAACGCCCCTACACACATAAATACACACAGAGGTATATATATATATATATATATATATATAGAGAGAGAGAGAGAACTAATCGGCACTGACGTTTTACTAGTGGACATCATACGATTTCCAACAGCGTTTATCAGTTCGTAAACTGGCACCGTCCCTGTAGCGGTCGCGCCATCACAGCTGAAGTGGGTGACCGTGGCGTATACCAGCAACAACTGGGACCATCAAACAGACATGAACGCTTTCTCTTCTACATGAACTATGTGAAGACGCTGTCTCCTATACAAAGTTTCACGTTTCACCCGCTGACACTTTGTCTCATTTAACAGGAAGGAGATGGACTGGTCCTGCGTGGGCGAGTGCCCTGGCCAGGCGGCCGTGTGAATGTGAGCCTTTCATGTCTTGGTTGATCAGCGAATGCAGAACGGAAGTGTGGTTGGTCAATGTGAGAATGTGAATGGCTCTGTTAAGTGCGGGTTTTACGTTTCCCATGGATGTTGACCTCTATAAATGAAAGTAGGCCGTACTTACCAAACGTGAATGTTTAAACGACTATGGAAGAAAAGAAAAATTCTCATAAATTCGCAAAACATCGATTCACAGAATACTTTCAGTGACCAAAAGCCGTGGAATCAGCAAGTCGCATGTTATGCCGGTTTTCTACTCCCGCCCTGTTCAGCTGACATCCAGGCACTTGTTGTCTCGATCTCATATTGACTTAACTGTACCAAGCGAACATAGTACAGTTCCCCCCCCCCCCGCCCCACTCCCCAGGGCCTTACAGACTTCCTCACCCCGCTACACGTTTTCAACATGGGAAAAAGAGGGAGGGGGGGGGGCTAAAGGGAAAGGGCCAGATATATTTAATAACATAATAATTATAGTAATAATAACAATAATAATAACAATAATATAAAACTATGCTGCATGCCCAATAAATAAAATATTATATCTGAATTAATAGGAAATGTATCAACAAATATTTCATAATGAATTTCTACATAATAGTTAAACGGTTCCTCTCAGGCCAACGTAAACATTTTCTCTCAGCAAGTATGTGCTGGAGTGCTGCACCCCCCCCCCCCCGTAATGTATAATGTCTACAGATGTTTAACTTCAATGCCCTCAAGAGCTCTACAGGAGACAATGAATTCTCATCGATGTCAGTCCTTCTAAACTTGTAGTGACTGAGTTTGATATTTTAAGCTGAGATATTGACCAACAATGTTAGCCGTTGTAAACGTGTGTCTGAGACTGATATTTTAAGCTGAGATATTGACCATCAATGTTAGCCCTTGTAAACGTATGGTGTCTGAGACTGATATTTCAAGCTGAGATATTGACCATCAATGTAAGCCCTTGTAAACGTATGGTGTCCGAGTTTGATATTTTAAGCTGAGATATTGACCAACAATGTTAGCCGTTGTAAACGTATGGTGTCAGAGACTGATATTTTAAGCTGAGATATTGACCATCAATGTTAGCCCTTGTAAACGTATGGTGTCTGAGTCTGATATTTCAAGCTGAGATATTGACCATCAATGTTAGCACTTGTAAACGTATGGTGTACGAGTTTGATATTTTAAGCTGAGATATTGACCAACAATGTTAGCCGTTGTAAACGTATGGTGTCTGAGTTTGATATTTCAAGCTGAGATTTTGACCAACAATGTCAGTCCTTGTAAACGTATGGTGTCTGAGACTGATATTTTAAACTGAGATATTGACCAACAATGTCAGTCCTTGTAAACGAATGGTGTCTGAGACTGATATTTCAAGCTGAGATATTGACTCACAATGTTTTAGGCTGGGCTTGCCGCCCTGGGACATCAGCGGCATCAGCCAGATCCTGCTTCCGGTGCTGTGCGCCATGTTTATCACAGTCGTCATCATCGTCATCGCCTGCTGTCTTATCCAGAAGAAATCCAAGTGAGTGTCGCCTGAAGACCATTGTCTCACGTCACATCATCGTTGTCGTCACTGCAGTTTGATCACCATCATCATCATCAACACCAC